>JAMZAV010002184.1:0-123089 GCA_024449915.1 Sweltsa coloradensis
CAAACTTGGGGCCCCCGTCTGGGGGGGGGGGGGGGGTTGTCACTGGTCAAGCTGAGTTCAGGGGCCAAAATATGAGTTTATTGATACTCGTGTATAGAGAAAAAATTATATTATTACTAAAATTTATTTCCAAAAGTCTGACACGTGCGTTTTCAGTTTGCATCAATTAACGAATCTATGTTCAACTCGATGTTCAATAAACGACTCCGATATGCAAACGTAATGATCGCGCTCTCTAAAATTAGCATCACATCAAAAAACGAAGTAGAAAAAAGATGCAAAACCAATTAAAAAGAAAATGGCACGTTCTAATCTGTTATGATGGTTGTCACACAAAGTTAGTAAAAAAGTATGGACTTGATCTACACTTGTAGCAGGGCCAAAAGAAGAATCGTTCATTCTTCGTTCGTTCGTGAACTCTTAGAAGACTAACGACTGTCAGATAACCCCCCCCCCCCCCCATAATGTATTAGTTTTAACCAAAACGGGCAATTTGGGGTCATTTTTACTTCTTTTTTTGGAAAAGTCAAAAAAATTATTTCCGGAACAAACAAATAAAATGAAAGTGTGGATGAAATTATATTTTCAATTCCTTACACGAATCAAAAGTATGAAATAGATTTCGTTCAACGATTAATTGGCCTTGAAAAATTAAAAACTATTGAAAAATTCAGAGATGCACCCCTGTAACCCGCACCCACAACTGGCCAACAAAAGGATGTCTATTCCAAAATAATCAACCTATTTGATGACAGTAGCGAGCGAAGCGAAGATTCCATTCTACTATACTGGAGGAAAAAATCAGGAATGTTTTTCTTTTTTAATTTTTTTCTGTTTGTATTTTCGTGTGTTCGTTAACACGATTCTTTCGAAATTGATACTCCAATTGCGATAAAATTTTCTGAAGGCCTTTGAAATCTCTGAACTTAGAACTGCCACGTTTTTGAGCGAATTAAAAAATTATTTCTCATGAAAATCGCAATTTTACGATTTTTTTCGTTTTTAAATAAAATTCTTCGACTTATAACACATACATGCTTTATCAGATTGTAACGATTTTTATACAGAACCTTAATTTTATGAATTAATATATTGGTGTGAAATTTGAACGTAATCGAAAAATAATTTTTTATGAAAATCGTAATTATACGCTTTTTTTCGTTTAAAAAAATTACGCTCATCCAACAACGCGCCTGAAAAAGCGTTTGCGAAGCTTCCTAGTTTACTACAATTCAGAAATTAAAAAAGTTCGCCCCAACCGGGATTCAAACCACAGGTCTCCCACATTCCAGGTGAGCGTCTTAACATCCTTCAAGTATATGCAACTCATACATAATAATTTATCCGTCGTGTCAGAGTTACGACGCTCACCTGAGTGGGAGACTCGTGTCGAACCTCGTGGCAACTTTTTATTTCTGAATGATAAATACTATTATACATCTAACGACTTGATCCAGCAATAATTAAAACGACACAATATTAATGTTAGATGAGCAGGTCCCATATCGTCATATTTAGCAGTAATTATATAGTATGCAGTAAAGATATTATACATTCTAGTGTATTTGGGTCTACCACGCAGCTACACATGTTAACTGTTGAAGTATGCAAACTATGTTTAGTTTCTCGAATAAAAATCTATTATAACATTCATTATGAATAAATGTCACAATAAATCAAGCATATTAAAACGTACTTGCAATGCTACATGATTTAATTGCAACATTTCGAGTCGTGGAACGTTATAGCAATATCAATCAAGCGATATGCTAATTCAAGCTTTAAGTCATGATTTATGTTTATTGTCTACCCCACCACCATCAACATTGGGACTTTAAGTTCAACCTGAGCAAGTACAGCCGCTTTGACGTCTGCGACCGAAAACAACATCACGTGCGATTAGGAGACAGGGCACAAAAAATTTATGCTTCTAAACAGCCCGACATTTGTGCTCTTACTCGCTTCAAGTTAGCAACATTTCGGTCGACAGGGCTTAGAATCCAAAAAAAATGTCAAGTTGCTTAAGCAGATTTATGGCTTAGAAGCCGACCACCCAGATCACAGGGTTATAGAAGACTTTTGTCTCTTAAAGTCCGGACCGGTTTGTCTTCTAAGTCCCGCTTCGCAACGTGTAGCATAACCGTCGGTACCTGGGGCTGAGAAGGCAAAAAAGGTTCAGGGGCTTAGGAGACAGGGCCTTAGAAGTCGACACCCCCCATCTCCCTTCCGCTCGTTACTGACCCGAAATTTTCTCTTACCCTTGAACAATGTAGAATTTTTTATGGGTTAAAAGCATTAAGGAATTTTATAGACTTTGCCTCGACTTGAGAGAACAATGTGATTTGGATCCTAATAATTGATATCAAAGGTTTAAAACTAATAGTTAGTTCCAAAAATTCAGATTTTTTGCAAGTTCTTATTTCTTGTACTGTCAAATCGATTACCTACTGCAAAGCAAAAATCCTGGACATCCCGGAAATTTGTGTGCCTTTGTGTTTTTATACTTACACAATTTGACTTTTCACCCATAACAAAAAACTTTTCAACATTACAATTCAACGGGGAAAATTTTTACCAATTCCGAGCAATACAAGGCTAGCGATCCCCCCCCCCCGGTTAATAACTTATAAAAGTTTGAAAATCATAGTAATTATAATTATGTCATTTTTAATAGTTGGCGGTAAATATGTAAACCACTGACTTATAAAGTCTTAGGTGGTTTCGGTTTATTTGGTGCTAGTGCGCGTCAACAGTTAGTACATAATTCGCCACTCTAGCCTAGAACATGTAAGCAAGCCTATGTGAGGCATAGGATACTTTGCAAATTAATTGGATGAGCGTAGCGAGCGTAGCCAGCGACAGCCGGCGAAAGCGAAAGATTCCAATTTCACTACTACTGAGGTAAAAAAAACGGAAATATGTATCTTTTTGTTTGTGTTTCGTTTTTTGATTTGTTGTCTGTCTGTTAACACGATTCCGCTAAACCGATACTCCGATTGCGATGAAATTTTATGAACCCTTTCGAAATCTGGCAACTAGGAACTTGCACTTTTGTGAGCGGCAGGGGAGGGAGCGAACAATTCCATTTCTCATGAAAAATCCGCAATTTTATATTTTTTTCGATTTTTAAAATTTCTGACTTTATCTACATGCTTTACCGATTGTAAATGATTTTTTCATAGAACCTTAATTTATGATTTGCATTTTCTGTGAACTTGAGCGTAATCAAATAATTATTTTCTCATAAATCGCAATTTTACGATTTTTTTAATTTCTTCTGCTTATAACACCTACATGCTTTATCCGATTATAATGATTTTTTCACAGAACCTTAATTTTAAGAATTAATATATTCGTGTAAAATTTGTGCGCAATCGAATAATTATTTCTTATGAAAATTTTAATATTACGATTTTTTCCTTTTTTAAAATTACGATTAATTTTAAAAAAATAAGTTAATTTTTTATTTAATTTGATTTAATTTAAAAAAAAATTCAACAAAGTTCTGATTTTTTCACAGAACAACAGAAAATCCGCAAAACACATGGCAGCTCAATTCACCAATTACGCTCATCCAACAACGCGGCGGGATTTAAGCGTTTTCCTAGTTTTAAAAGTCGACAACGACAAATAATTTGCTATATATTTATAGTTTTTTACTCCCCCCCTAACCCCCCCTTCAAAAGGAAAAACAATTGCGTGCGTCTGTGCCTATGCTAGTACCAGTACTTAACAATCGGTATAGACTTTTTTAATTTCTGAATTGTGCTAAATATTAGTCATGTGTGTGTGTGATAAGAGACACTGGACACTTTTTATTAGAAAACATCTAAAGTTATGTCTTAGAATCCATTTGTGATTGAGCTAAATTAAAAAAAATAACAATTAATACAGTATGGCGAACGTAAAAATTCGATTTTGCATCTATGTTTCAAACCATTTATTGAGAAGAAAAAATAACTCAAAGGAGACCCATTTTTGTAATGATAATTTGTTTTAGTTAATTCTTCAATGATTAAATAACCATCCATTCAATTTCAATTTAGTTTATTAAATTGTCATTTACAAAAGCGTACACAATTTACTTTAAATAAATAACAGATTCAATCCCCATGTCTTAGTATTTGCCACAGAAATTTGATAAATTATTTACTTTGAGATTGATAGAACATAGAAAATACAAAACAAAGCGACACAGTGATAGATAGAGTGATAGATAGTGACTCTTCGATAGCCAAGATGATGACAAAGAATTTGGTTTAACGCTCTAAGTTTTCTTCATGTTGTTTTAAGTGTCAGTGCACCTGAATACGTGTGGAGGAATCAAATAATTAATTCAATATTTCAAAATTATTATTTTAAGATATAACAAATTGTATTTTTGTCGTTTTCTGTAGAGCATCGGTTCAAAAAGCCGGAGGATCTGGGTTCGATCCCTCATCGGGCAAAACTTTTACGACAATTGCTATCATTCAATTATATTGACCTAAAAGAGGGCTTTTCTAGGAGACACGGATGTACAAAAACATACTTGCACCTGAGATGGTGGAAACGCCCCGATCCCTCTCCAAATCGAACAGAAACGTGAATATTAAAATTGTGTACTCTATATGATAAAAAAAGTAACTAGGAAGTACTCAATATTTTATATTTAATGCGGTCTGCTTACCTAAGATAAAAAAAACAACATACTTATAAGATTCTACTTTAGGATGTAAGTATTACACAATAACTTACCATTGCGATTGGGTGGAGATTGCTATAAGCCTTGCGGATCTAGTGTGGCCACTTCACTTCACTTCACTTCACTTAGGACTTCTTTATTCTTCCTAATATACGTGTGCACTCTTGGAGACAGAAAGTCGGAATGATTGTGAAATTAAAATCTGACCATAAATCAGAAATTAGATTCATGTGATCTCAAATCAACTGCGTTTCCCACGGATACGGTATTGCACTACTTACTTACCAAACTGTCTTTGTCTTTGTAATGTGTAAGACATTGGTTGATTACATTCGTTCCCAAAGGGATGCTCTAGTCCGAATATAGGGGTCCAGTCCAGCGACAGATCTAGCTCATGCGTAAAGCGCAAGACAGGTGCGCGAGGTCCCGTGTTCGAACACCGCCGCGACCGGAAGTCTTGTCTTGACTTGACAAGGTTTGCAGTCGTTTGGAATGGACATCCCTTCACAATAAATTAAAATACACAATTCCAAGTAGACACCTGAAGAGGGACGTTGAATTGCACCCTGGACAGGTTTCCCACGAGAAATTTTAATTTTAATTTTCACTAACTATGATTCTTATTTTCGTTGTAACCATAAATAAGTCGCATTGTGTTCATTTTGATTGTTTACCAGACAACATCCTTTTTTGTATTCATTAAATTAAAACGGCAATAATTAGATCAGTACCACATTTTTCATAGTCACCAGAGTATACTTTGGTAAGAATGATAAAAGTTCAAGGTCAGTCCACATGTGACTCATCCAGGATTTATCTTGTGTGAGAGAAAGGGAAGGAGTGAGGAAGGGGGTTGGGGGGGGGATTCGAGCATATAAAGGCACATACAGCTTACCCTTGCACACTATTGTCTCCTTCTTTATGCTCTTCTTCTTGAATCCAGTTAAAATAGTCGCGAATTGAAGGATTAGTTCATTATTGTAGTGCAGTAAAGATGTCTAACTATAGTGTAGAATGTAATACCAGCGTAAAAATTTGCAATAGTACAGATTTTGTAATGAAAAATTCGAAAATAACTGGCTCTACGATGGGGCCTAATCATTTAACTTTTAATTAATTAATTAAAATTAATTAGTTGATTATGTGACACGAATTTCAAAGTGTCAAAAAATTATTCATGTTTGCTATTAATTAAGAGAATTTTTCACCTTTATAAAGAAAAAAAATACATTGAAAAAATATATTGAAATATACATATGTTATAGTGTTAAATATGTTGATTTTGCTGATTTTTTAGTTTTTGAACCAAAAGATCAACGTTAAAGTAAAATTTATTCTAACCAATGATATCACAGTGTTCACAAAAGAGCTGGTTAATATAATTTATATAATATTTTTCAATTTTCAATAATAGTAATTACAATGTATTCCACACAAATTACAATATGGCGTAAAGATGTCTAACTATGGTACAAAATATGATACCAACTTAAAAATTTAGCAATCTTAAAGCTTTCGTAATGAGAAATTCGAAAATAACTGGCTCCAAGCTAAGTGTTAAGTATTTAACTATTAATTGATTAATTAACATCTATTAATTAATTAATTTAGTCCTAAAATTTTAAAATGGAGACAAATTTGTAGTGTTTGGTATCAGTTAAAAGAATTTTTCACCTATATAAAGAAAAAAAATACATTGAAAAATTCCATAGTTAGACATCTTTACGCCATATTGTAATTTGTGTTGAATATATTGTAATTACTAGTGTTGAAAATTAAAAAATTATATATTTGTTAAAGAAGCCAGCTTTTTTGTGAACACTGTGATATCATTGGTTAGAAGAAATTTTACATTATCGTTGATCATTTGGTTCAAAAACTAAAAAATCAGCAAAATCAACATATTTAACTATAACTTATGTATATTTCAATATATTTTTTCAATGAATTTTTTTTCTTTATAAAGGTGAAAAATGCTCCTTATTAATACCAAACATGACTTATTTATTGAGACTTAAAAAATCGTGTCACACATTTAACTAATTATTTTCAATTAATTAATTAATAGTTATATAATAAGACCACATGGTGGAGCCAGTTATTTTCAAATTTCTCATTACAAAATCGACAATTGCAAATTTGTATGCTAGTATCACCACATCATCATCATCATCATCATGCTGGTAGACAGACACCTTGATCGCACAATTGTGATATAAAGCTAACAAAAGTTATGATAGAGCCTCCAATTTTTAACAATGAGCTCAATCGTTTTTTAGGGCAGCAAGAGGTATGATTTTTTTCCCGTGCATCTTTCGTGGAAGAGTATTGCGGTAAGTTGTATTGTATTAGGTAGTAGAATACAAGTTTTTGCACTTCCATTATAGGTCATGCTATACTGCAGAGGGCGTTGGGGCCGTCGCGACGCCCTAACATGTTTTTAAGAGGGATGATTTTTTATCTCGTGTGCCTAGTGTGATAAAGTATCGCTTTTTCAGGCGCGTTGTTGGATGAGCGTAATTGGTGCATTGAGATGCCATATAATATGCAGATTTTCTGTTGTTCTGTGAAAAAATCATTACTAAGTCGAATAAAATTTTTTTTTAAACGAAAAAAATCGTAATTTAAAAAAAGAAGTAATCGTAAAATTGCGATTTTCATGAGAAATCATTTTTCGATTGAGCTGAAATTTCACAGGAATGTATGCATTCATAACATTAAGGTTCTGTAAAGTAATCATACCAATCGGATAAAGCATGTATGTGTTATAAGTCGAAGAAAGTTTAAAAAAAATCGAAAAATCGTAAAATTGCGATTTTCATGACAAATAAGTTTTTGATTGCGCTCAAATTTCACAAGAATATACAAATTTATAGAATTAAGGTTTTGTTAAACAATCATTACAATCGGATAAAGCATGTGGGTGTTATACAAAGAAATTTTTTAAAAATCGAAAACAATCGTAAAATTGCGATTTTCATGAGAAATAATTTTTCGATTGCGCTCAAAAACGTGGCAGTTCTAAGTTCATAGATTTCGAAGGCCTCCAGAAAATATCATCGCAATTGGAGTATCGGTTTAGCCGGAATCGTGTTAACAGACACAAAAATACGAAATAAATAAATAAATTAATAAATAAAAAAATAAAAAAATAAGAATAAAAATCATTCCGGATTTTTTTCTCGAGTGTAGTGAAATGGAATCTTCGCTTCGCTCGCTACGCTCATCCGATTAATAATCCTGTCAAATAAGAATTTTTGGAGGAAATAATTGCGATGTCGCTGAATTTTTGCAGAGACCCTTCTTATATAATACTTATCAACATATTAAAACTCCCCTACAATCGGACTTGAGCTTCGGCCGCCATATTGGAAAATGGCGGCCAAAAAGTGTTTGTTATCGAATATCTTCAAATTAGTTGGAAATAGACAAAATGTCGCAATTTCAAAAATATTCCACATTTAATTCCCTACAAAAATGGTGTCTTTTATAGTTTTGGTAGGGGCAATGGTTAGGTCACAAAATCGTGGTTTATACGTTGCTTATTGGATTACCAGCTAATTTCCTAATTTTCACGCTCAGCATCAAACAATGCCCGGTAAAACCGTAAGAAACCGATTTAAGCACAAAAGAACTTTTGTACGGGGTTCATGAAAGCTTCCATTAGTATTTAAAAAAACAGGTCTGCGAAATAGGATTTTGCATTTACCCGAAATTTAGGTTTTTCCATTGTTGGCATTTCCTCAAAAATGCCATAATTGACTGTCCATTATTAAGCACTAAATAGCATTAAATTATTAAATTAAATTAAATAGCAAATTCTTTCTATGCACATTGAAATGACTTAAATATCGATGAGAAAACAACCAAAGTTTAAATCCAATATGGCTGTTAATTCCTAATATTCACAATATGAATACTGTTTTCGTGCTGTTTTTACACTCTTTTTGTTACATCATTCACTTTGATGTTGAGGATATTAGGAATTATCAGCCATATTGGATTAAAACTTTGGTGGTTTTCTCATCATTATTTAAGTCACTTCAATGTGCGTAGAAATAATTTTTCCTCCGATGCTATTTAGTGCTTAATAATGGACAGTCAAATATGCCATTTTTGAGGAAATGCCAACAGTGGAAAAACCTTAATTCCGGGTAAATGCAAAATCCGATTTCGCAGACCTGTTTTTTTAAATACTAATGGAAGCTTTCATGAACCCTGTACAAAAGTTCTTTTGTATTTAAATCGATTTCTTACGGAAATACCGGGCATTGTTTGATGCTGGGCGTGAAAATTAGGAAATTAGCTGGTACTCCAATAAGCAACGTATAAACCACGATTTTGTGACGTAACCATTGCCCCTATCAAAACTATAGAAGACACCTGTTTTGTAGGGAATTAAATGGGGTATATTTATGCCATTGAGATATTTTGTCTATCTCAAACCAATTTGGAGATATTCTTAAACAAACACATTTCGGCCGCCATTTTCCAATATGGCGGCCGAAGCTCCAGTCCGATTGTCGGGGAGTTTTAGTATGTTAATAAGTATAATACAAGGAAGGTCTCTGCAAAAATTCAGCGACATCGCAATTATTTCCTCCAAACGTCAATATAAGATCTTATTTGACAGGATTATAAATAATGCATACAAGTTTTTAGCACCTTCCTAGCTGGTCCTGGTACGTTTCAGAGGGCGTCGGAAGCGTCGCGACGCCCTATAACGTTGATAAAGGTGCATGATCCTTTAACTCGTGCACCTTTATTTATTTATTATTTATTTATTTATTATTTGTCTCTGTAATTTGTACACATTATACAAAAATTACAAAATGAAACAGGAAAGCAGGCCTATTGTGGCCCATTCACCGCAGTGATCCTGTTCCATTCTACACATTAATAAAATAATAAAATAACATAAATTCTCTTATAAAAGGACGATAATGATAATGGTGAAATAGATGATACAGTTTATTAATATGATAGTTAAAAATGAAATGAACTAATTTTTATAGCCGATATCAAAGATCCATTTTTCTTAGCGGTGGTCGTCAACTATAGGTCAATTAGGCATTAGGCAACCATTTGTCATCTTAAGTGATCTTGAATGGCCCTTTTAAACGCCTTATCAGAGATCCGTGACTCACGAATGTCCAAAGGCAGGGAGTTCCAAACACTGGCAGCTCTCTAGAAGAATGACCTTTGATAAGCCAGTGTTCGCGCAAAAGGCGGGCGCAGCAGCACTCCACTCTTGGCACCCCTACCCAAGAAAACATACCGGTTGTCCAGCTGAAGGCGCTTCAAAGGTTCAACATCAGCTTGTTTACATAATCCCTCTGCCAGTAGTAGAATATCCATCTGTTTAATAACATTACTGATAAGAGGAAAATCACATTTTCCGCGACGTTCTTCAGCATTGAGAGACTTATCAAAACCCAGTATCAATTTTGTAGCCCGGTTTTGAATACGTTCCAGAGTGCACATATTTATTTCCGTCGACGGATGCCATGCTGGAATTGCATATAGTAGTGTAGGACGAACTACAGTCAGGTATAATGTCCTTAGAACTTTTGGCTTGCATTCTTTAAGGTTACTGTACAGAAAACCTAGTAATTTAGACGTTTTTGATCTTATGGTTTGCACATGGAAGTTCCATTTGAGATCAGCAGTGATGTTTAGTCCCAGCAGCTTCAGTCTGTCTGTGTTGTCAATTGGATTCCCCTGTACATGGTACCTAGAGTTCGCAGTTAAAGCGGATTTAGACATTCTAAAGCAAACGCTTTTCTTTACGTTCAAATTCATGCTGTTCTGGCGGCACCAAAGTGATATATTATCATGATAGAGTATTGCGGTAAACTGTATTTTATTAGGTAATATCATTCAAAGTTTTTGCACCCACCTTGCAGGTCCTGGTACTCTTCAGAGCGCGTTGGGGGTGTCGCGACGCCGTATAACGTTGATAGAGATGCATGATCCTTTATCTCGTGCACCTTTTTATGATAGAGTATTGCGGTAAACTGTATTGTATTAAGTGATATTATACAAGGTTTTTAAGCCCACCTTGCTGGTCTTGGTGTGCTGCAATTATGGCGTTGAGGTAGTCGCTACGCCTCGCACAGGTTGCCCAAAATCACGATAGAGCAAAACACGAAATATTCTATGGCTCAGTCACTTTATAATTAATATGTAGTCGCAAGACTCAAGACAAGTGTTCAATCAATGACGCAGGTCATGCAGTTTGTGTTTTATTTGAAACACTAATAACGCGAATAAAAACCTGTTTTAAAATTCGTTACTATGCGTATTCTTTGTGTCAGTTTGTGTAGTTTTTTATTGTTGCAAGAATGGTATTGGAGCGGGCTCTCATTGTTCCTTTAAATTTTAACAATGTAGCCAACTGTTAGGCGATGTTGATGTTGCAGACGTTTTTATTTATTTGTTTTAATTCAAATTACTGTGTATAGCCTAAAAAAATAAATTATAATAATTTTGATTTTTTGCCTAGTAGCTTATTAAGCATCATGATTAAGTCGTTTATTAGACAACAAGGCTTTTAGTTAAGTTACCACTTTTTTACGTGTTGTTCACATGCGTAATGGCCGCCGAGAAATGTCATTATGTCATTCGAACCTAGCTGACACTGACTCTGCCCTGTTATAGTCAAATAGTTAACCGACACCCTGCACTTTTAAGCATTATAAGGTAAGCTTATTATAAATTGCGTTGATTTTCGTTAAATCTCTTATCACATACAATACTGGCTTACAATAAGATGAACAATGGCACTAGGTTTGAGTAGGAAATAAACTAATTAAGCTGTGTCTTCTTTGTCAAGACGATAAACAGCCTTTCGTCAATTCTCCAGTAACAGAATCACATGGAAAATTAATCAGCATTATGGCATGTAAAATTCATTAATATCAATAATACGGCAGAACTACTAATTCGGCTTTTATTAGACGTGCAAAAACTCGATTTGTAAATAAAAAAAATAATGTACCTTGGTAATGTAGGCTTATACCTACTTTGAAGATATTATAAATGTAATATTTTTCTTTATAATGATGCCATATTAATATTTTCTGTTATTTAAACTGATAAAAAGTTGGTGTTGAGAACTTGTCCATGACGTCGCGACGATCCCGACGTCCTCTGCGGTACTGCGGTGTATGTCCTGATAGGTAGGTGTAAAAAAATTGTAGTGTATCACAAAAAAAAGTTTACCGCAAAACTATGTGACGAAAGGTGCACGAGATAAAAAAATAATGGCGTCACGACGCCCCAGACGCCCACTGCAGCGTAGCATGACCTACAAGGAAAGTGCAAAAAAAACTTGTATCCTACTACCTAATAGAAAACAATTTACTGCAATACTCTTCCACGAAAGTTGCACGAGATACCTTTTGCTCCCAGACTATTTTGTGAAAGGTTTTCTTGGAGTCTTGGTGAGTGCTGAACTTCGACTTCGGGTTGAATAAGTCCGAGATGATAATATGGCAGCAATTAATCTGGGATATACGGCACTAAAAAGCACTAAATCAGCACTAATGCTTAGAAAGAGTAAGTCTGATCAGAGTCATTGGTTGTGGCTTTAACTTGGCGCCCCCCGGACTTAGGGTTGAATAAGTCCGAAGATATGGCAGCACTAAATCTGGGATTTGCGGCACTAAATAGCACTAAATCAGCACTAAATGCTCACAAAAAATGAGCCTGATCGGAGTCGTGGGGGGTGCTGCGTGAACTTGGCACCCCCCCGACCTTTGGTTGAATAAGTCCGAAGATATGGCAGCACTAAATCTGGGATTTGCGGCACTAAATAGCACTAAATCAGCACTAAATGCTCACAAAAAATGAGCCTGATCGGAGTCGTGGGGGGTGCCAAGTTCACGGACCTGGAAGCCAGCGGTTTCGCCGCGGTCGCTTAGCCGGTTCCCACTCGAACACCGAAGTTTAAGGTAATTTTAAGCTTATAATTCGAATTCAGCAGTGTTTTCAAAGATTTTTAGTATTTTTATAAATACTTTTTCGTAATTTTTAAGAAATTTTGGGAAATTTTTGATTTTGAATAAAAGCTATATTTACAGTTAAAATGTTAATTATAAGTTCAATCGTACTACATTTTTTCGGATTGTTGTTGTTGCATATTTTGGATTTTATGTACCTAAAAACCAGCAATACTAGAGACAACTTATATCAAATTTCCGGGACAAACCAAAATTTTCTCGTTTTTAGCTGATTTTTGCAGATGCATATTTTAAATCTTCTATACAAAAGATAC
This sequence comes from Sweltsa coloradensis, assembly GCA_024449915.1. Lineage (NCBI taxonomy): Eukaryota > Metazoa > Arthropoda > Insecta > Plecoptera > Chloroperlidae > Sweltsa > Sweltsa coloradensis. Next base: position 12,963 of record JAMZAV010002184.1, read on the forward strand.
CGTGAGTACTTTTGGCCTGGGGTAAAAAAAAAAACTTTTTTTATTAGCCCCAATTAAAAAAATTAAAAAAGGGGGTACAATCGAAAAACCCTATTGTTTACCCGCAATTAAATTACAAAGTTGATGTGGCCACGGAGACTGAAAGGGTTAAGCACCCTTAGGGCGTGGTCAGGGGTAGAGTGGGTCTGGCTAGGGCTGATGGAGGGTTCGAGAGCTAGTGTAACGGCTTCGTTCCCCTTGACGTCTGCTCGGCAGTCCGGGTTAGTGGAGGAACCTATATGACTATCAAGGTTACCCTGTCCTTCCGGATGGGACGTAAAGCCGTTGGTCCCCTTGGTACTTTTCTACAGGTGTAGGCTACGTGCGGCAAATTCATTAATAAAAATGCTGGTTTCCAAGAAGAGGTGTAAATTCGGAACGCATTAAAAAGAAATTAGTGTATCCGACATCTCTGCACAGTTACAACTTACAAGTCACAATTTTCTAAAGGCTCGTTTTAGATTGGTGTGATGCTCTAGTATCTATATGAAACAAAAATAAGCGGGTTAAATCACCAAACCCCCAAATTTCACAAATTTATGAAATTTAAAAATAAATCTAAATAAATCGTTAAAATCACAGGTAAAATATATAATTTGAAAATGATCATTTTGGTGTAGTTTTAAATTATACTCTAAGAGTCTAGATTGCGTAGCACAAAATGTTTTCGGGATAGGCCTAATAGACCGTTAAAGTAATATGCGATGTGGTAATATCCGTAAGACGAGCTTTGCTGGTATTCGTCTTCGTTACCATAAGTTATATCAAATTTAGATGCTGACACTGTTCATTGTTCTCAGCTTCTAACAGATAGCATGGTATAAAACATTATAATATAATATATAGTCTCATAGAACAGAAAAATACTATGATTAAAAAAAACATATAATATATATATTATGTTTAATTGTTACTCTCAAATAAGAAAAGCATTGGGTTTGTTATTGATGAGGAAATGTGATCAATTTAATGCTTTACTCAAAGCAAAGCCTAACATAACTAAGCCCATGGATCGTAGAAGAAACTTAAACACAACTATTAATTTATTTTACGAAAAACCGCCTTATATTGTGCAGAACAAAGCAAGGTTCAACTCAATTAATCATGATACAAGTTACAAATTAAGTAATCGGGTTTATCGATAATAAAAATATCAAAGAGTTTAAGCGCTCTGCTTTTTGGATTCCCGGTCAACGGTTAATAGCATCAATATCATATTTAATGCTTATATAAAGAATCAATCTATGAGATCCAGTACACATACTCATCAATAATTAGTCGACTTTGACCAAACAAATCGTGAAATGTCCGTAATTTACTCAATTTTGGTGAGTTCAGTAATTTATTTCAAGTGTACAGATATTTTAATGTAAATTTCATACTGGTGTTTACAGTACAATAATCTTTGTAGTTTGATGGGTATTTCCTGAATAATTGTAATACCTTCAGAATAATATAATACCTTTTTGAGACCACCACTATCATTTTAAATATGTTCTTGTAAATAATTTTATATTACAAGACACAAATGGACATAAGAAAAGACGACCTCATTTCACTGTAGCGAACTCAGAGCATGTATTTCGCATACAGATTAGCCAAATCAACTAACAAAGATTATTTTGGATATTTGGTCTTGTACATGGGCCTAGATGCGTGCGATAGTAGGAATTACGCACCTAAAAAGCTTCGTTCCCAATTTCATCATAGGAGGCGGTGAAGAAAAATAACCTGGTGAATATATGGATGTAACTATTAGTACCAAAATAGATAAAGACATTTTCTTTTTTCTTTTCGTTTTTTCCTCACACCTTTTTTATATTTGGTTGGTTCATTAATTAATTGCATTTAATATCCTTTATGATTTTGTTACCAAAATTGTTGTGTTTTAATGCATTGTTGTTGTAATATTAGTATTTCAAATAGGGGTTGATCCATCGGCCTAATACAAATTTTTCTAGATATTGTTTTATCAAAAGAACAGACATAGTTCATCAATTATCATCATTTGACAATGTCAAAACTATTTTTGTATTAATTTTTTCGGTTTAGCGGTACGCCCAATATAGACGTTTATAGTGAAATTTATGACATACCCCGGACATATTCCTGCTCATAATTTTTGGGGTAGAAGACTCATTTTTGTTCCTATTTGTAGCACGTACTCTTGCCTACAAACTAACATACATACATAAAAAAAATCCGTTCATATCTCGCACGGTACACATTTTTTCCCCACCGGTACAAATACTAACTTTGTACCGGGAGAAGAAAAAAATCGTACCGTGTAAGATATTAACGAGAACATTTTTTCAAGTTGTCAGTTTGTAGGCAAGAGTACGTGTTACAAATAGGAATAAAAATGAGCCTTCCAACCCAAAAAATATGAGCAGGAATATGTCCGGGGTATGTCATAAATTTCACTATAAACGTCTTTACCGCTAAACCAAAAAATAAATAAAAAACAGTTTTGGCAATGTCAAATGATAATAATTGATCAACTATGTATGTTGTTTTGATAAAATAATATTTAGGAACATTTTTATTAGGCCGATAGATCAACCTTTACTGTGTAGTTCATTGTTGTGTCTGCATCTATGTAGTTAGATTTATTTAGTTGTCCTCCTTTGTAAGTCAGTTTTTAACTGAATAGGATAGACGTTAAATAAATAAATAAATAAATAAATAAATAAATAAATAAATAAATAAATAAATAAATAAATAAAAAAAAAAAAAAAATAAAAATAAAAAAAATAAATAAATAAATAAATAAAAAAAAAAATAAAAAAATTTAAAAAATAAAAAAATAAAAAATAAATAAATAAATAAAGTTACCAAGCAAAATCCACATGAACACCGATGCTCGTGTTCGCTCATGATTTTCTCATTCTCTCTCTCCTCTCCTCTCCTCCCCTCCCCACCCTTTCTAAAATGTATTCACACGCGCCTGGATACGACGAGTAAGCAGGTTGCACATTGTTGCCACCAACACCACTACCACTTGAGACGTTTCTTTGTATGGAACCCATATTACAATATATGGGAAGGTGGTAGTTGATAATAAACATCCCGACAGTGAGTGGTTCCAATAAGAATGCAGATAGCTCGAAATAGTTTCCCCAACATAACAACTATCACAACTCTATTCACGCTACAGCTCAGCGTGGATCCAGCACCTCACGGAAGAACTCGTCATCTAGCACAGATATTGTAGCTTGTGTTTGATACACATTCCTCTATGATACACAAAACAGGCGACATTCCTTTTTTTACCGATACTCTCCCCACCACTACCACTTGTGACGTAAGCATGTGCTCTTTGGTTGGAACTGTATTGAGAAACTTAATGTAGTAGACGATGATCTTCGATCCTGACACTGAGAGTACCTTGCATGTCCGGGTAGTTCTGCTGGGCGTCGGCCGCCAGGAACATCATCCCCGCTATCAGTGCACAGATTGTGAAGATCTCCGCACCCGCCATGATGTCTCCAAACACGACCTCTCTGACTCTGACTAGAGCAAGTAGTGTAACAGGTAAGAACAGCTCACTTTACTCTCCTAGATTTGACTCACGTATTGTTCGACGTTATCGAAGTCGTAAAGACTCGAGTTATTACCAATTTAATAACTTCGATCGAGTTATTGTGTGAGTTAGCCTCGCTTTGAATGTGCATGGGAATGTGACCTTCCTGTTTTCAAATCTGGTCGTCGAATTACAATACATTAAATAAGTTACATTAAAAATAAATTGTAAGACTTTTACTCGTTCTTTATGAAAATTAATTGAACGAGTGAGCGTAGCGAACGGAGTGATCTCCATTCGACTTAATCGGCCTTTATTGTTTTTCTGCGTGCGTGCGTGCGTGCGTGTGTGCGTGTGTGTGTGTGTGTACGTTGAAAATCAGCCGAATCGCTGAACAGATTGCGCTGAGATTTTAAATAGACATCCGGTACGAGTTTATTGAGAACTGCTAACAAAATCAGCAAGATTCATTGCGATTTAAACCTACAAGAAATAATAAACTGAAAAATAGACTTCCAAAGTTTAGAAAATATTTTAACGACAATGTTTCAGATTTTGAAAAGATATTTTTTGTTTGTTATTTACCTGGCTGTGAAATGCCGTGTCCATGCAAGGTCTGTCGAATGTTTTACGTCAAAGTACCCCCAAATTCCGCTCGTAGATTGAGTAAACCTTGCAATATTTTCACGTATTTCGTACTGGCTATGTTTACCATAGTAGGCCCTATTGCCACAGATGATGGACTACACTGCGTTATATGCATTTCAAAACATGTTTAATTATTTTTGAAATACTATCTAGAAATTACAAAATCTTTCCCGACCAGGGGATTGAACCCACTTCTTTCACATTTCGGCTACAAGGGCGCCTTAGCCAACTAGACTAGGGAAACGCCAAAGTCGTAGTTAGACGAATGAGCGAGTCATGTGGTGAGTACCCGGGAACATTTGCATTTAAGTTTGATAATTATATTCGTATAAGTAATAGTTTTTTAAAGTTTAGTTGGTATACGGGGACGGGCGCGTCAACTGTAAGGTCATAATGCGCCTCTCTAGCCTATGATAGGCTAGGTAGGCCTAAGGTAGGGGGAAGAAAAGTAATGTAACCGGGTACTCAACACATGGCTCACTCATTCGTTTAACAACGACTTTGGCGTTTCCCTAGTAAAATTGAATTGTAAAGAAAAATTAGAAAGGAAATGTTTATTTCGCTAAATTTGTGTTGGTAAATCGATATTCAATTCAATTCAATTCATGTTGTTTTATTGTAAGTAGATCACATTTTGTTTTACAGTATTTGTAAAGTGACATTTTACATAGTCAATTTCAATAATTTAATAACTGTATAAGATGTCAAGTATAAAAAGTCAATCAATAAAAAACAAAACTTACATCTAGATCTACATTTAAAAGTAATAAATCTTACCAGACATAAAAACATTCAGTTAAAAGTTAGGCTTTTACATAGTCACTTTAAAATAGTAAGTCTACATTCAACTGTATCACACACATAACAAAAACTTGTAGAAATACAGCCAAACCTTACACACTCAAAAGGAATGAGATCTAAAAAAAGGGCCAAGCTCATCTACCCTTCCACATTTGCGCATTCTTAATTCATAAACGTACAGTGTCCCATAACAGCATCCTCGAAAAAGCTTGGCAAAATAGAATTTGCGATTATTAATTTAACGTAATAGTTTATCCAAGTTCTTTTTTTCTAATTAATTTAAACGTAAACATGCAAATTCTATTTTGCCAAGCTTTTCGAGGATGCTGTTATGGGACACTGTAAGTTTATGAATTAAGAATGCGCAAATGTGGAAGGGTAGATGAGCTTGGCCCTTTTTTTAGATCTCATTCCTTTTGAGTCTGTAAGGTTTGGCTGTATTTCTACAAGTTTTTGTTATGTGTGTGATCTCATTACTTTTTCAAGTTCCATTACAAAATTATTTGTTAAAATATAATGTTTTTATCAAAGTTGATTTAATTTTTATGGTATTAGCAATAACAATAGGATGTAAAATATCTAGACCCGGATTCATGTACATCCTGGGTATAGGTGGTATAACGACGGTATAAGGACTGGACCCCAAAACGACCCCGGGAGTTGAAAACGCAATTTGAAAACGAAGTCGTTTTCGTTTTCGAAGGAATTGGTATTCTTGAACGGTATCGTGGAAAACGTCATGGGTTGTGAGTTGAAAGAGTATCACGAAATCCAAACACTTTAAAAAGATTTGCGTGTAGCAAAGAGCTCGAAAAAGTTCTATATTTATTCTAGATTGCAGTGCCTTCATAAACGCGGGCCAATCGAAAGACGAGTTGCATGAAATGATTTGATTGTTGCAATTATGTAAACAAACAGATGAGCAAGCTCATATTATTCGACACCTTGCTTCGACATTGTGTTTGTGTGTATTGTGTGGCAGAACCACCGGGCAGAACAATGTTGTGCTGGCCTAGGGTTGGCTAGGCTTGTCAAACATGTAATGTAAGTACTAATTTTATCTAAGCCGAATGGAACTTTAGACCTACACTGTTGTATTATAAATAATTTTCTACATCTGGGCCTAGGTCAGGGACGGTTTCTGATTTGTTTTATGAGAGTATAATGACAACTTTTCTCGTTTCACACATAGAAGCAAAATTTAAAATGTCCGCCATTTGTTTACGTATCGCACTTTCCCGCCTAACACTGCTTATACCGTCAACAAGTGTCAAGTAACTATGGTTACGTGTTGATTGCCTTCCAACAAACTTTTTCAACTTTTTTTTTCAAAAGAGACTATATTTCTATAACCTTAATGTCCATGTAAAATATGAACATTGTAGTCCCACCCGTCTGGTCAGAATCGCGGGCCGACGTATTAGATGTTAGCAGTAGTAGCAGTAGCAGTAGCTAACATCCTTAAAGTGATTTTGAGCATGTTTCAAGCCATTTTTTTACCAAGAAGGAATAATCGTACCCCAATAAAATTTGGCATGTGTTGTCAGGTACCTAAATCCCCTCGATTGTGATAGTTTTCAAGTTCACATCACGTTACATGACGGCTGGGTAACACCTCGAAATCACCCCAACTCTGCTTGGTGTATAAGGTGCTTAAGTGTGTAGCGCACCGCGGCTTGGCTGCGGCGCCCTAACGGGCACCTAGATAAGATATCAAGTATAAAAGTTAAAAAAAAAAAAAATCAACTAAAAAGTCAAAGATCAATAAAAACAAAACTTACATCTCGATCTACTTTAAATTTAAAAGTAACAAATCTTGCCAATCATAAATACATTCAGATAAAAGTAAGGCTTTAGCTTTAAAACGAAATAGTTTGACTTAAAGGGGTATTTGACCGCATAACTCAAAAAATATATTTCATTCAGGCTAACTAGTAATGAATTTAGCAATTAACAGAAAAATTATTGGGGCCACCATGACCTCCCAAAAAATTGTCAAACATGACATTTTTCGAGCTAGGTCCCATCGGCAAAAATCTCCCATAAGAAATAACATGGGGACGATCTTTATGCCCCGTGACCTTGGAGGATTTTGATCCAAAAAAATATTGGATATTATTGACGTACTCGACAGTCTTTTCTGTAAATTCTCTACATTTTGTTTTGTAATTTGGGCAAGTAGTTCGGTCAAAATATGTTGATTAGCAAGATGGGGTGTGATTTTGGAATTCATATTTTTGCGTGTTTGAGGGTATATTTGGGCACAGTTTCAAGACACGTTATAAAGGGGCATTTTAGATTGGTACTATGCTCTAGTATCTATGTGGACCAAAAAAGAAGCAGGTTAAAGCCGATTTAGGAAATTTTCAAAAACACCAATTTTCGCCAATTTCTGGATCAAAAAAATTAAAAAATTCGTGTTAAATCACAGTTACAAGATATAATTTTTTAAACGGTCATTTAAGTGTAGTATTGTGCTATAGATCACGTGGTAAAAAATAATTGTTGGGGTTTTAAGCCCCTTTAAAGGGTATTACATATATTTTCAGGGAGATGATTGTAAAACTATAGTCCTATAAAATGAACACACTTTTCAAATAAAACACTCTTACGTACAGGTATGGCTATTTTGTTGTGAAATCTTGTAAAACGTTGGTGCGTGTGGTTATCTGAATTTGTAATGTACATACTTCTATTTTTAAAAGTGTGCATTACACTTTTCAAAATAAAAATGCTATGAATAGTTAAAATCTGTTGTTCCTTGAACAGTTGACGGCAATTGGTCCTTGGGCCGACCCCCATCAAGTTTCTTAAAGCTCTTTTGTGTAATTATAAAAACACACATCAGGGTCTCTCTAGAATTGCCCCACGTCAAAACACCGTAACTTGCAACAGATTGAAAATAATGCATAATATATGGACTTTAAAATATTGTGGGTGACTGAGGGTTTCATACAATATATCGCGTAACACGCAGAGTACAGTATTTTTTAAACTTCCCCGCAGTGCACTCTCCAATTGAGATTTTTATCAACACCCAAAGAGTTACATTCATTAACAGTTCCAAGTGTGCCATTTCTTATCAAGATATTTATTTGTGACTTCGTGGATCTAATATATGAAAAGTTTCCTACCACTGTTTTCTTAACGTTTAAAAACAATTTTTTTTTCACATAATAATCCTCGATACTGTCCAAGATAGATCCAGCAAGATTTGCCAATTTGTCTGGGGAGTCTGGTGAAATATCGGTGACCAGCGCAGTAGAATCATCAGCGAATAAGAGTAGACTCGAGTTAGGTTCGTTGCACTATACATCGTTTACATTATACTAGGTAGAAAAGAGGTCCCAGGATACTTCCTTGGGGCACGCCGTCACTTATCTCCATCCAATCAGAGTGACACTTCCCGTTTTTAATAACTACTTGCTGAGTTCTTTTATCAAGGCATGATGTTATCCAATTTATGGCCCAATCGCCTACACCAATTGCTGTAAATTTGTTAATAAGTATTTCATGTTTTACACAATCGAAGGCTTTGCTGAGATCACACGCTATCCCTACTATCGATGACCCCTCATCTAGTGCCTCAACTATTTGCTGGTGAAGGGAGCACAGGGCATCACTAGCAGACTTTCCTTTTTGAAACCCAAATTGATTAGGTATGATGTTAAATCTGTTGAAATGATTCATAAAACGATTAAATATAAGCTTCTCAAAAAACTTTTGAGAATGCCGATAGGATTGAAATTGGGCGATAGTTCTCAATATTATCTTTTTCTCCCTTCTCTTTGTAAATAGGCAATACCCTGGCACATTTCATCTTTTGCGGGAAACATCCCTCCTGTAGTGATTCGTTAAAAATGGTCAGCCGTATAAAAATTGACTTATTGACCTTTTTAATAAGGGCGGTCGAAATAGAAAATACATCAACAGTGTTTTTGAACTTCAGACTGCCTATTATTGAACCAACTTCCTCGCAGCACACTACTGACGTCTGACGTTGGCTTTGCTGTCGAGGATAATATTCTTTTAGCAGTGTCTGTAAAATAGGTATTGAAAGCATTTGATATTTCAACTCCATCATTCAACTCCCTGTTATCAATGCACAATTTAACCATCACTGACAGGGGCATCTTCCATGCGCGTCGCTCGGTTGATAACCTGCCATGTAGTTTTGACAATGTTTGTGGAGTTTATAAACGTCTTATGGACACTATTTCGTTTAGCAATTTTTATCAGGATCCTATATTGGTTTTTCTTTATCTTGTAAAGATTCCACTGTTGTTCGCAGTTTGCAAGCAATGCAAAGTCGTACTGGCCACGTAAATTGCATTTAGCCTTCCGTATGTCATTCGTGATACAGGTTTTATTCTGTTTATCACTCACTCGCACTAATTTCATGGGTATATACTATAAATTCGTTGTGAGCATTGATAAATATTTGAAGAAACACGTCAAACATTCTATTTGTACACAAGTTGTCTAGGAGATCAAACCAGTTAAGATCTTGCAGGTAGCTTTGATTCCAACTTCCTAACACTAGATAAACGCCTCTCAACATGTATAGGAACGACAACAGGATTTGTTGTTTTCATGCGTTGTATCTGAATGGGCAGCTCCAACAGCAAACCCATGTGATCAGACACTCATGATGTAACCACCCGTGAGTGTAGCTTAGATTTGAAGTAATCAAGGTTTGTTAAAATGTTATCAATACACGTAAGCTGATGTGATTGTGATTCTTGTAGGTTTATTGCCTGAGCGAGCGTAGCGAGCGTCTCCACGTGACTCTTATGGCTCAAATGTTTTTTTTTCTTTCTTTTTTTCTGTTACTGCTTCGGTACAGGTCGTACCGTTTCTCTGATCGACCTGAAATTTTGCACACATGTACATACCACCTATGCGAATTGCTGTATAGTTTTTGAACAAACTTGTGGTAAGCGTATCTGCTTCCAATGCAGAAGGTCCAGGGTTCGATTCCCGGTAAAGTCAGAAGTTTTTTAACTTCTGCTTAGGACTTCAGTCCATCAGTTCTGGTCTTAGGAGTTTGTAAACGGTGACTTTGGAGCCGTCCTAGCAACGAAGCACATAATAAATTTCAGAGTTGTTCTGAATCGGCCTTGTTGATTCTGGCGTTGATTCGCGGTTGTTCGCACTGTCCATACCACTGATTGCTATATTTCCTATTAAAAATATCGATCTTTGGTTGGTTATCGCGCTCACTCGTCGATTGCGTCGGGGCCTGCAGGGTTGGCTTGGTCTCTTTGATTTAAAGTCCCCCACTGAAAATCAGTTCTATAACTGAGTGGGTAGACTCTAAATAAAATTTATTTATTTATTTATTTAAATCCAATCGTTGGTTATAAAAAATAAAAAAAATAAAAAATAAATAAATAAATGTTCCGATCGTTATGAAATTTTGCAGGGTCAATAAGTACACCATTCTCTCCTATTTTACAAATTTTCAGCTAAATCGGTCAAGACCTTAAGTAGTGTAGATAGAAACTAGGAAAACGCTTAAGTCCCGCCGCGTTGTTGGATGAGCGTAATTGGTGCATTGAGCTGCCATGTGTTATGCGGATTTTCTGTTGTTATGTGAAAAAATCATTACTAGGTTGAAGATTTTCTTTAAATTAATTTAAATTAAATAAAAAATAAACTTTAATTTATAATTTTTTTAATTAAAGGTAATTTAAAAAAAGAAAAAAATCGTAAAATTGCGATTTTCATAAAAAATAATTATTCGATTGCGCTCAAATTTCACACGTATATATTAATTCATAAAATTAAGGTTCTGTGAAAAAAATTATTACAATCGGTTAAAGCATGTAGGTGTTATAAGTCAAAGAATTGTTTAAAAAAGAAAAAACCCGTAAAATTTCGATTTTCATGAGAAATAATGACACAATAATAACACACAATAATACAGAAAAAAGGAAGAAAAAAAAACATTCCGGATTTTTTTCTCCAGTGTAGTGAAATGGAATCTTCGCTTCGCTTGCTACGCTCGCTTCGCTCATCAAATTACATTTAAACAAAAGAAACGTTACCATGGCAACGAAAAGTAGCACGAGAATTCTGGTCACTATGCACTGCCACCTAGAAGTAACTAGGAAAACGCTAATGTCCCGTCGCGTTGTTGAGCGAGCACCGGTACGTGCAACACGACGTGAGTACGACATTCCCATAAACCAATTAATACATAGGCCACCTTCAAAATACTTGAAGACAAAAACTTTCAATGTTGTTGTTGATCGCTGAGTTGAATGACGGCACGAGACAACAATGTAATCGAATTAGGCCTTTTATAGGAAAATGCCTTCTAAAGTGTATCTTTGTATCTTCACTGCCTCCTTGATTTTTTAACATTATTTTTCGAATTATGATGACCAATATGTCTTTAAGGTCTTGACCGATTTATCTGAAAATTTGTCAAATAGTAGAGAATGTTGTACTTATTAACCCTGCAAAATTTCATAACGATTGGAACATTTTTTTTTTTTTATAACCAACGATCGGATTTTGTTCAAAAATTATACAGCAACCCGAATAGGTGGTAAGTACATGTATGCAAAATTTCAGGTCGATCAGAGAAACGGTGCGACCTGTACCGAAGCAGTAACAGAAGAAAAACAAAAGACATTCGAGCCATAAGAGTCAAGTGGAGACGCACCTGCACCCTGCCACGCGCAACGGCGAGGTGTACGACGTCACAGGGGTTGAACCCTTGCCGGTGCGACTCGATGCCCGCACCGCCTCGTATGTGCACCGCCTCGTATGTGCACCGCCTCGTATGTGCACCGCCTCCGCCTCCGTGAACGCACAGCTCTCCTGGATCATCTCTACGCCCCACAGGTTGCCCGCCCCCACCGCCGACGACCTCGGTACCAGTACCCGAGCTACGCGGATGCCCTCCCTGTGGTCGCCGGCCCCAGGTGACTCCTTCACCGAGCGCTGGGGGCAGGAGTGTGGTACCTGGAGCGCGGGTACTCGAGGGTTCGTGCCTCTGCGAGTGCGCGCGAGTGTTTCCCTCCTCGCGGTGTGCGTGTGCGTCGGTGGGAGCCGCGATGTTGGTGTGTCCGTGCCTCGACACCCACGATCAGTTTGTGTTTTGTGTTCCTGTGCCCGTCCTGTTTGTACTCTTGTTTGTATTCTTGTTCACTTGTACGTGATTTGCTTGTTTCTTGTCTAGGAGTATTTACCCCGTCTGTTTGTGTTTTTATGTTGATTTCTTGCCATTTGGTATTCTTGCACCTCGCAGTGCCAGTGTAGCATAATGACTTTCGTTTTTGACTTTTGAACGTTTTTTCTCTCGCTACATGGCATGATTCTTCTGTCCTCTCCTCAGTGCTTTCTGTGTTTAACATTTGTGTTTCTTTGTATGTTCCTTTGTACGTGTATAGGCTGCAGAGGGCAGAATTGTTGCCCTATATCGGCCTTCCCGCCCAAGGGGCGGGAAAATATCAATAAAATACAAATACAAGTGGAGACGCTCGTTACGCTCGCTCAATTAACTCTTTGACAACAAACTAGGAAAACACTTAAGTCCCGTCGCGTTGTTGAGCGAGCACCGGTACGTGACACGACCCGAGTACGACATTCCCATAATGGATAAAATCCACCGCCATCTAGAGGACCTTGACATCATTTCTTTGGGAAAACTATTTTACTCTTTGATAATAACCAATAATACACTGCTTCCTCGAAAGTATTTTGATTACTTCTAGGTGGCAGTGCATAGTGAGACTTTTCGTTGCCATGGTAACGTTACTTTTGTTAAAATGTAATTACTATCTACACTACTTAAGGTCTTAAACGATTTTGCTGAAAATTTGTAAAATAGGAGAGAATGTTGTACTTATTGACCCTGCAAAATTTCATAACGATTGGAACATTTTTATTTATTTTTTTTTTTATTTTTTTTTTTTTTTATAACCAACGATCGGATTTTGTTCAAAAACTATACAGCAACCCGCATAGGTGGTATGTACATGTGTGCAAAATTTCAGGTCGATTGAAAAAACGGTGCGACCTGTACCGAAGCAGTAACAGAAAAAAAAAACAGACATTCGAGCCATTAGAGTCAAGTCGAGACGCTCGCTACGCTCGCTCAAATAAAACACTGCTTCCTCGATAGTATTTTGATTACTTCTAGGTGGCAGTGCATAGTGACCAGAATTCTCGTGCGACTTTTCGTTGCCATGGTAACGATACTTTTGTTATTTCTATCTACACTACTTACGGTCTTGACCGATTTAGCTGAAAATTTGTAAAATAGGAGAGAATGGTGTACTTATTGACCCTGCAAAATTTCATAACGATCGGATTTTGTTTCAGTTTTCTTTATTTGTTTCTTTCTTTCTTTTTTCTTTATATATATTCCATTTATTTTATTAATTGTAGAAGAAATACATCACACATACACAATAAGGAATGACTCATAGAGCCCATAAAGCCAGAACATGGCTTAGCTGTGGGAAGTATTTTAGGAAGTAATGATGTAAGTTCAACAGTAACAAAAAACGGAACGTTCACAAAACAGAAAAATACAAAAGGGAGAGAAAAATTTGTGTATACAACGAGTGAGACTTATCATGGAAATTTTGAACAAAAACTTAAGTAAATAACAGTTAAAATAGGAACAGCAAAAATTATGAGAAACATTTACATGCTTAAGGTGTCAGAGAGAAGATGCGTTTTTAGATCTGTTTTAATTTTAGAAATGGACGGCAGGGTTCTAAGTGAAGGCGGTAGCTTATTGAATATAGAAGGGACCGAATAAGACAGGGCACGTAGGCCATACTTGTTGTGAAAATTTGGAACTTTAAGGCACCCGCAACTTTGAGCCTTGTCTCCTTACAGGTGTTCATAGGGAACTTAAAAGTACAATATAAATCTGCATATGAATAGAGTGAATTGGCAACACGTGACAAAAGGAAAATATTTGATTACTAATAAATGTAGATTCGATATTGATGTCACACATTACCATTTTTAACATTCTCAATTGTAAAGCTCCAACCCTTTGCGTGTGACACCGCGAAGCATTACCCCATGCTAGAATTCCATATAAAATTAACGATTCAGCCAATGATTGATAGACGGTTCTGAGTAGTGTAAATGGGAGAATATATTTAAGAGCATACATCCGGGAAGAGCAAGAGCGTAGTTTATTACATAATTTATCAATATTTCATTTCCAGGAAAAGTGCCTATCAACTATCAAGCCCAGGTACTCATTATCAACACATTCTATTTTAAGACTGCAATCGCAATTAGGCACTTAACCCACATTATGAAGGCAGTGTCCATCATGGTATATAATATTTATAGGAAAGTCTCTTTCACGATTGAGGGGCGAGCAAATATGAACAATTTTAGTTTTAGACGCGTTAATTACCAGTTCTTTATCATGATACCATCGCAAAAGACTGTTGAAATCAGTTTGTAGCATTGCATGTGCAATACGAATATTAAGGTGCACGGCAAGTAAAACAGTATCATCAGCATAAGAAAATATAATGCAATAAATAAGACACTTGGACATAAAATTTACATAAATCAAAAATAATGTGGGACCCAAAATAGACCCTTGCGGGACCCTAGAATCACAACGTCTTTCATCACTTGATTGGCCATTTACATGAACTTGCATGAATCTATTAGTTAAATAGTTCCTGAACCAATCTAACGCAAGAACGCGAATGCCAATTGACTCTAAAGCTCGTTAAAGTTTCTGATGGTTAAGGGTGTCGAATGCTTTACTGAAATCAACAAATAAAGCTAAAATATGCATATTGTTGTTAAGTTTTGAATTTACATAATTTGAAAACTCTAATAAAAGGGTTGAGGTACTCTTTCGCTTTTGAAAGCCAAACTGTTTACTATTGAGAATCCCATATTTATTTAGGTACTCGACCAAGTTATTAGCAACATGTCTCTCTAAAAGTTTTTCAATACTTGGCAATATTGCTATAGGTCTGTAATTAGAGTAAAGCGTATGGTACCCTTTCTTATATATAGATTTTATAATTGCTTTTTTAAGGCGCTTAGGGATGATGCTGGTCTCAATTGATTTGTTTATCAGTACAACTAGAACAGGAGCAATAGAGTCCTTGACTAATTGAAGGTCTTGAACACGTATATTATCGACACCCGGCTGTTTGTTTACATTAAGCGAGTCAATCATTTCCCTCATAATAGACAGAGTAACAGGTTTCATGAAGAACGATTGAGTCACCTGGACATTGGCACTACGAGCACGCTGCAATGTTACAATGTCACAAACATGTTTCAACGTACTTATTTCATCAACAAAAGAATTCACGAAATTATTTACTACTTGGTTTATATCTCCGTTTTGACCTAAAAATTTAGTGATCACATCATCACCATGATTTTCGTTTCTTTTTCCCAGTGATCTGGTTGATAATTTGCCACGTCTCTTTTACTTCCCCTCTTGAGTTTAAAATTAATTCTCGATAAAAATTTATTTTTGCTTTGTTTATTTCTTTTGTTACTATATTCCTATACGCATTATACTTTATTCTAAGACGGGTTTTCTTTTCCCCATCACCACGACAATTTTTCCAGTCTTTAAAAAGTCTATCTCTAGTTTTCGTCATACCAACAAGGTCGTCAGACACCCACATTTTACGAGGTCTTTCTCTTGACCTAGAAGGTTTTTTACCCCTAAGTATAGATTGGTCATAAGCTTCTATAAATAGTCTAGATATTTTGTTGTATATATCTTCCGGATCATCAGAGTCCAATTTATGTTCCAGTTAATATTTGACAAATTATGTTTTAAGATTCTTTCGTTATACTTAATTGCGACCGAGATATTATTATCATCAGGATAATTAATAAGCGAATTTTGAGACTTTCCTTTAAACCCTGTACACGCAAGCACCATATAGTGGTCTGAGACTTTAGTAGTGAGGATGGCGGGGTCACATGATAAGAAACTTCCACGCAAAAAAAATGTGATCGATACAAGAAGACACCAGCCTTCCAGAATTAAACTCTTCGCGTGTACTCTTATTAATACATTTACAGAAGCCGTGAGCCGCCAACATATCTTCATACATAACAGTATATCTATCAAGGGTATCTAGTAAGTTAATGTTGACGTCTCCTACAATGATCCAATTGTCACCAGATTTTTCCTCTAAAAACGCATCTAATTCATCAATAAAGTTTGAACGACTTAAATTAGGAGAGCAATACAATGTAACAAATGAACACAAGTGTAGTTTAGGTGAATAGTACCACAAAGCGCTTCAACATCCCTAAAATCAACATTATTCTCAACAAAATTCAGTGCTTTTTTTACAAATATAAGTAAACCACCACCTAGTCTGTTCGCCCTCCGTTTAGATATTTTTTGAAACCCCTGCAAATTATATAAATTCACGTCACAATTGGAAATTTCACCAATGACTAAAACATCTATAGAACCTAAAACATTTTGCAGAATACAGCACAACTCGTTCCAATTTAAAAACTTTACAGCAACCCGCATAGGTAGTATGTACATGTGTGCAAAATTTCAGGTCGATCACAGAAACGGTGCGACCTGAACCAAAGCAGTAACAGAAAAAAAACAGACATTCGAGCCATAAGAGTCAAGTGGAGACGCTCGCTACGCTCGCTCAATCAAAGAGTTATAATAGTTTTCCCAAAGAAATGATGTCAAGGTCCTCCAGATGGCGGTGGATTTTATCCATTCTCTCCTATTTTACAAATTTTCAGCTAAATCGGTCAAGACCTTAAAGACTTATTGGATGAGCGAAGCGAAGACTTCAATTTCACCGACCCCCCAAAAAATTTAGCTCGGGTGTTTTTTTTTTATTTTTATTGTTTGTTTGTTTGTTTTTCTGTCTGTTTGTTCGCTCTATACCGGGCAAACGGCATATCCGATCTTGATGAAAATTGTAGGGGACCTTCGAAATCTCTGAACTTATAGACTTGCTACGTTTTTGGGTACAATCGAAGAAATATTTCTCATGAATATCGTACTTTTACGATTTTTTTCGATTTTTGGTGCGATATTTTCGTGACATTTGGGCCGATTCTGACCAAACGGGTGGGGCTACAACGTTAATATTTCACATGGACATTAAGGTCATGGTGATGTATTGCTTTCTGAAAGAAAAAGTTGAAAAAGTTAGCAGAATTCATAGAAATAAAGCTTTTAATATAAGTTTTTTACGGTAAATAATACCAATTGACAAGAAACGTTATAAACTTGACAACAATCACCTGCGTAGGCAACAAAACAAAGCACTTGCAAAAGAAAAGATATATCACGCAAACTGTAAACTTAAAAAAGCTCATCCATCAACGCGGAGGGACTTAAGCGTTTTCCTAGTTGGTATGTAACAGTATGGGAATGTCGTACTCGGGTCGTGTTACACGTACCGGTGCTGGCTCAACAACGCGACGGGACTTTAGCGTTTTCCTAGTAATAATACGTTGTTTTTAAATAGTATAGTTTAGTTAAGACACTAGGAAAACGCTAAAAGTCCCGTCGCGTTGTTGAGCGAGCACCGGTACGTGCAACACGACCCGAGTACGACATTCCCATAATGTTGCATACCAATACGTTTTAAAGGTCTTGACCGATTTAGCTGAAAATTTGTAAAAATAGGAGAGAATGTTGTATTACTTATTGACCCTGCAAAATTTCATAACGATCGGAACATTTTTTTTTTTTCTTAATTTTTTTACTGCCAACGATCGGATTTTGTTCAAAAACTATACAGCAACCCGCATAGGTGGTATGTACATGTGTGCAAATTTTAGGTCGATCAGAGAAACGGTGCGACCTGTACTGAAGCAGTAACAGAAAAAAAAACAGACATTCGAGCCATAAGAGTCAAGTGGAGACGCTCGCTAAATATGGCTGCCATAGGTAAATGGACTAAGAGACGAATGGCCTCCCGGTCTTAAACTGACTATTGGGGTGTCTTGTACATGCATACAAAAAATGAGATCTCTATACATGTTATTACAGTCAACTCGGCTGGCTGTCGTAGAAACCAGTGAAATTTAGTAACAAAATTGCCTTAAAATATTTAAAATTTGCAATTTACGGCCTTGAAATTCACAAAATTCTAATTCTGATGCCATATTTGAGTTCCTTTTGGTCTTTTTAATGGAAAAAGTGGTGCCTCATGCCAAGATTCCTAAAAAAAAAATGTGGTAGTCTTATTACACTTTGGCGCTATCTTTAAAGATGGCCGCCATAGCTAAGTTAATGGCGAGACGAATTGCCTCCCGGTCTAAAAATGACTATTTTGGGGTGAAGTACATGCATAAAAAAATTTGGACCTCTTTATAAAAGTGCACAATTGATACTAATGGTGTAATATGAAAGTCGGACTACACCGCCGCGCCACCAGAGAGCGAGAGAGTGCGTGCTCTCAGAAAATGGCCCCAAAAGGCGCCCGATTCAAACATCTGTTTCAAAGTTAGTTTGTGATTTATTATAATGTTTTATTGGCCTCATACAACAGTTCTGTTCTAGCTAGTCACATTATGGTCCAATCATAAGAAAAACGTGAATTTCATTTGACATCTCAATAAAAGCAGACATGAACCAACATAGTTAAATGTTACACCATTGATGAGCAACTAGCGATTTGAAAAACTGACCACTGATTGGCCACGATTCACCTTGGAATTAGGACAATTCACCGACGCGCAATAATGTTTTATTACCATAACGATCTACCAGAACTTTGTATTACTTTTAAAATGGTTAATTCTTTGTAAACACGTTGAAAAACGACACGAAGTAAAAGTATTGTAGAAGTGATTTCAAGGGTACAAAACTCCTCATCCATCAACGCGACAGTATAGAAACGTTCTCGATGCAGCATAACATAATACTAATATACTAACATGCTGAGTGTCTTTAATATATCAACTTGTTAATACAGCGTGCACTTGTGTGTGCTAAGTATTACATTATGCACTCATGCCTGAAACAGTTATCAAGGTCAAGTAAAGGACTATAAAGGTTACAGGTCAACATAACATGTTGAGATTTATTTCATATTATTTTACTGCATCTAAGCTTATAGTTTAGCCAGTACACAACGATAGGATGGAACGGTATTCCCCGTATAATCACCCAAATCGACTATACTGATGGCTTTGTGTATTTTTATGCCAACATCTTACAACATCCAGACGGTTGTATTTATAAAAAGTATTCATTGAAACTTTGTACACTTGTCAGTTATTAAAATCTTGAAAGTATTAGGGAATTATTAAACATAAATCTGTTTCTGATAAGTTTTAATATTTTTTTAATTACAACAAAAACTCCAAAATCAAAAGAAAATTTCAGATCTCAAGCATTTGAATATGCCTACGATTTTGATTGCAATAAGTTCTTTTACTGTTGCACGTGTGGGACGTGGACCATATTCCGTGCGCTTTTCAAAGATGTGCACCGCTTGTCCGAATGTTGGAGTTGGAGGAGTGTCGTGTCAAGGTCTGTAAAAGTTTGGTTGCTCTTCGGTGTAACCATTTTTTTGACTTCCGTCAAATGCTGGACGATATGGTGCTTTCGGTTGTGCATTCCGACTTGGCGAGTTTCCTTACATTGGATTTTCTGGATTGATTGTTTGCGGTTCAAACATTGGCGGCAGTGGATTACTTGGTAGCGGTTGTTCTTCTAATGGACGGTCCTTAAAGTTCCCTCCATCATGGCCTGGTTCGTTTGGACAGACCATATGCGGACAACAATCAGGGAAAGCTACTTTGTAGTCAAACGTTGATATAGTGCACGGCGATGTTGCAGTCACTCCGGGACATCTGCAAGGAAATTATTTTATTTTTAGGCAAACCGAAAATCTTTTGCAACTAGCTGGGGCCGGTTTCTTGCACATTTTGAACTCTGGAGATACGGGTTAAGGGTGTAACCTAAAACCTATGCCTAGGCCTTTTGGCGATCATGTATGCCTGCATAATACATTAAATTGTATAGATCTCTTTCAGTTCTTTGGAATACATCAGGGAGGTCATGTAATTTTATTTGTTAACATAGTAAATTGTTGTTAAGAAAAGAACAGTGGAGTGGATGAGAAACTCAATGGAGATGCGTTGTATCTTTAAGATTAAGATTAAACTCGAGACATTTTGAAGAGTCAGAGGTTGGACGTGTCCACCCCCGAATTAACCACTCATAAACTAATTTTATGTAAATGTATCTATATCTAGGAACAATTAACCCTTCTTTGAGTGTCCTCTTTCTTATAGAATTTAGTATTGGCCCTAGTTCTAGTATGAGACATTTTAGTTTTAATCTAGGTGCCCGTTAGGGCGCCGCCGCCAAGCCGTGGCGCGCTACACACTCTGGCACCTTATACAGCAAGCAGAGTTCGGGTGATTTCGAGGTGTTACCCAGCCGTCATGAAACGTGAAGTTAACTTGAAAACTACTAGGGAAACGCCAAAGTCGTTGTAAGACGAGTGAGTGAGCCATGTGTTGAGTACCCGGTAACATTCCCTTTCTTCCCCCTTATCATATGTAGATCTGTGGCGCATTATGGCCTCAGTTGACTCACCTTTATTATTAGACTTTTATAATAAAAATAATAATTGTTATTATTATTATTATTACTATTATTATTATTATTATTATTATTATTATTATTATTAGGCTTTGTGGGCTTCTCAAAGTTGTGTGTATTAAATGCCTATTATAAATATTTAACATGTATTTGAGAATAAAACCACATCTGAAACTGAATCTGAATCTGATTAATCAAACTTAAATAAAAATGTTCCCGGTTACTCAACACATGACTCGCTCACTCGTCGAGCAACAACTTTGGCATTTCCCTAGTCTAGTTGGCTAAGGCGCCCCTACGCCAAAAATGTGGGAGACCTGGGTTCAAACCCTTGGTCGGAAAAGATTTGTAAATTTTTGGATAGTATTTAAAAAATTATAAAACATGTTTGAAATGCATACAATACTATGGAAAACATAGTCAGTACAAAATACGAGTAAAGATTGCAAGGTTTACACAATGCCCCAGCGGAATTTAGGGGAACCTTGGTCGTTCAATATTCAATATACCTTGGTCACTGCTATGCATGTCTTATCACAGCCTGACAAAAATGATTCGATAAAAATGACTTCTTCAAGAACAATTAATGCATTGTTGTGAAACCTGCACATTTTATGCCTAATTTTCAATTTACTTGTCTTGTTGGCTAAGGCCGGAAAACCCAGAATGTGGGAGACCTGTTTTCAATCCCCTGTTCAGATAAGATTTTGTAGTTTATGGATTGTATTTTAAAAAAAAACATTGAACATGTTTTGAAATGCACATAACGCAGTTTATTAGTCTACATCAACTGTGACAATACTATGGAAAACATAGCCAGTACGAAACACGAGTAAAGATTGCAAGGTTTTCTCAATCTCCCAGTGGAATTTGGGGGTACCTTGAACATGCAAGTTTCGATAGACCTTTGACACTGCATAACTGCATTACAAATATGTTTTTCCACTGCCTCCATTGCAACCGAGTAACATCTAAGAAGCAGTGATTTTTTTCAAAAGAAAAACCATTGTCGTTAAAAGAATTCCTACACATGTTAAGCCTTCTTTTCAGTTTATTATTTCTTGTAGGCTTAAATCGAAACGGATTGGCTCATTTTGTTAGCAATTTTCAGTTTCCTGGTCACGAATGTCTGTTTAAAATTTCAGCTCAATCTATTTGGCCGTTCGGCCGTATGGGACCGGACAGACAGACAGAATTCAGACAGAATTAATCACGACCAAGGCCCGATCGAGTGGCGTTATAGACTTCGTTTCGCTGCGCTCACTCGTCTAATCAAAATCGAGGGTTTTTAGGTATGCCTACCTGACTACACATGCCAAATTTGATTGGGGTACGAGCATTCCTTCTTGGTGAAAACATGGATTGAAACATGCACAAAATCACTTTTAAGGATTTTAGCTACTACTGCTACTGCTACTGCTGCTACTACTACGGTCTAATTCGTCAGTTTCAATTAGCCAGCGATTCATGGCTACAACGTTCATATTTTACATGTACATTAAGGTTATAGTGATATAGGGTCTTTTGAAAGAAAAAGTTTTAAAAAATTGCTGGAAGGCTTCCAAATAAAGGTTCTAATATAAGCCTTTTACAAGAGTATAATCAACAAGTAACTATAGTTACTTAACAATGATCACCTACATTGTTTACAAAAAACAAGTCTTTGGACCACTAGATATTTTTAAATCTATTGTTAATTGGTAATACCATAATTATAAATTAAATCGACTTTGATAAAATTATTGTATTTTAGCAAATAATTTTGTAATGTTACTTGAAAATGTAATGAGATCCCACAAATAACAAAAAAACTTGTAAAAACACAGCCAAACCTTAAACAATCAAAAGCAATGAGATCTAAAAGAAATGCCAAGCTTATGTACACTCCTACATTTTCGCAATCTTAATACATAAATTCACTTCGCCCTGTGACTGTATCCTTGCAAAGCTTGGCAAAATAAATTTGCACAAACTTTTAAATTTAAATCAATAGTTGCAAATAAAATTTTGCCTCGCGTTGCAAGGATACAGTCACAGGGCAAAGTGAATTTATGTATTCAGATTGCGAAAATGTAGGAGGGTACATAAGCTTGGCATTTCTTTTAGATCTCATTGCTTTTGATTGTGTAAGGTTTGGATGTTTTTTTTTACAGTTTTTTTGTTATTTGTGGGTCTTACATTCCTAAATTATTGTGATTTATAAAAAGGTATATTGTCGAAATCTCCACATACCCTACCCTCCGTCCAAAACAAATTTGTACAATCCTACAACAAAAGCCCCCGTCAGCGGGACATTAGTCTCATTGGGGGCTAATAAACATAGTTGTATTGTAACATTCAATGTATGTTATGAAAATAAAGAGATTTCGACTTTTACCCCTTGGACGCCAGCTTGGCTGAGATCATGGGCCCGTTGAATGTCCGGTTGCATGTGTACTCAGCGCAGCTACCTTTCAGCTGGAAGACAATAGTCAAACCGTCCGATGCAGGTTTCGTGGAGCATTGCTGCACCAAAGCTGGGGGGAAAGAAATTGCCACAACAGTAAGAAAATAATAAAAATGTAAACAATATAATTAGAGGAGATGATCTGGGAAAAAAATAGCCCTGACCTTGAACAAATTGCAACAGAAATGGTTCTTTTTGTATCGGATTCAGAAAAAAATACCATTTAACATACTCAAAGTCTCGGAAAATCTAAGGTGTCGAAATTTATCAAATTTGCATATAAACTTTCATAATTACAAAAAGTTAATTTCAATTTCTTAAGGTTTGGAATACCATTCTCACTTTTAACCAATAAGTTAAGCTCAATCAGCATACAAGTAGATAGTTCAGATGTTATTTCTAAGTTATACATGCACATAATTAAATTAATTGATTGAAATATGTTAAGTACTAAGTAAGTAAGTAAATATGAACTCTCGGCGAATATCAAAATATCAATCCTATCAACGTAATACAAATTATAACAGCAGAGGCAAAGTAACATTTCGTGTAAAATAGCAACTATTTACGGTTTGTGTAATTGATTAATGATAAGCATTGCATTAATTAATCTTATATGAAAAAGAAAATACTCGGCATCGGTGTTTTGTAAAATAAACCTGTATCATGGGAGGCATCGTAACAAAACATAAATATTTGTTTTATTTATCTATTAGTGTGGCTCAGTCGATAGTCTTGTTTTTGGGTTTATTACTCCTTCCAATGCAGACGGTCGCGGGTTCAAATTCTGGTTCAGCCTGAGTTCTTTTAAACTCTCAAATTAACTTTCATCCATCAATGTGATATTATGCGCATATGAAAACGGTGGCTTGAAGCCATCCTAGCAATGAAATTGACAGACATAGTAATAACAAATTGTGTATGTATAGCTACCATATTAATTGTTCTTGGAACTGAGTAGATAGACAATAAATGCAATTAAATTTATAGCAACGGATAAAATGCAGATTCATTACTATAAATAGGCCTTATTTATGCTTTACGTAGAGAACCAGCCCAAGAACAACTTGCCCATTTTCAGGTGGCTTATTCCTGACACATTGTGGGTGTGAAGATAGACGGGGGGGGGGGGGGGGGGGGGGGGGGGGGGGGGGGGGGGGGGGTTAACTAGCATCGATTAATCCATCGTCACTCAAACAAGATATTGCATTTTAACATAGGGATATGCCCTAAAAACGTGGGAAAAATTATATCATATATCATTCCTATGACTGGTTTCGAACATATCATCATGTAACCGTGAACCACCACTGTCAGTTACAAAACAGTAAATTATACAATACATGAGTTTGTATAATTAAATTATTGATGAGCAGATATTTATATTAAAATATCGAACTATCGTGTAAATGCAATAGGCATCCATTCAAATTGAAAGAAGAGTCTGTCTGTTTCCCCCTATATAAAAGTTAGCTTGATAGCCATGCAATGAAGTAAATAAAACTTGTATGTGATATAGTTACGATATTATTGATTTTTCAACATAGAAATCTAAGTGTTGCAGAAAAGGTAATTATAAAATCGATTCGTATCAACATTTGAACCTAACACACTAATTGAAAACTTCAGTGATTGCACCACAATATAAATCCGTAGATAGGCCTAAGCGACTGAAGGAATTGAATAACTTAAAAGGAGTTAAATGAAATTGCATGTACTTGGATATTAAACACATTTTTACTACATTGGCCCTACATATCAAATTTCAATTAAATCCGAGCATATTATTCCATAATATTTGTTGTATATATAAACGACCAAACAAACAACACACCATCTATGTGTAATATTCATTGATGTAATGCTTTTCTTACATAGTAACCATTGTAATCACCTACCCTATTTACTATTTATAAATTAAGGGCGTCATCTGATCACATTGAGTTAGAGAACACAGGTACTATTGAATATACTTCCTGTTTGTATGGCTTATTGTTTAGATTTTTTGTAAGACGTTTTCCAACATTTTAAAAAGTTGTGGTGCACATTGCATAGTGCAAAAAGAAGCGTGTTATTAAATCAATTGGTTAAAAGGGAATATTTAGAATTTCGAAAATTTCTTTATGCAATTCAGATGAACGTTTGTTTACATTACGACTAATGGATATTTCTGGGCACTGATCAAGTGTTAAGTGCCCGTAAACAACATTAACTAACAAACTAACTAACTAACTAACTAACTAATGCATGGATATTTGCATTATTTGCCATTTAAAAAATAAAATAGTGTACATTAGAGGGTAGGCTTATAGCGCAACTCCCCTCAGCCAGACTTGCGATGACGATTGACAATGCTGAAAACATGAGATGAGAAATATGAAAATAGTAGCTGTCCTGTCTCTATATAATATTTATCAATTATCATTGTTTATAAGTATATTAGTCTAATAAGCCAATGTATTAATATAGTAATTTTATTGCATGAATGATGGATGCAAATCAGAAATAGGTGATGTCAGTATCTGAATATTTTACTTTGGAAAAGATTTAGCGCAAATAATTTACACTACAATAAGATGGTCAAGATTACTGACATTCAATTAATTTTGTAAAAACGTTATGCAAAGCTGAAAATACTTTGTGCTATCCCCCACGTTTTAATCTTAATCCAAATCTACCATTTAATTTTCGAATTACGTGTAATTAATTTGAAAAAAAAACAATAAACAATATTAATTTAATTGAAGTAATTAATTAATTGCTAATTAATTGCAAAATTAGGAGTAGGCCTAGGTAGTGATGCATTTGTGTTTATCGTGTTAGGTTGTTATTCATTTCTATAAGGCCTATTGAATTATTTCGTGTGGTATAACATAGATAGAAAACTCCAGAACGTCATACCACAGATAATAGAGTACACTACGTTAGTGACTCTGTTATCTGTGGTCATACCATAATAAAAATAATTCATTTTATGAAACCCATTTATTTATCAATTAGTTACATTTGAATTAATATTTGTGTTAGTGTTTAGGGTGTTTATTTAAATATCAGTTAGTTAACTTAGACGTCCAATATTTCATGTCAGTTAACATTTTTACAATTTTATTCGACGCAATTAAAATTTTAATTAAATTAATAAACTAACGGAATCTGCAAATAAAATATGTCACCTAAAAACCAATTCTTACATTCATATTGGACTTTTGACAGTAGCTTATTCGCAAAAAAGTTTGTATATAGACTTACAATGAATTTTTAATTCATATTCATTATTAACTTTATATGCAAATTTGATAAATTTCGACACCTTAGATTTTCCGAGACTTTGAGTATGTTAAATGGGATTTTTTTCTGAATCCGATGCAAAAAGAACCATTTCTGTTGCAATTTGTTCAAGGTGAAAATTTAGTTCATCTCCTCTAAATATAAATCATTGGACTATTCTTTGTTAACAAATATTTTTTATTAAAATAACCAGTAAGATATTGTTTATTTTACATGAGAAGTATCAAACAAAATAGCAATTAAAATACCACAACGACAAGACAAAAGACAATGTTTATTATTATTACATTGTTTGAATTTTAGTTTATTTGGATGCGTCAACCGTTAGGTCATTATAATGCACCTCCCTAGCCTAGGGGATGTGGGAAGGTATTCCCATGCTGGTCAGAGCCTTCCACGGACAAGGGGTGAATCTCACGTCTTGGTCGTCATCGTCTTTGTCATCGTTCTTGTGTAATGGCCATCGTCCCCAACGACGATCGCCAGGACTTGCCTCTAGTTTTGGGGAGTAATATACTAGTTGATTTTTTCCAGGAACCTTTCTCTTGAGTCGCATTCTATGATTACCTGGGTGTATTGTTTGAGATTACCTCATGTAAAGTTGTCGAGATATTACATACACTTACTACAAAATTTCTAATAACTGTGAATAGTACATGATGAGTATTTTCAGCCACAACGGTCAGGTTTAAACCCAATGATTGACGATCTCATCAAGAACGAACACTTTAAATTCAGATATTTTGCAATCAAACATATAACAGTGTTTATTAAACGAGGGAGCGGAGCGACCGAGTGTTCTCCATTCAACTCGAACGGCTCTCATTCTGTGATTCTGTCTGTCTGTACGTCGAAAATCAGCCGAACCGCTGAACAGATTGGGCTGAAATTTTAAACAGACATCCGGTACGAGTTTACTGAGAACTGCTAACAAAATCAGCTAGATCCATTGCGATTTAATCCTACAATAAATAAAAATGTGATTTTTAAAATATCGATAGCATTTGTTTAGTAGCAGCTATAGCGGGACAATATCTACGTGGCTTGCATGGCCTATTGGTAAGCATTTAGCCTACCGCACGGTGGGTTGGGGTTCGATACCCGTTAGCTCGAACTATTTTTATATATTTACACCCACATTATATTTTGGAGGGGTGTTAAATGGGAAATAAAACTTGGGTGATTTTGTTTTATCTTGGAAATTTGTTAATGTTTCACGCTAATACGTTTTGAATACGATTCGCATTTCAAATGTTCAATTTATATAACTAGGGAAACGCCTAAGTCGTTGTTAAACGAGTGAGCTAGCCATGGGTTGAGTACCCGGTATCATTCCTCATACTGGGCTAGATCCTTAGGTATAGGGGAGGAAAGGGGATGCTCCCGGGTACTCAATTGGCTCACTCACTCACTCACTCGTTTAACAACGAGTCAACGACTTTGGCGTTTCCCTAGTCACATACTATTACTATTACCCGCAAGAAGTGTGCGTGTGAAAAGAGTAAAGGGAAATACGATAAGACCTACCCAGGCTCGAATAATTA
This sequence comes from Sweltsa coloradensis, assembly GCA_024449915.1. Classification (NCBI taxonomy): domain Eukaryota; kingdom Metazoa; phylum Arthropoda; class Insecta; order Plecoptera; family Chloroperlidae; genus Sweltsa; species Sweltsa coloradensis. The sequence continues at coordinate 40,838 of JAMZAV010002184.1, forward strand.
AGTATAATAGTAATTCACATTTTTTATTACTTGCACATTTCTATAGTGTTCATAGATGTGAAAATTGTATTTTTGTTATGTATAGCTCTGTGTAACTACCTTGAATTTCATCTATATTTTATTATGTTATTGTTCCCCGTCTGGGCCCGGGGTAGAATTGGCCCAGAGCATGGCTCTGCTAATCGTTAAAGGCGATTCAAGAGAAAAAGTCCACCTCGCAAACATCAGCTAGTGAGAGGGGAGTATATTAATCCCCAAAACTAGAGGCGAGCTCTGGCAATCGTCGTCGGGGACACCTCCCCCTTTCATTGATGATCTCCCCGACGACGATGACAATGACACAACGAACGATGACAAAGACGAGGACGACCGCGACGTGAAAACCCCCTTTCCTCCCCTTACCCGTGGCTGGTTCTGACCAGCATGGGCCCCTCCTCTCCCCCCCCCCACCCTAGGTTGAACGGTTGACGCGTTCTTAATCCAAATAAACAAAAAAAATAAAAATAATGTTTTTGTTATTATAACGATATTGTTTTCATTGTATAAATCATGGGACACAATCTTTACTGATTGTCTTTGATTTACTCTTACTTAATTGTATTACATATTGTATTAATGTGTATAAATAAAAATTGAAATTGAAAAATAAACTAATATTAATTATATTATTTATGTGTGTCATCTAATGTATAATTTTTTAATTTGGTTTGTATATCACAAGGGTAATAATGTCATGTGGCTAAGCTCTTCTTACCATCCGCAAGGTGATTGGGAATTTGCATTCATCCACATTTTGATTGATTTATTGGATATTGCTTAACGTCTATTTGCACTAAGGTTATTCGAGACGATGAGTGGTGATAGATGAGGATGACGTATGAACAGAAGGGAGGAGGGGAAACCCGGTACCGGCACGTAGCCTACTCCTTTCGAAAAGTACCAAGGGGACCAACGGCTTAACGTCCCATCCGAAAGGACGGTGTAACCTTGACAGTCATATAGGTTCCTCCACTAACTCGGACTGCCGAGCAGACGTCGAGGAGAACGAAGCCGTTACACTAGCTCTCGAACCCTCCATCTGCTCTAACCAGCGATAGACGTGAGTTTCAGGGCATAGCGGTCACCCACTCTACCCCTGACCACGCCCGAGTTTGCTTAACTTCGGTGTTCTAGTGGGAAACGGTTAAACAACCTCGGCTAAACCACTGGAATAAATAACAATAATATTTAATATTTTGGTCATCTGTAAACTTGTCTGTTATTTTTGTAATAACAGGAGATATTATCACAAATAGCAAAAATTTCAATCACGAAATTGGTCAATTTTAAACCTTTTAAAAAAATCCCAAAAACCTGAAAATCTTTTTTTATTTTTTCATTTATTTATTTGATATTTGTGTGGCTCGTAAGTCTTGTTTGTGTGGCTTATTGGTCTTGTGGTTAGCGTATCTGCTTCCATTGCAGAAGGTATAGGATTCGATTCCTGTCAAAGTCAGAAGTTTTTTACTCCTGATTTGGACTTAAGTCCATCTGTTCTTGTCTTAGGAATTTTGTAAACGGTGACTTTGGAGCCGTCCTTGGAACGAGGCACACAATAAATTTAAAGTTGTTATGAATCGGCCTTGTTGATTCTGGCGTTGATCCGCGGGTGTTCGCACTGTCCATACCACTGATTGCTATATTTCCTATCAAAAATATCGATCGTTGGTTGATTATCGCTCACTCGTCGATTGCGTCGGAGCCTACAGGGTTGGCTTGCAGGGTTGGCCTACAGGGTTGACTTCGTCGCTTTGATTTATTGTCTCCCACTGAAAATCAGTTGTATGACTGAGTGGGTAAAAAATAAATACAATTTTTTTTTAAATTTATTTTTAAAAAAATTTTTGGAAAAGTGTTACTGTAGAGAACTATGTTTCCGCTTTCTTGACAATAACTTAAAATTAACAGCTGTGGTGTCGGTCGGCCGAGCGAGCAGGAATTTGCTTGTCCTATTGTCCTCTTTGCACCCAACTTGATGGCTAAAAGGATATTCAATCTTACCCCCCCGCCCCCCCCCCCAACACACACGAATAAATTCTTGAAGACTAGTATTAGTTATAAAATAAAATAACTAAGTGAAAGAAATAATTCGGGTTCAACTCGAAGCGAGGAAAAATTGTTAAACTTGGTCATTTATGAACTAAAAGTCTGCCAACTACAAAAATCCCCCATAAGAAATAACATTGACACGTTCTTTATATCCTGTCACTTTGAAGGATTCTGTCTATGAATTTCAAAGTGCATATTTTTCAGAGTTTGGATGGCTATTGTAGGGCTACACAGTTTTATTACAAAAATGTTAAATACGTCAACTTTGTTAGAAACTAAAATATCCTCGAGTAGGCCTACCTTATTATATGTGAGACTATCAGTAATCAAGTTTAAGCAATTTATAAATTTTCCAGAAACAATTTTTTAAATTAGAAATCAGAATTCGAAAAAACAAAATACAAATGAAATCCCATTGAAAGATAGTACTTAAATTTGGTGTTTTAGATTAGTATTTTATTTGGATAGAATGCGTAGTAAAAATAAATTTAGGGATAAACGCCCTATTAAAACTGATGTGTCGTGTCGTGTCGTGTCGTGTCGTGTCGTGTCGTGTCGTGTCGTGTCGTGTCGTGTCGTGTCGTGTCGTGTCGTGCAAGCCAACACAGTTAGCATGCGTTTTGAGGATAATAAACAGCGTGTCAACCAATCTATTTCAAAGAGCGACCGATCACGTTAAAGTTTATTTTTCAAAGACGAACTCTATTTTATTATTCGTCTTCGATGGGTGTTGTTTACTTGGTAGCTCGGAATTATTTTCACCAAGTATCAATGATATGGATTGGCTCAGATGTGTATAATATCAATCCAATAGACAACATTAGCAGTAATGTCAGTTGATATTATATTTCATTTGCTTGAAAATTGAAATTAATGTAGACTTGAAATTAAAACATTGAAGTTATTTATTTTAGAATCTTGTAACAGAAAACAGATTAATCGGAAGAGAACGAAATTCTTATAAAACATTGTATTAAAACAGGAATTCTAACTTTAATTTTCCATGAATTACGACTTTTACATCTTAAAACTGACCAACTATAGTACTCAGCCTACTAAATCTACCCTCTCGCGTTCGCTAGCATTAATGTTCCAGTACCTTCTACTACTGTCACTAATATCACTTATAAAGAGTATCTCATAGCTACGCTTTCCGAGAAAGATATCATTCCTCTATAGTGACGTGGTTATAGAAGCCGCTTGTAAGTTTAGAACCAAATATTAAGCATATTGATTGTTGAAAATAAAAATATCAAAATATTGCTTTTGCACCGAGAAACACTGAGAAAGTGGGTTGTTTTATTAACTGTTACCTGATTGGATGATTGGCGCTGAGGGCCGGCAACGTCACGTTTCCCCTCCAAAATTAATAGGAAACAAACGAATCTAAAAATAACAATATTTTTCCAATCATCAAAATATGATAATTTATGGTTAAAGAAGGTTGTTTTGACTAGTAGAACAATTAAATTCAATCCTACAAATTCCTTATTTTTAACGGGTTTAATGACGTATGGTAAAACTTGTGCGGGTCTCTCGCTATATCCGTAATATATGAAGAAATAGTCACACGTAAGGTATTTTAAAATTATTAACTTTATTAATTGTTAGACCCCAATATAAAGGTACAAACGGTATTTCCTGCTTGGGGGTAAAGGGCGCGACCAGTCGGAACTCCCGCTCAAAACCCTTACTGGCCATTCTCTGTCTCGTTCTTCTGTACACGCCGTCCACCCCTCCAGCATACCCCTCTACCACCACACCCTGCGAGGAGGGGGGTGGGAATGTCACAATACTCCCCCCAGATTTTATTCCGGGTGATGATGAAACACAGGCGAGAATAAAATATTCAAAAATTAAAGTGACATTTACGTCAATCAAGTTCACACTGTAAACACCAAAAAAAATACAATCGAAATTTACTGAATGTTATTGTTCTACAGTAATTTAACCACATCGCCTTATTGAAATAACGGAAAGGAAAAATATTCTATTTTCTACAAAACAATAAAACAAGAATACACACATGGTTGTTGACAAAAAGAAAAACATCCAGTACGTTTAATAATGATATGAAGTTTTAGCTTTAAACATAAAATAATAAATTGAATTACATAAAACGTAGGTACCTAATGTGCTTAACAATAATTGACATGAATGTGATTATTTTATAACTTAACATGAGAATTTAGATATTTAGATTTAGATTTTTATTAATTCAATAAGAATAAGATAAGAAATCCAAAGATACGTTAGTTACCACTTCAGAAAACATTAATATTACTGCAAAATCTGAAAAATAAACTACACACATTATAATAGTTAATCGCCGTGAAACAATACATTTAATATTATGAATCGATAACAAAAAGCCCTGGATAATCATATAAAAGATAAGCAAAATAGGAATTTGTAAAATAATCAACTATCATTGATACAATGATACCTAGTAGCATAAAACAATATTCATTTTTGAGAGGTCCAGGGCGGTGAATTTTTCGGTCAAATAAATTAAAACGGAATTTTGTAATGTTGGAATAGGGTGGGGCAACATGACTGTGTCTAAAAAACAACAGTTTGACGTTTTTCAAACGTTTCATTCATTTCTTTCGACCACGACCCATTTCACGCCCTTTTTTAGAAGCGTGAGTAAAGGTGCAGTCGTGTGTGGATATCGGTCACAGAATCTCTTAAAGTATGTACACAAACCCAAAGGGAAACTCGGGAATGTTTGACATTGAGAGGCCGAGGGTAGTCTAGTATGGGCTTTGTTTTTTCTTTGTCAAACCCTTACCCCCTCCGCCGATATGGATTATACCCTACAAAATCGACTCGGCACGTAAGAATTGACATTTGTCGAAGTCGATAGTCATAGCCCACTTCGGTAAATGCATTTAACACCAAACTTTATGTCACGTATGTGCGATTCTATATCCTCACTCGCACAATAAGATCATCTACATAAACAGTGGTGCATGCTTTTTTTTCCGGTGTGAAACTTATTCAAACAGCGTGTCAAGCCAGCCACGCTAGACTGCAAGCCACATGGAATACAGTGTATTGGTAAGTAATTCCATTAATTTTACAACAAAAACTAGGAATTTGGTATAGGCCGACGGGGCGGTTCTATTATCTCCCAAGCAAGCATTTGTTGTATTTGTTGTTCCACACCCACTAAGTTTAGAGTGGGGGATGGGGTAGGCCCTCCTGAGAAAACGGATTTTGTGTCTGTCATTTCTATTTCATGAACATTATTGTTGACCCTCCCAGGCCTGTCAGAGAAGACTGATGCATGCCCCAACAGTAAACTAGAAATCTCTTCCTTTTGTGATGGCGTGCCCGGCAAAGACTTGACTGTCCCTTCCGCCCGCTCTGAAAAGGGACCTGTGTATCGTTTCTTTCAATAGGTTTTAACTGCCCAATAAATGAACACGATTTTTCAATTCTAGGGTTCTCAAGAAGTGACAAGGGACGGTAACATCTGGTCTCAATTACATCGTTAGAACTAGAAAAAACCTATCCTCTGCGTTCCTTCATCTACAGAAATGCTAACACCTGACTGCGGAAATCTACCACAGCATTTTTACATTAAAAGCCAATCGGATCCTATGATCATTTTACGATATAAACAAGGTACAATTAACATTGGTATCTCATGCAATACATGATCAATTATTACAGGGAGATAAGTCTGTTCATTTACTGTTTGATTTTAACCGTCAAACGCTCCCGTTTACCGTAACAGTGGGAGATGGTAATCGTGGCAAATCGGGTTTGTACGGAGATTAACGTGTTCCAAAACTGTTGTGATATACACTTATCTCGCTACCTGTATCAATTAAAACATCAATGTTTAGACACACACACTTATAGGTATTTCCGGTGTTTTAAAAGGGAACTTCTCTGCGCCCTCTCCGACGTTTCGGACAGGAGGTGATCACGCACCGACTCGTGGTCGTCGACCCACTGTCTTGATAGTATTGATGCCACTTACCAGGTTCGAACTCCGGGACTGGTGTAAACTGGTGACAGCGGAGTTACCTGGCCAGTTCAGCTCGTTTCCCGACTCCGGATGTGCGGCGGCGTCTAGGTCCTGGTCACCGACTGCAAGCTCGGTCTCGGCGACGGGATCAGTGTAGAGGGCTGACTCTGTGCACGTCAGCTGTTGACCTTGGCCCCAGGGGGTGGGTCGCCGTTTGCGACGCTGCTGGCCGTTGTCTCGCCAGTTCCCCGACGCGGATCCCTGAGGGGCTGGATACAGCTGGGCTGACGTTCGTCCGATAGGGAGGCGCCTGATGCGAAGTTCTGCGGTCACGGTCCGGATAGGTGACGGTACGCAACCCACTGTCACGTTCTCGGCGTCGCGATGCTGCGTCATCAAAGTCCGCAGGAGTAACATCTTTCGCGTCCCCGCGTCGCACCTTCGCGGCCAATATCGTTTTCCACATTTGCAAAGGGAATAAATGTGAAAAACGACGCAACGAACGTGGCATCTGACATAGTGTCCGTCCCACACGTATTTTAGTTTATTCATCCACGATAAGAAAAAATCGCTCATCGTGCCGTGAATTCTTCTGTCGTTAAAAGTCAAGGAGAACCTTTTGGCCACAAAGTCCTGCTTATCATTCGACCAAACATGGCTTTAAAACTTTGCACAAACTCGTCCCACGTAAGCCAGGAGCGTCGGAACGGCCGACGCCCAATTTTTCGCGGAGCCTGTCAAATGGGGGTAGCGCAATTGAAGCCATTTTTTGTTGCGGTATTGCGAATTGCGCAAACAACTGTTCCAACTCGTCTAAAAATTCTATCGGGTGAACTTTTCCGTCGTCCCCGAATGTTGGGGAAAACGGGGAAACCCTCCAAGGCATTGGAGTTGGAACCCCCGCCACTGGAACACCCTGCGAACGATAGTGCACTACTTCAGATCGAGGGGACCTACCTGAGTCGGGTGGTTGCCGACGTCGACAGTTGTCGGTTTCGACTCTTCCAATGAAGTCAAACGACCTAGCACAGTGTTTTATTTTCGACATTAGTTCTTGAATAGCCACCTCCGGCTCGTCACTTGGATCATGGCGTGGACGCCCTCTCGGCATTTCGATAGTAATTTATAAACACGAACAAACGATAAACAATATTAATTCCAATTAAAACACAAAAGTCTCCACTCTTCGGCTTTGATTGGCCGGACGCACCGAACCGAATGAAAGTAGACACACGGGTGAATAATAACCGCTGGAAATTTCCGGCGTACACACACCACACTAAAACAAACACTTTCGGGGAATTAAAAACGTTGGGCGCCAGTTGTGCTGTCTCTCGCTATATCGTAATATATGAAGAAATAGTCACACGTAAGGTATCTTAATTATTAACTTTATTAAATTTTTACACAAATATAAATGGGACTAACAGGTAGTCCCTGCTTGGGGGTGAAGGGCGCGACCAGTCGAACTCCCGCTCAAACCTTACTGGCCTTCTCTGTCTGTTCTTCTGTACCACGCCGTCCACCCTCCAGCATACCCCTCTACCACCACACCCTTGCGGAGGAGGGGGTGGGGAAAGTCACTAAACTACACAATGCTTGTACACTTAATTAACAAGAATATGTTATAACCTTAAAAAATGGTTGGCAATCATGAGTATTGCTCGCAGGTGAGAAAATATAGTAGGGTAACCCGGTAGAGAGTAAAATTTAAGATAATTATGATAAAACAAAACCACGAATTAATTAACTGTGTTTTCAGTAAATAATCCACAATAAACGAATTAATTACAACAACACAGAGTAGAAAACCATAATTTATACACATTTAGCATTGTAATGATGTTCGTATGCTTCAATTAATCCCCATTAAAGCATAACCTGTACAATACATAAATGAATATGACAATACGTGTTTCCATATGAATAATACAACCTAAAATATTATTTTGCATCACACAATTTTACTTTTTGTGTAAGTCGGTTTATTTTTATAGCAAGACGATCCCAGTGTTTTATTCGTCTCACATTGAACACAGTTTCGATTGTGTGACTGTTAAAGCGAACCCAGGGTGTGTATATTTCGCTTTACAGTTTCAATTCTCACAACCATATTGTTATGTAGTCTGTATACACATGAAAATAATTGGATGAGCGAAGCGAAGACTTCAATTTCACTGACCCCCTCAAAAAATTTAGCTCCAATGTTTTTTGATTTTGTTTTGTCTGTTTGTTCACTCTCTACCGGGCAAACGGCATATGCGATCTGGATGAAAATTTGAGGGGACCTTCGAAATCTCTGAACTTAGACTTGCTACGTTTTTGGGTACAATCAAAGAAATATTTCTCATGAATATCGTACTTTTACGATTTTTTCGATTTTTAGTGCGATATTTTCGTGACATTTGGGCCGATTCTGACCAAACGGGTAGGGCTACAACGTTCATATTTCACATGGACATTAAGGTAATGGTGATGTATTGCTTTTTGAAAGAAAAAGTTAAAAAAATTAGCCAAAATCCATAGAATAAAGGTTTCAATATGAGTTTTTTTTTAGGTTTATAATGACAATTTACAAGTAACAATAGAAACTTGACAACAAACAACATCAATGCGTTCAAAAGGCACTTGATAAGTAAATAGATCCCACGCAATCTAAAAACTTACAAAAAAGCTCATCCATCAACGCGACGGGACTTAAGCGTTTTCCTAGTAATATACATTTTTCTTATTATCTTATTGACTTATCACCGATAAGTATTATTCTATTATGTACATAACATATTGTATCTTACATATGATAATAAATCTTTTGATCAAATCTTCTCTTAAGAGTCAACTATACCTATTTGAAACTTTTTTGGGAACTATTCCTGCTTCCAGTTGTCATCCGATCGATATGCAATTTTGCATAATTGTCAAGAAAGGATATGATCACTCTTCTATAGTAAAAGATTACTAAACATTGTTAAGCATTACGCACAAATATATTCCGAAATTTATTAATTTAAATGATTTTACAAAAATCAAAAATCCTAAAAATACATTATATTTATTTAGTTTTTTGGTAATTATACCAAGCGGGAACGAGTAAATTTACATAGAGGAAGGATCTTTTTCATATATAGGATCTTTACCGATTATAATTGTGTGAGATTGGCTTGGGAGAGGTAGGGCAATATGATTTCGATGCCGTAAGAAGCAATCGGGGAAATTTTAAGGTGGAAGAGTTTCATAGCACAAGAGATTGACAGTGAGTATAATTTGGAGATAAGGTGCATGGCTTTTATGGCAGAGGAACATCTTGCTTGATTTGATGTGGGGAGAAAAAGAAGTACCTTTATAATGGAGTAAGATACCCAGATATTTGAAAGAAGATACAAACTCGACTTTGTCAGTACCATAGAAAAGCACATCGCTTTTGGCTAACTTCCCCCCTTTTCTGAACTTAACAACTTTTGTTTTGTTGACATTTACTACTCAATGGTTGATTTCACACCATGTTTTGAGTTTTAGTAAAGTGTTTGAAGCTGAGCGAGGTTTTCCGTGTATAGTGCGATGTCATCTGCGTACATTATCAAGTGAACGTCTTTGTTAAATTCGTCAAAGATAAATTCTTTTATATCTGAAGTAAATAGGTTGAACAAAAGTGGGCTGGAAGGGTCCCCTTGGAGGACTCCGTTTGACTGTGTTATTTGATCGGAGAGGAAATTACCATCGTTTACTTGCACGAAGTAAATATTTAAAATGACACTTAGTATGTTCAATAGTTCGACAGGAATGCTGTTCAGGTCGCGAAACTTCTTGACTAGACTTTGCCGGTCTACTGAGTCGAAAGCGGATTTAAAGTCTACAAATACAGTGTATAGTTTGCCCTTTACTTTAATAAGAGTGAAGTCAATTTTATCGAGAAGAATTTTGACAGCTTGTAAAGTTGATTTGCCTGTTCGGAAGCCGAACTGCTCATCTGGTACTACTTTTTATACTATATTTATTTGGTACTACTATTGCAGACCACACAAATTAATCGTAGGCCACCTTTGTAAATCAGTTTTTGTAACTGAATAGGATAGATGTTAAATAAATTAACGAAATTTAAAATTTAAATAAATTAAATAAAATAAAATTTATCTTATCTTATCAATTTCCGAAATATAATTTTTATTCCACGATTGTTTGATGGCCTGAAATGTTTATACTTTCTAATTTTTTTAAAAAGTTTTTGGGCACAAATATTTTTATAAATGTTCTTTGGTTAAATTAATTAAAGTAACCTGCTTATTATTGTGTTAACAAAACAGACCTAAAAATACACATTTAATCATGTTGTCCGAAACTGTGAAAAGTCAAACAAGGAAAAATATGCACCTCGAAATCGCACACGTATAGGTAATCAGAATATTTTAAACCAATCCGAGTGTAAATAATTGGATGAGCATAGCGAGAGAAGCGAATATTCCATTTCACTACACTGGAGAAAAAAAATCCGGAATGTTTTCTTTTTTTTCTTTTTTTCTGTTTGTATTTTTGTGTGTTTGTTAACACGATTCCGGCTAAACCGATATTCCAATTGCGATGAAATTTTCTCAAGGCCTTCAAAATCTTTCAACTTAGAACTGCCACATTTTTGAGCGCAATCGAAAAATTATTTCTCATGAAAATCGCAATATTACGATTTTTTTCGATTTTTAAAAAAATTCTTTGACTTGTAACCCTTACATGCTTTATCCGAATTTTAAGATTTTTTCAAAGAACCTTAATTTTATAAATAAATATATTCGTTATGGTATTCGAAATTTGAGCGCAATCGAAAAATTATTTCTCATGAAAATCGAAATTTTACAGTTTTTTCTTTTTTTAAACAATTTTTTGATATAACACCTGCAAGCTTTATCATATTGAATGATTTTTTCACAGAACCTTCATTTTATGAATTGATAAATTCGTGTGAAAATTTGAGCACAATCGAATAATTATTTTTTATTTATTGTTGTTTATCCTTGTTATTTTTACATTTTTTAACAACAAGAAAAGGCGTCGACGCTAGCAAATATTTTGCTAAAACACTTGATATCTTTGAGGAAGTCTCGTGCCGCGAAGAGCCTTGCTTAAGCACGTGAAACTAACACGGCACTTGTAGATGGTTCTCCCATAAGTAGGGCCTACTCCTTACACATGGAAGGGAAATGACTTACTGGGCAGTCCTTTATTTCTTATATTTCTTATGAAAATCGCAATTTTAAGATTTTTTCTTTTTTTTAACTTCGAAAAATTAAAAAAAAATCATTTAATTTAATTTAATTTAAAAAAATCTTCGACTGAGTAATGATTTTTTCACAGAACAACAGAAAATCCGCATAACACATGGCAGCTCAATGCACCAATTACGCTCATCCAACAACGCGCCTGAAAAAGCGTTTGCGAAGCTTCCTAGTTATAAAATAGAGGTTTGAGGGTCAACAAAATTCGCGTTGGGTCGGGTATTTGGGGATCGGACCGAAATTAAAAAAAGATTGTCATTATTTTAAATCGAAAACCGAACGAACGATTGTAACGGAAAATCTATTATGTGGTGTGATGGTGGAGGTGCCGGCCCAGTATCTACAAACATTTTTGGTGGGGGTGTCGGTCCAGACAATGTTTTTAAAAGACTGTCATACATAATGCCTATTAATGAAAATTCAAAATTCAGACATTTGATGTTGACATGTTGGTCTTGTGGTTAGCGTCTCTGCTTCCGATGCAGAAGGTCCAGGGTTCGATTCCCGCCAAAGTTAGAAGTTTTTTACTTCTGATTCGGACTTAAGTCCATCAATTCTTGTGGAAGGTGTTTGTAAACGGTGCCTTTGGAGCCTTCCTAGCAACGAGGCACATAATAAATTTATAGTTGTTCTGAATCGGCCTTGTTAAATAAATAAACAAATAAATTGTATTTAGAGTCTCCCACCCACTCAGTTATAAAACTGATTTTCAGTGGGGATCGTTGATCAGCGGGTGTTCGCACTGTCCAAACCACTGATTGCTATATATATTTCTTATTAAAAAATATCGATCTTTGGTTGGTTATCGCTGACTCGTCGATTGCGTCGGGGCCTACAGGGTTGGCTTGGTCGCTTTGGTTTACTTTAAGTCTTAACTTTGTCAACTATAAATCAACTATGAGTGAACTATTTATGTCAACTATATATGTAACTATAGGTCTCAAGTATGTCAACTATGTATTCTCAACTATAAGTCAACTTATTTATGGCTACTATAAGTCTTAAACGATATTGTGTTAACTATATGTCTAAAAATAAGTTCGTAGTAAGTATATAAATCAAAAATGTAATTCCAAACATTTAATCTTAATTAAGCAAGTCCCAATTTTCATTAAAAATATACAAACTATAAATCATAATATTAGTCCCACCCAACAATAGCTCTCAACTTTACATCACAACACAGGAAGAATACCTTTCATGTCAGGGTGATTCGACTGGCCGACCACCACGCTAGGAATGTGGAAGAGCGTCCAAGAGATGAGGATGGATGCAGCCAGTGTCTTGAGATCCGCCATGTTGTCCTCTCCGGAGCGTTATAGACTCGTGTCCACTCGTCGGGTTCCACGTCGCCAGTTGCGCCTGCATTGTTAAGCGCTATCAGAATATTAATACTCGTAAAGATTTGGGTTACAGCGCATTTGTATAGGTTATTACTGTTATGTGTGCTGGTTCATTACGTACTGTACTCGCATGAAATGCAGTATAGGACAACTGTTAGGTTACCTGCTAACTTGAGTATGCGGATATATTAAATTAATTAATTAAAATTAATAATGATAATAAATAATAATAATAATAATAATAATAATAATAATAATAATAATAATAATAATAATAATAATAATAATAATAATAATAATAATGAATATATGGGTTTTAAGCATAAGCCCGCTTTAAGGACATAGTTATTGATTCATAGCAGTTGTCGAAAAAGTTTGCCCCGACTGGGGTTCGAACCCAGAACCTCCGGCTTAACGTGCCATAGCTCTACCAATTAAGCTACCGGGACCACAGGACAAACCTTTAGGAAACTGCTATTTGTTGTGACTGTTGACTTACATGACATAAATCCAACAGAAGACGGCAATGTAGCTGTCAAATCTGAAAGATTGCATGGATAAATTCAATCACATCTCATCTCCCATGAGTTGGGTAGTATGAATATATGGTTTTTAAGCATAAGCCCGCTTTAAGGACATAGTTATTGATTCATAGCAGTTGTCGAAAAAGTTTGCCCGACTGGGGTTCGAACCCAGAACCTCCGGCTTAAACGTGCCATAGCTCTACCAATTAAGCTACCGGGACCACAGAACAAACCTTTAGGAAACTGCTATTTGTTGTGACTGTTGACTTACATGACATAAATCCAACAGAAGACGGCAATGTAGCTGTCAAATCTGAAAGATTGCATGGATAAATTCAATCACATCTCATCTCCCATGAGTTGGGTAGTATGAAAAAATGTAAGTCAACAGTCACAACAAATAGCAGTTTCCTAAGGGTTTGTTCTGTGGTCCCGGTAGCTTAATTGGTAGAGCTATGACACGTTAAGCCGGAGGTTCTGGGTTCGAACCCCAGTCGGGGCAAACTTTTTCGACAACTGCTATGAATCAATAACTATGTCCTTAAAGCGGGCTTATGCTTAAAAACCATATATTCATACTACCCAACTCATGGGAGATGAGATGTGATTGAATTTATCAATGCAATCTTTCAGATTTGACAGCTACATTGCCGTCTTCTGTTGGATTTATGTCATGTAAGTCAACAGTCACAACAAATAGCAGTTTCCTAAAAGTTTGTTCTGTAGTCCCGGTAGCTTAATTGGTAGAGCTATGGCACGTTAAGCCGGAGGTTCTGGGTTCGAACCCCAGTCGGGGCAAACTTTTTCGACAACTGCTATGAATCAATAATAATAACTAGTAAAACGCCAAAGTCGTTGTTAGACGAGTGAGTGAGCCATGTATTGAGTACCCGGTAACATTCCTTTTCTTCCACCTACCTTAGGCCTCCCTAGCCTATCATAGGCTACAGTGGAGCATTATGGCCTAAACTATGACCTAAACTTAAATACCCTATTATTTATACGAATATTATAATCAAACTTTTATGCAAATGTTCCCGCGTACTCCATACATGACTCTCTCACTCGTCTAACTAACTAACTTTTTAACATTCCTTTTCTTCCCCCTACCTTAGGCCTCCCTAGCCTATCATAGGCTACAGTGGAGCATTATGGCCTAAACTATGACCTAAACTTAAATACCCTATTATTTATACGAATATTATAATCAAACTTAAATGCAAATGTTCCCGTGTACTCAACACATGACTCTCTCACTCGTCTAACAACGACTTTGGCGTTTCCCTAGTAGAGTTGGCTAAAGTGCCCTTATAGCCGAAATGTGGGAGACGTGGGTTCAATAGTAGGGAAAGATTTTGTAATTTCTGGATTGTATTTTTTAATTATTTAACATGTTTTGAAATGTATATAACGCAGTGTAGTCCATCATCTGTGACAATACTATGGAAAACATAGCCAGTACGAAATACGTGAAAATATTGCAAGGTTTACTCAATCTACGAGCGGAATTTGGGGGTACCTTGACGTCCAACATTCGATTAACCTTGGACACGGCATTTCACAGCCAGGTAAATAACAAACAAAAAATATTTTTTCAAAATGAAAACCATTGTCGTTAAAATAATCCCTATACATTTCAAAGTATTTTTCAGTTTTTTATTTCTTGCAGGTTTAAATCGCAACAGATTGTGCTCATTTTGTTAGCAGTTCTCAGTTACCTGGTCACGGATGTCTGTTTAAAATTTCAGCTCAGTCTATTTGGCCGTTCGGCCGTATGGGACCGGACAGACAGACATTTAACATACATTTAACATTTAACACACAAACAGAATTAATCACGACCAAGGCCCGATCGAGTAGCGTTGTAGACTACGTTCGCTGCGCTCACTCGTCTAATCATAATAATAATAATAATAATAATAATAATAATAGAAAAAAAATACATATATATACTTTTTGTTTTTTTTTTATTGGAAGTACATATTTAAATACATGTTTATAGTACATTATGGAAACGAGTCACACAAGCCACACAAGCCGCTTAGCTGTGGGTATAAAAAACATAGACAATTAATAAAAAAAAAAACAGACTTCAGACTTTATTGGATGAGCGTAGCGAGCGTAGCGAGCGAAGCGAAGATTCCATTTCACTACATGGAGAAAAAAATCCGGAATGTTTTTTTTTTTCTTTTTTTTTTTGTATTTTTGTGTGTTTGTTAACACGATTCCGGCTAAACCGATACTCCGATTGCAAAGAAATTTTATGGAGGCCTTCGAAATCTCTGAACTTAGAACTGCCACGTTTTGAGCGCAATCGGGAAATTTTTTCTTATAAAAAACGCAATTTTACGATTTTTTTCGATTTTTTAAAAATTTCTTCGACTTATATCACCTACATGCTTTATCCGATTGTAATGATTTTTGACAGAACCTTAATTTTATGAATTAAGATATTCGTGTGAAATTTGAGCGTAATCGAAAAATTATTTTCTCATGAAAATGGAAATTTTACGGGTTTTTTCGTTTTTAAAACAATGCTTTGACTGAGTAACACATACATGCTTTATCCTATTGTAAGGATGTTTTCACAGAACCTTAATTTTATGAATTAATATATTCTTGTTAAATTTGAGTGCAATCGAATAATGATTTCTTATGAAAATTGCAATTTTACGATTTTTTCTTTTTTTAAATTACGATTAATTTTTAAAAAATTAAGTTAATTTTTTATTTTATTTAATTTAATTTTAAAAAAATCTTCGACTTAGAAATAATTTTTTCACAGAACAACAGAAAATCCGCAAAACACGTTACACATGGCAGCTCAATCCACCAATTACGCTCATCCAACAACGCGGCGGGACTTACGCGTTTTCCTAGTAATATTGATATAAGTACAAGGGAAAAACAACAAAATACCTAGAACCACAAACATACAAAAAACGTGAACAAATAATATACAATACAAATGAAACTTAAAAATACTACGCATTCCACTTACATGCAATGTCTGTTTCATTAATCAAAAACACTTTTAACTCATTCTTCGCCCTACTTATTTGATCTTTATTTCGTAATAATAATAATAATAATAATAATAATAATAATAATAATAATAATAATAATAATAATAATAATAATCATAAAAATAATAATAATAATAAAAATGAATACAAGGTTTGCATAAGCCCGATTTGAGGCCATTATTAGTCAATGATAGCAGTTGTAATAAAAGTATGCCCCGACTGGGGATCGAACCCAGAACCTCTGGCTTAACGCGTCATAGCTCTGCCAATTGAGCTACCGAGACATAAGACACACCTTCATTAAACTGCTATTGGTTGTGACTGTTGACATCCATGATAATAATCGAACAGAAAACTGCAATGTGGCTGTCATTCTGAAAGAACACATGGAAAAATCCAATCACTTCTCATCTCAAATGAGTTGGGTAGTATGAATATAAGATCCCCAGTCGGGGCATACTTTTATTACAACTGCTGTCATTGACTAATAATGTCCTCAAAGCGGGCTTATGCTTAAAAACCTTTAAAAAATTAGAGTGCTAAAATTCATGTACATTAAATTATGAAACACTTATGTAACAAATACACAACAACCCTAACTTCACTGCATATTTCGTAATAAAAATGCCTTTAGCTCTCTTGATTTCATAAATAGTCTCTAAATCTCTGATGTTCTTTGGAATACTATTAAAAAAGAATGGTATAGTGTAGCTAAGTGTTCTTTTACCATACTTATTTGCAACCCGTGGCAACTGGTATACTTCCAAAGATTTGGAGCAAGTAGAAGTAGTGTGATTTATACCATTTTTGTGAGTATTAACGAAAAAATGTTCCAAAAACTAATTTATATGTGAATAATTTCTGTAAAGGTAAAACATTTTGTAGTCTATAACATTCTAAAGTGCTTAAATTATTTTCAAAAGTGATCATCTTCATTATTTTATTTTGAATAGAGATTATGCTATTTAGCTGTGATAACGAAGCATTTCCCCAAATTAACAGACCGTAAGAAATAACCGACTCTGCAAGGGCTATATATTATATAAACCATCTTTACATATTTAAATGGTAAAATACTTTTAACTGCATATAATTGGTAAGCGCATGACCTTAAGCGTTTACATATTTTCTCAGCTTGTATATTCCAACTAAAGTTACTATCAATCTCCAACCCCACATACGGATGGCTGTAAAGAGTTGCAATTGATGTATCACACGAACAATCCAGATCAATTTTACCCGCGTTCAGATGTAAGCATTCAAAATTGTGGGCAATAACATTGATATTAGTATTTCGACCCGCGTTTAGCGGCATAGAAATGTGCACAATCTTTGTTTTTTTTCAATATTCACGATTAGCCTTACGTCATGGTTCCACCTGAGTAAATTTAGAAAATCATTTTGCAAGTATCTTTCGGCAATTTTTAGGTTTTATGGATAGACACTTAAGCAAAGTCATCAGCGTAGCAAAAAGCAATGCACTTAATAATATACTTAACCATAATATTTACACATATTAAGTAAAGTTGAGGTCCTAAAATAGAGCCTTGTGGTACGCCACTGCTACATGACTTTGCTTCACTATACACTTCGCCTATTCTTACAATTAACTTAAAATAACAATAAATAATAAATATAAATAGTAATATTAAATAATAATAGTAGTAGTAATAATTAAAGAGTTGGACACGATTCTAGCCGCGTACAGCACCAGAATCAACAATGCTGATTTGAAACAACATTACAATTTATTATTAACCTCGTTGTTAGAACCAAAGCCAAAACCATAACCAACATTGTTGACATTCTTGGCTGACATATTGCCGTACATCAGGGATTGCCTTCTCAATATATAGCGGCCATATTCCCGTACATAAATGCACTATTGACGACGAACAAATGACGTTAGTAAATATATGTATCATTTCCCTGTATGTCCGCCTCAAGTAAAACCCGAGCACGACTTCTATTTGTTTATTTATTTATTTATTTATTTATTTATTTATTTATTTATTTATTTATTTATTTATTTATTTATTTATTTATTTATTTTATTTATTTATTTATTTTATTTATTTATTTATTTATTTATTTATTTATGTATTTATATATATCAAATTCAGTTACTAGGGAAATGCCAAAAGTCGTTGTTAGACGATTGAGTGAGCCGTGTGTTGAGTACCCCGTAACATTCCTTTTCTTCCCCCTATACCTTAGGCCTCCCTAGCCTATCATAAGCTAGAGTGGGGGGCTTTTACCAACTTTTTCTTAAAAACCCTATTATTTATACCAATATAATTATCAAACTCAAATGCAATTGTTCCCGGGTACTCAACACATGACTCGCTCACTCGTCTAACAACGACTTTGGCGTTTTCCTAGTCTAGTTGGCTAAGGCGACCTTATAGCAGAAATGTGGGTGATGTGGGTTCAATCCCCTGGCCGGGAAAGATTTTGTAACTTTCAGGAATGTATTTTAAAAATTATTAAACATGTTTTGAAATGCATATGACGCAGTGTAGTCCATCATCTGTGACAATAATATGGAAAACATAGCCGGTACGAAATACGTGTAAATATTGCAAGGTTTACTCAATCTCGGAGCGGAATTTGGGGGTACCTTGAGCGTGCAAAATTCTATAAACCTTAGGCATTGCATTTCACAGTCAGGCAAACAACAACAAAAATATTTTGTCAAAAACAAAAACGATTGTCCTTAAAATAATTTCTACGCATTGGCAGCCTATTTTTTTATTTATTATTTCTTGTGGGTTTAAATCGCAACGAATCTTGCTGATTTTGTAAGCAGTTCTCAATAAACTCGTACCGGATTGTCTGTTTAAAATTTCAGCGTAACCTGTTCAGCGATTCGGCTGATTTTCAACGTACACACACACACAGACAGACTCACATGTGCACAGACTCACAGAATGAGCGCCGTTTAAGTTGAATGGAGCCACTCAGTCGCTACGCTCCCTCTTTTAATAAACCTGGTTATCATAGCAGGCATTGGCATGCGTTTATTAGCGTTTCCCTTAAATCAACAAGGATGATACAGAATGTTTTTGGTTGCCTGGGGGTGAGAAAGGCTGAGTTTTCCCCCACAATAGTTCAACATCCATGTGCTCGGCACCGCCACCATCTATTTATTTATTTAAACGAGGGAGCGAAGCTACTGAGCGTCTCCATTCAACTCAAACGGCGCTTCCGTGAGTCTGTCTGTGTGTACATTGAAAATCAGCCGAATCGCTGAACTGATTGCACTGAAATTTTAAACAGACATCTGGTACGAGTTTACTGAGAACTGCCAACAAAATCAGCTAGATCCATTGCGTTTTAAATTTAAAAGAAATAATAAATTAAAAAATAGGCTGCCAATGTGTAGGAATAATTTTAACGAGAATGGTTTTGATTTTGAAAAAAATATATTTGTTTGTTATTTACCTGGCTGTGAAATGCCGTGTCCAAGGTTAATCAAATGTTGGACGTCAAGGTACCCCCAAATTTCGCTCGGAGATTGAGTTAACCTTGCAATATTTACACGTATTTCGTACTGGCTATGTTTTCCATAGTATTGTCACAGATGATGACTACACTGCGTTATATGCATTTCAAAACATATTTAATAATTTTTAAAATACAATATAGAAATTACAACATCTTTCCCGACCAGGGGATTTAACCCACGTCTTCCACATTTCGGCTATAAGGGCGCTTTAGCCAACTAGACTAGGGAAACGGCAAAATCGTTGTTAGACGAGTGAGCGAGTCATGTGTTGAGTACCCGGGGACATTTCATTTAAGTTTGATAGTAATCTTGGTACAAATAAAAGGATTTTTAAGTGTAGTTGGTATAAGGGCGCGTCAACTGTAAGGCCATAATTCGCCACTCTTGCCTATGATAGGCTAGGGAGGCCTAAGGTAGGGGGAAGAAAAGTAATGTTACCGGGTACTCAACACATGGCTCATTCACTCGTTTAACGACGACTTTTCAAGATTGCTGTCAGGTAGACAGTTGAGCATATTAGCCATTAACACCAAATGATTCCTAAATTCCCTTGTGCAATGACTTCTTATTGTTTCTGTTTGTGCATTCCCATGCTTCACAAGCTAAAACCATATCAAAACACCCCTGAAAAATACTTTATCGCATCTTCAACATAATTGGATGCGCGAAGCGAATACTTCAATTTCACCGACCCCCAAAAAATTTAGCTCGGGTGTTTTTTTTTGTTTTTTTTCTGTTTGTTCGCTCTCTACCAGGCAAACGGCATATCCGATCTTGATGAAAATTGGAGGGGACCTTCTAAATCTCTTAACTTAGAGGTGTATTGTTTTTCGGTACAACCGAAGAAATATTTCTCATGATTAACGTACTTTTACGATTTTTTTTCGATTTTTTGTGCGATATTTTCGTGCCATTTGGGCTGATTCTGACCAAACGTGGTGGGGCTACAAACGTCATATTATACATGGACATTAAGGTTATGGTGATGTAGAACCTTTTGAAAGAAAAAGTTGAAAAAGTTGCCAGAATCCATAGAAATAAAGCTTTTAATATAAGTTTTTTACGGTAAATAATAACAATTGACAAGTCACAATAGAAACTTGACAACATTCACCTACAATGCATAGGCAGCAAAGCAAAGCACTTGCAAAAGTAAAGATATCCCACACAAACTAAAAACTTAAAAAAAATCTCATCCATCAACGCGGCGGGACTTAAGCGTTTTCTTAGTGTAAAGCATAAATTGAAACGCCAAATCACCATCTTGAATAGGTCAGATTGACGCTTCAATTTGTTACGCTCGCGCCTGTGCGGATGTATTGGAGACTGGGGATCTAGTCTACTATAGATGTAAAATACTATGAAAACGCTTTAGTCCCGCCGCGTTGTTGGATGAGCTTTTTTGTAAGTTTTTTTTTGCGTAGGACCACTTTTCCTTTGCAAGTGCTTTTTGAATGCATTGTAGGTGATTGTTGTCAAGTCTCTATTGTTACTTGTTAATTGTTTCTATAAACCTAAAAAAACTCATATTAAAACCTTTATTCTATGGATTCTGGCTAACTTTTAAAACTTTTTCTTTCAAAAAGCAATACATAACCATAACCTTAATGTACATGTAAAATATGAACGTTGTAGCCCCACCCGTTTGGTCAGAATCGGCCTAAATGTTACGACAATATAGCACTAAAAATCGAAAAAATTCGTAAAAGTACGATATTCATGAGAATTATATTTTCTTCGATTGTATACCCAAAAACAATACACCTCTAAGTTCAGAGATTTCGAAGGTCCCCTCAAATTTTCATCAAGATCGCATATGCCGTTTTCCCAGTAGAGAGCGAACAAACAAACAGAAAAAAAAAAAAATACCCGAGCTAAATTTGTTGGGGGGTCAGTGAAATTGAAGTCTTCGCTTCGCTCATCCAATCATTGCTCTGGCGTTTCACGGGTTACGTGATAATACTATTAAATTTCCTATACTAACTCATTTTCTATAAGACCACATAAACCGACAGTGTTGGTTTGAGCGCTAAGCGGCGATTCTGATTCGGGAGGTCCTGGGTTCAAACCCCGTCGAGACCGGCAATCCTGACTGAAGGATTTTCCCGAGGTTTCCTCACTCATTAATGCGAATTCAAGAGATTGAGTCCTCTCAAACAGCCCTCGGACATCCCTCGACAATTATTCTTACTATAATTAGCCTATACCTAGTTAAGGCACGTAAGAGGCATGAATTTCACCCTGGACATGCTTCCCACGAAAAATTATTTATAAAATTACAAAACTTTTTTTCTTTAGATACTTTTCAAATATTTGTTGCACGTGGTCCTTTAATTTTTTGTGGCGTCCTTTTAACTATTTACGTAATGCTCACCGTGATGAATTTGAAAAGTCACAAGTTTATCGACCGAATAATCAATTTCGAGAGAGAATTCAAAATATTTTTTGAATGCCATTGTAAAGGAATTTTTCAACATCTAATACTAATTGTATCGTTTTACTATACTATAAAATTTTAAGTGTTATTACTTGTTACACAACGTTCGTGCGTCAAACGTTTAATAACTGTTTAAGTAAATAGTTAAAATGGCGATTTAATCGTTTTGCACACACGTCAATGCTATAGTTCGCCATTAACTTTATTAACCTTTGTGAATTGTGACAATGAAAGATTCAGGTTTTATTTCATTAATATGACGTCCATAGATTTATTGCTTTCTTGACTGCTCTTTGTCTTTGAACAATAGCCATTCTTTACGGCTATTAAAAACAAAATTAAGCCTAAGCTAAATATTTTAAACAAGGGAAAATGTAACTCCGAGTTTTGTGATTTAAAAAATATAATTTGAAATATCTTTACCAAAAAATTATTAAAATAAATAGATGCACACATCGCAATTATTTGGGAGATTTTTAGTTGAAATATTATTATGGCAAACTTTTATATTTTATTAAGTAATATATTCCACCATAATTATTATGAGGACTTAAAAACTAGAAAACAAGACACTTTGTAAGAGGAAAAAGAATAATATAGGACTCTGTTTCTAAGAATGAAGCCCGGTGGCTTAACTACAAGGGTGCAAGGGGGGCACAATTCCGTGGCAAGATTTTGTAAACTGGCATTCGTCCAAATTTTATAACTAATCGACTATATTACCTTTTTGCTATGCTAAAAAAAAAAATGGTCTATGCGCCCCAGACTTATAATACATACTTTTCCTGGCACAATTGTTTCATGAAGAATGTTCGGTTACCCCCCACAAACAACAAGGCCCAGTTACGCCAGTGACAAATGCTAAGAGGTGGGGTTATCCAGGGTGTGAATTGACGGCCTGGTAGAGGGAGGGAAGGCCAAGATAGCATCTGTGTCGGTTGCAAGGGGCCTGGGGCAAAGCCCCAGCCGCCGAAGGCAAATTTGTTTGGGGTATTTTTGCCCTCGAGAAGACTTTAGAAGCGATCTGAGGCATTATTTTGTTGAACGGGAAGATTAAAAGACCTAGTCATTAAAACACTTCCTGGCGAGGGATATATGTGCAACTTGACGCATTATTTATTAACGTTACGATATTGTCACTTGATATGAGATGAGATGAGATGATGATCCAGAGGTAGGGATTTAGCCATCCCCGGCGAGGATACCTTTCAGTAAAACAGAGCCAGGGATGAAATAAGCAGAGGGGGGAATCCCCCCCGTCAAGTCGCACCTGGGGTTATCCCACTGAACGCTTGGGCCCCACATGCACGACGCTTAGCTACATTGTTCATTCCTTCCCTAGTCTTCTCTCCTCTCTTCACTAGTACCACCATGTCAAATATTAAAAATACAAACAATTATGTAAAAACAATTTGTGAGTACTCTCTAACATACGTAATGGCAGCCCGTTTTGAAAACATTATTTGCATGTCTTTAATTTCTTTTGAATCTTCTTCAATGTAATTCAATGTTTTCATATTTTGATTTTGAATTTGTTTCTATTTGGTTTATTTAATCTAATGGGAATAATTTGAATTCACGAAAATATGTTTTCTAATTCTAACTATGTAACAGTAGTTTTGGAGTATAACATCATAGTCATTTTGAGAAGACCAAAACTTTTTTATTCTCGTCCATTCATACGTCCAAAATTGTGGCTTTAAAACATTTCTGTAAATCATTTTATCGAGAAGTATATAAGTTGGATGGCCGATACTTTTAGCGTAGTTTACACTAACCCGTGACTAGGACATGTGGTATTTTGAAATGTGTAGGCCTATCTCTAATCTTGTTTACAATGATTTAATTGCGTTTTCCGGTACGCTGAGTGTATTTGTACTGGAAAAAATCGTACAACGTAACAGTACAGTGTTAGCTCAATTGATTAGAGCAGTGGTGTATATATAGCCGGAGGTTTTGACTTAAGCTCCATCTGGGCAGATTTTTATGACACTTCAATCAATTAAATTAATATTATTGCGGAAGGTTAGTTTTTAGTCAAATAACCATTTCGTTATCAGTGTAACTATGCCAACAGAAAGTTCTAAATGTTTGGTTTTTTAGTTTGACAACAAATTGTTTTTCTTTTTGTTGGTAAACAAAAAAAAAACAAAAAAATTCAATGGGACGAATTGTGCCTTTTTAGAGAAGATTAAACATAGGCCTACATATATGTTAAAACGGCTAAGCACGGGAAAGATTAGGATTGTCCTGGAAAAGTAAAACATTTTCTGTACTGCTGTTATTTGAGATTCGCGAAATCTAAAATATGCAAAAAAATAATCAAAAAATCTATTTTAAAAATGCACTTTAAATTTTTATTTTAACGAAAAAGTTACGATTTTATTCAAAATCCAATATTTCCCAAAAATTGTTTAATAATCATGATAAAAAAAACAAAAAACAACAACATTCTTAGAAACATTATTGGAATATTAATTGGTTACAATAACAATTCATAATTTAGAAAAAAATTAATTCGGTACCTAATGAAAGGGATTAAGCAGTTTAATACATCAAAATTAATATAAACATAGTGGATTGAAAACAACTTAGAATTATGGAACCGGGATTTTATCACACATTAAATCGACAGAATGTAAGAAATTGGATGCATGTGAACATTATTTTATATAAATTTTGAATTTTTCAATGCCATATTTATTTTATTTATTTATAATTAATTTTGACACATGCAAAATACGTTCCTAGGTTGCTAGGAAAGATCATAGCCCCATTTCACAATCAGTGTCAACTTACTAAAGATGATTTCAACACAACATTAAAGTTATTTACTACAATTCAGAAATTAAAAAAGTCCGCCCCAACCGGGAATTTCTATAATTTCTTAATTGTAGTAAATAATAAGAATTACACCTACGGGAGTGGTTCCCGACTAAACAAATCGAGAAACAACATTAAAGATTCATTAAAAATACATTAGAACAATTATATAGATTATAGATTCTTTTAGACATACTTTTATATTTTTCTTGATAATAAAGAGAAGATTAAGAAGATGGCCTTGAAATAGGGGCGGACTTCCCTTCCAAGACGAGGTACTTCTGGGTTGACACCGTGTCATCGAACTTTAGGGATTCCCAGTATTTCTCAGCGGCTGGAAGCGCCCAGGCATACTCGGCTAGCACATCTGACCAGTGGAAATAGGAATTATTTAATTCAATTCAATATAAGCTTTATTCATTTCATTTTACACCAAACCATTACAATATAAGGAAAACATATTTAACACATTTAAAGAAAATACAATAATATGTTCCAACAAAAATAAGAATTCTAAGAAAATGAATCCTCACATGGGCCTTGCGGCCTGTGCGTGAGGGCTTCTTACTTTAATTAATTAGAAAAACAACAAACAGCTCAGATGGCAAAAGGTACAAGAGATAATGATTACAAAAAATAATTAGACGAGTGAGCGAAGCGAATGAGGATTCTGTTACGCTCTACTCGATCGGGCCTTGGCCGTGAGCATTGTCCAATGTATGTATGTATGTATGTATGTATGTATGTATGTATGTTAAATGTCTGTCTGTCCGGGCTCATACGGCCGAACGGCCAAATAGATTGAGCTGAAATTTTAAACACACATCCGTGACCAGGTAACTGAGAACTGCTAACAAAATGAGCAATATCTGTTGCGATTTAAGCTCGCAAGAAATAAATGTGAAAATGTGAACTTAGATTGCAAATGTTTACAATACCCATTAGTAAAATAGAACACAGCCTGTGAAAGTTTGCGATCAGATGAACCAAGTAAATGTTTTATTATTGTTTTGTTTTTATTTCTTCTGTCATTCTGTAAATGATGCTGGGCCATTGCTGGCTATCAAGGATACTATTATACACTTCGTTTGGGCTGGTGATGATCTACAAGAAACAGTGCGACGTATTTTATCTCGCAAACATCAGCTGGTAAGTAGGGTAGTATATTACTTTCCGAAACTAGAATGCGAGCTCTGGCAGTCGTTGTCGGGGACCCCCATATTCTCTAAAGACCTTTCCAACGACGACGACCAGGACAAAACGAACGATGACAAAGACGATGACGACCACGACGCGCCTTTACCCGTGGCTATTTCTGACCAGCACCAGCATGGGATTTTCCTCCCTATATCCTCTAGGTAAGAGTGGTGATTTTTGACCTAGCGGTTGTCGCACCCTTAATCCAAACTAAAACTAAATTGGGACGTATGGGATCAGCCTTTCATAATAGGACGACGACAAACGGTTGACGCACCCTGAAACCAAAAAACTATAAACCACTTTCTCTGTTCGCCTAGGCCTAAATATTTTATTTTTTTGGGTTTATTTGGATTAAGGACGCGTCAACCGTTAGATCATAATGCACGACTCTAGCCTAGGGGAGGGGGAGGAATGGCCAATGCTAGTAACAACCAGCCATGGGTCACGTCGTGGTCGTCATTGTCTTTGTCATCATTCGTTGTGTCATTGTCACCGTCGTCGGGGAGGTCGTCAAGGGAAGGGCGAGGTGTCCCCGACAACGATTGCCAGAGCTCGCCTCTAGTTTCGGGGAGTATACTTCCCTCTTATTAGCTGATGTTTGCGAGGTGGACCTTTTCTCTTGAATCGCCAGAGCAGCAGAACAATGCTCTGGGCCAATTCTACCCCGAACCCAGACGGAATCGTCTTTAATTTTTCATACATTGACGCTGGAGGAAGTACCTGTTCTAAGGGTCATACATCGGCCGTTCCATTTAGCCTGGGGTGAAGCCTATCTGTTCAACAAGGGTCTGTGACCACAAATGTTTGTATAAGATTATACTAGGGAAACGCCAAAGTCGTTGTTAGACGAGTGAGTGAGCCATGTGTTTAGTCACCACATTACAACACACACATTACACATTACTTTTCTTCCCCCTACCTTGAAATCCTCCTTCCTCCCCTTACCCATGGCTGGTTCTGACCAGCATGGGCCCCTCCTCCCCATCCCCTAGGCTAGAGTCGTGCATTATGACCTAACGGTTGACCCGTCCTTAACCAAATAAACCCAAAAAAATAAAATATTTGGGTCTAGGCGAACAGAGAAAATGTTTTATAGTTTTTTGGTTTCAGGGTGCGTCAACCGTTTGTCGTCGTCCTATTATGAAAAAAGGCTGGTCCCATACGTCCCAATTTAGTTTTAGTTTGGATTAAGGGTGCGACAACCGCTAGGTCAACGCCAAAGTCGTTGTTAGACGAGTGAGTGAGCCATGTGTTGTGTACCCGCTAACATTACTTTTCTTCCCCTACCTTTGACCTCCCTAGCCTATCATTGGTTAAAGTGGCACATTATGGCCGGACAGTTGACGTGCCCTTAAACTTAAAAACTTATAATTACCTAACTTAAATCCAATCAATGTTCACGGGTACTCAACACGTGGCTCTCTCACTCGTCTAACAACGACTTTGGCGTTTCCCTAGTAATAAATAAGGTACACAATAATATACGATTAAATATCAAGAAATCTTTCAAATAATTTCGAAGTTTTTGTAATTGAACATAAAAAGCACGATACAACACAGTGATTATGAATAATACATTAATAAAGTAAATAAAATCAAAAGTAGTGTGGAGAATGTATAGAGCAATTAATGATTAATAACATTATTGTAGATGAAATAAAAAATGTGCAAAAAGGGTGTTGACCTGAGAAAAAATCCTATTGTTACTGTATAGGTTTTGTTTTAGTGACGCTCAATCGGTAAATGGTTTAGAAGGTGTAACTAAAATTTATTTCTTAGAATAACTTCAGTTACGGTTTTGTTGAAGGACATTTTATTTATAAGATTTTTACAAAATTCTCTATTTGCTTCGTTAGATAGAATCCATAGCCTTAATTTCCCTCTTTAAGTGTATTACGCAGGTTACTTGCCGGAGAGCCGAGGGTGCCACATTAAATATTTTTGGACCTATAGGAAATCCACATGACGCTGACCAACTGCTTATATCCAAGAGGGACCACAAATAATTTATTGATAGTTGTCCTTTTAGTACATGGATAATTTTGAAGAACTTTCGAGAATGTTTCCTTTGTTTTAAAAAAGAATTTAATTAATGTTCGTTGTTTAATTATATAGTAACCATTATTGATGCTGAGATGCTGTGAAACACTATGATGATGACTAATTATTGACTTTTATTGACATAAAATACGAATGCACCTTAGTGTAAACGAATATTTCTTTTTAAAAAATCAGTTAGTTACAGTGGCGTCACTAAGGGGGCGAGAGCTGGTGACCGCCCCCCCCCCCCCCGCGAACAAAATTGATTAGAGGGAAACAATTTTGTGGCAAAATTTTATAAACAAACAAACA
This sequence comes from Sweltsa coloradensis, assembly GCA_024449915.1. Classification (NCBI taxonomy): domain Eukaryota; kingdom Metazoa; phylum Arthropoda; class Insecta; order Plecoptera; family Chloroperlidae; genus Sweltsa; species Sweltsa coloradensis. The sequence goes on from JAMZAV010002184.1 coordinate 69,382, forward strand.
AATGGATTCTTGACGAAACCACACTAAAATATAATATAATTCTACTATTTGCAATGTTAAAAATAAATAAATGATAGGCTGAGGTGGGGGCATTCCTCCCAGAACCCCCCCCATTTTACTAGTATACATACATTTCTGAAACACATTCTTTAGTGGATAATGATCGCCCCCAACAAAAAAAGAACAAGGGCTATAGGATTGACTAAAATCATGAGATCATGAGGCACTAATAGCCGCTTTGAATAGATAATTTGAATGTCCAATGGTTAGACTCACCTATTAAAGTATCTTGCTTGGCTCTCATTGGATGTGCCAAGTCTGATGCGAGTTGTAAGATGAGGAATACGAATACACGGAATATCATTGTTGAATGTTCTCAGGATTTTCAAATGTCAGACGTAAGAATTCTTAGATAATAAGTCAGTATTAGTTGATTGCATAAGTGAAACTAGCATCATGTAACGTGAGCATAAGAAACTTCCAAGCAAAGCACACATCGCAGCCTTCACAGCGGCGTAGGAACCGGGGGGAGACAGGGGGGCAAAACTAACGTGAGCTAAATATTAATCCCATAATTTCCGTAGTAAATAAGCATACACATACAATTCGACGGTCACCTTAGTAAAACGAATATGTTTGCCTGTATGCTTCGTCATTTCATAAAAAAATATGTTGAAATTTACTAATATGGGCCACTTCACGTTCATTTTTTTAGTTTTTAGATCGCAGATAGTTGATGTAAAACATCGTTTACAGAGTCCGAGTGCAGTTAAAACATGACGAAATAAGTGAAGGTGAAATAGGGCGAAAAGATACTCCGGCGGCTGGGGCTTAGTCCCAGACACAGCTTCCGGATTGGATTTGCCCCAACCCAACAACAGAGTGAACTTTTATTTTAAAAACAAAACAAAACTCTTTTCTACAGGTACAATTGCCACAAGGACACAGAATAAAAATAACATTTATTGATTAATAACATTTTAAAAGAGGTTTAAAGACTAATACAGGAAATAAGTATTCATATTTTTTTATATTAAAATTTTAGAGTTGGCCATAAAGGTGATTCCTAAGAAATAGAACCATTTAATGCCACCAACGAAACATCTTGTATGAGTTTTTTGCCTAATTATTTAAACATTCACACCATTGGATTATTCACTGGTAACACACATTTTTACTATAGTAAAAAGTCATATTTCAACTACTTTACAGAAGATTTTACTAAACAATCTAAACATTTGTAAAAACACAACAGACAGGGCAAAATCAAAATGTCACAAATAGTTAATATATCTGTGGACATATTGTTAATAAAGTCAAGATGATGTGGACTCGACTTCATTATTGGATATAGGGTCGGATATTATTATTATTAGTAGTTTTATTTTTATTATTGACAAGCGAGTCGTAACATAATTGGATGAGCGTAGCTAGCGTAGCGAGCGAAGCAAAGATTCCATTCTACAACACTGGAGAAAAAAATCCGGAATGTTTTTTTTTTTTTTTTCTTTTTTTTTTTTGTATTTTTGTCTGTTTGTCCACACGATTCCGGCTAAACCGATACTCCGATTGCGATGAAATTTTATGGAGACCTTCGAAATCTCTGAACTTAGAACTGCCACGTTTTTGAGCGCAATCGGAAAATTTTTTCTCATGAAAATCGCAATTTTACGATTTTTTTCAATTTTTAAAAAAATTCTTCGACTTATAACACCTACATGCTTTATCCGATTTTAATGATTTTTTGCTCAGAACCTTTATTTTATGAATTAAGATATTTTCGTGAAATTTGAGCGCAATTGAAAAAATATTTATCATAAAAATCGATATTTTACGGGTTTTTTCTTTTTTTTAAACAATTCTTTGACTTATAACACCTACATGCTTTATCCGATTGTAATGATTTTTTCGCAGAACCTTAATTTTATGAATTAATGTATTCGTGTTAAATTTGAGCGCAATCGAGAAATTATTTCTTATAAAAATCGCAATTTTACGATTTTTTTTTACAATTACGATTAATTAAAAACAAATTTAAAACAATGAAGTTAATTTTTTGTTTTATTTAATTTAATTTAAAAAAATTTCAACTTAATAATGATTTTTCCACAGAACAACAGAAAATTCGCATAACACATGGCAGCTCAATGCACCAATTACGCTCATCCAACAACGCGGCGGGACTTAAGCGTTTTCCTAGTAATAATATGGTGCTACATAAACATAAAATTCATAAAAAGTTCAACATAGTATTTTTCTTACATTTTTAACATACGTAGGTGTGGGCAAATTCTATTGAACATCGGTTTAAAGTCATATTCGTAATTTGTTCTAGCAACATTTCACCAATTTGTTTGAATTAATAAATTAATTTTTTTATTTAATTTTGTTTAACGTCTATCATATTTAGTACTAGGAAAACGCTTAAGTCCCGCCGCGTTGTTGGATGAGCGTAATTGGTGCATTGAGCTGCCATGTGTTATGCGAATTTTCTGTTGTTCTGTGAAAAAATCATATCTAAATTGAATTTTTTTAAATTAAATTAAATAAAATTAAAAAAAAATTTAATTTTTTTAAATTAATCGTAATTGTTAAAAAAAATCGTAAAATTGCGATTTTTATAAGAAATAAATTTCTCGATTGCGCTCAAATTTAACACTCATATAATAATTCATAAAATTAAGGTTCTGCGAAAAAATCATTACAATCGGATAAAGCATGAAGGTGATATAAGTCAAAGAATTGTTTAAAAAATTAAAAAAATGTAAAATTTCGATTTTTATAATAAATATTTTTCCAATTGTGCTCAAATTTCACAAGAATATCTTAATTAATAAAATAAAGGTTCTGTGCAAAAATCATTAAAATCGAATAAAGCATGTAGGTGTTATAAGTCGAAGAATTTTTTTGAAAATCGAAAAAAATCGAAAAATTGCGATTTTCATGAGAAAAAAATTTCCGATTGTGCTCAAAAACGTGGCAGTTCTAAGTTCAGAGATTTCGAAGGCCTCCAGAAAATTTCATAGCAATCGGAGTATCGGTTTATCCGGAATCGTGTGGACAAACAGACAAAAATACAAAAAAAAAGAAAGAAAGAAAAAAAAAAGAAAAAAAAACATTCCGGATTTTTTTCTCCAGTGTAGTAGAATGGAATCTTCGCTACGCTCATCCAAAAAGAAAATGATTTTTATTAAATACCCAAATAAATGTCCAAAATAGGACAACTAAATAAATCTAATAACTTAAATGCACACACAGTATAATGAACTATATATAAGTAAGTTTAAAGTTTTTAATATGACTTTTCCAAATATAGAACTTTTATATTAAAATTGCTAAAATGTGTAAGTAGTTCTTGAATTTGGTCCACGTGCGCGACTTTGGTTTATGCAACGTGCTAATTAACTATTATTACGGTAATAATATTTGCTTAGCAATAAAAGAACAATGGACCGAGTGGTTATTAAGAAACGTGACATTAAAATCAATCAATCTTTAAAACTTTAATGAAATCCGCTTAGAAATTTCTTGATTTATGACTTGTAAAAACCCGTCCGGACGACTTACGTCACATCTGCGAACATCGACAGTGCGAACATCCGCGGATCTATGCCAGAATCAACAAGGCCGATTCAGAACAACTTTAAATTTATTATGCGCCTCGTTGATAGGACAGCTCAAATGTCACCGTTTACAAATTCATAAGTCAAGATCTGATGGACTGAAGTCCAAATCAGAAGTTAAAAAACTTCTGCTGTTAACGGGAATCGAACCCAGGACCGGCTACTGCATTGGAAGCAGAAACGCTAACCACAAGACTTACAAACCTCGAGCCAAGATGGACGGTTGTTCTATCGTCCTCTAAACGATATTTTAAAATCAATGTAAAAAGAATGACATCTTATTAAAATTAGTAGTGTCTTAAAATATCAAAAGAATATATATTCTTAATTCTTATGGGCGAGACGTAACGTCCTTGTCAGCCATTATAATATGCAAATTTTGAGACAAAAGTGGAAGCACTGAGCTAGGTGCTACAGTTAATTTAAGGCGACGATTTTTTTTTTTTTCCTACAAATTATGTCTTCCCCCTTTTTATAAGGAAAAACAATTTTCTGAAATATCGTTCGATGTCATTTTGTTTTGTCAGACGGTACAAGTAAGAATTTTGTACCTACGGGAAAAAATTGTACATCGAACGATATTTCAGAAAATCATTTTTCCTGAAGTAGGTGGAAAGCAATGATGTGCAGAAACAATTAATCAAAAATCGTCGCTCTAATTTATTAACTTTAGCACCTAGCTCACTGTTTCTACTTTTGTCCCAAACTTTACTAAGGCTGACAGGGACGTTACGTCTCGTCACCAAAAAATATCTTTTGTTTCAAATTTAGGCTTATGTTGTCAAACTTTTCACGTATGAAGTCATCGGACAAGACCAATTTGTCATGTCCTTTCAGCCATGGCGTCCGTCATCATAGACACGAAATTCTTAATTTCATTCAGGAAAATGCTAGGTTTTTCAGTTTGACCACATTATTTTTACTTTTTTTTTGTGAATTTGAAAAAGAAATTTTAAAATCCCCATTTCAATGGGATGATTAATTGTACCTTTCTTAGAGAAGATTGAAAATACACATCGCATGTTTTTTTTTTTAAATTAGCAAAAAGTAAAATATACCAAAAATTCAGAAAAAAAATCTTCTTTTAGAAATGCGATCAAAATTTTCTTTTGAACTTTAATTGCCGCTTTAGTTCAAAATCCAATATTTGGCCTAGGCTAAATTCATTACTAATTGTGCTAAAAAATATTGAAAAATATCAAAATTCTCAGAAAAAAAATAGGAAAACGAATTGTTTGATGAAAATGACCTAATTAAGTCCAATTTAATTCGTGCCTGAGAGGGTTAGGCCCTAAGTCAAGCCCTCTTATATTGAACTTGACAGAAACTTATTTTTACTTTGTTAAAAAATAGCTTTGTTCAGACAGTCACATTACATGTTACTTTAAATATCAAGCTTTAAATTTACTTTGCTAAATCCCGAACTTTGATAAAAGAGAGTCGTGCACTTTACATGTAACTTTAACTATGAAAACGCTAAAGTACCGCCGCGTTGATGGATGAGCTTTTTAAAGTTTTAAGTTTGCGTGGGATATCTTTACTTTTGCAAGTGCTTTGTTTTGTTGCCTACGCATTGTAGGTGATTGTTGTCAAGTTTCTATTGTTTCTTGTCAATTGGTATTATTTACCGTAAAAACTTATATTAAAAGCTTTATTTCTATAGATTCTGGCTAACTTTTTCATCTTTTTCTTTCAAAAGGTACTACATCACCATAACCTTAATGTCCATGTATAATATGATCGTTGTAGCCCCAGCCGTTTGGTCAGAATTGGCCCAAATGGCACGAAAATATCGCACAAAAAATCAAAAAACTTGTATTAAAAGCTTTATTTCTATAGATTCTGGCTAACTTTTTCAACTTTTTCTTTCAAAATGTACTACATAACCATAACCTTAATGTCCATGTATAATATGAACGTTGTAGCCCCACCCGTTGGGTCAGAATTGACCCAAATGGCACGAAAATATCGCACAAAAAATCGAAAAATATCGTAAAAGTACGACATTCATGAGAAATATTTCTTCAATTGTTCCCAAAAACGTAGCAAGTCTAAGTTCAGAGATTTCGAAGGTCCTGTCAAATTTTCATCAAGATCGCATATGCCGTTTGCCCGGTAGAGAGCGAACAAACAGACAAAAATACAAAAAAAAAAACAAAACAAAAAAAAAAACACCCGAGCTAAATTTTTTTGGGGGTCAGTGAAATTGAAGTCTTCGCTTCGCTAATCCAATTAACAAGCTTTAAAATTACTTTTTACTAGGAAAACGCTAAAGTCCCGCCGCGTTGAAGGATGAGCTTTTTATAGTTTTTAGTTTGCGTGGCATATCTTTAATTTTGCAAGTGCTTTAATTTGTTGCCTACGCATTGAAGTGATTGTTGTCAAGTTTCTATTGTTTCTTGTCAATTGGTATTATTTACCTTAAAAAACTTATATTAAAAGCTTTATTTCTATGGATTCTGGCTAACTTTTTCAACTTTTTCTTTCAAAAGGTACTACATCACCATAACCTTAATGTCCATGTATAATATGATCGTTGTAGCCCCACCCGTTTGGTCAGAATTGGCCATTATGGCACGAAAATATCGCACAAAAAATCAGAAAACTTTTATTAAAAGCTTTATTTCTATAGATTCTGGCTAACTTTTTCAACTTTTTCTTTCAAAATGTACTACATCACCATAACTTTAATGTTCATGTGTAATATGAACGTTGTAGCCTAACCCGTTTGGTCAGAATTGGCCCAAATGGCACGAAAATATCGCACAAAAAATCGAAAAAATCGTAAAAGTACGATATTCATGAGAAATATTTCTTCGATTGTACCCAAAAACGTGGCAAGTCTAAGTTCAGAGATTTCGAAGGTCCTGTCAAATTTTCATCAAGATCGCATATGCCGTTTGCCCGGTAGAGAGCGAACAAACAGACGAAAAAAAACAAAAAAACAAAAACAAAACAAACAAACAAAAAAACACCCGAGCTAAATTTTTTTGGGGGTCAGTGAAATTGAAGTCTTCGCTTCACTCGCTTCGCTCGCTACGCTCATCCAAATATCCAGAACTTTGTTAAAACAGAGTCACTTTATTGGATGAGCGAAGCGAAGACTTCAATTTCACCGACCCCCCAAAAAATTTAGCTCCGTTGTTTTTTGTTTTTTTTTGTTTTGTTTTTTTTTTTGTTTTTCCGTCTGTTTGTTCGCTCTCTACCGGGCGAACGGCATATGCGATCTTGATGAAAATTTGACACGACCTTCGTTTTCTCTGAACTTAGACTTGCCACGTTTTTGGGTACAATCGAAGAAATATTTCTCATGAATATCGTACTTTTACGATTTTTTTCGATTTTTAGTGCGATATTTTCGTGACATTGGGACCGATTCTGACCAAACGGGTGGGGCTACAACGTTCATATTTCACATGCACATTAATGTTACGGTGATGTATTGACTTTTGAAAGAAAAAGTAGAAAAAGTTAGCCAGAATCTATAGAAATAAAGGTTTTAATTTCAGTTCTTTGAGGTGTTAAATATTAAAACATTTATTTCTATAGATTCTGGCTAACTTTTTCAACTTTTTCTTTCAAAAGTCAATACATCACCCTTACCTCAATGTCCATGTGAAATATGAACGTTGTAGCCCCACCCGTTTGGTCAGAATCCGCCCAAATAGCACGAAAATATAGATAGATTTGAGACCTTTCTCACAGCCTTGTATGAAAACTTCACAGGAGATTTTATACCTTATTTACAGCCTTGTTACAAACAATCAAAGATCCAACAGACCTAATGATTGCTTTGTATGGGCCGTGTTAATATGTCTTTATTATTTCAAATTAATACTAACATTTTATAATTAAAAAGCTCATCCATCAACGCGACTTAAAAAAGCGTTTGCGAAGCTTCCTAGAATGTAACTTTAATTAACAAGCTTTAAAATTACTTTGTTATATCCAGAATTGTTAATACAGAGTCACTTTACATGTAACTTTAATTAACAAGCTTTAAAATTACTTTGTTATATTCCAGAACTTTGTTAAAAGAAAGTTCTTTATAAGTGGGCTCGACTTAAGAATGCGCAAATGTAGAATGGTAGATTATTATTGTATAGTGCCGCCTATAATCACCAACTAATCATCAATACTGATCAATAAAATATCGGGACCCTATTAGATTATTCATCCTGAGGGAGATCTTGTTCTATTTTAGAATAATAAAAACAAAGATTTAAACTAGCACAGTTTAATAAAATACAACTGGGACACTACATAACGCAATGATATTCCACACACATTACCTGAACCTGCAAACACTTCCATCTTAGATGACGGTCAGGATAAGAGAGACCGTTTTGCATTTAAAACTGTAGTATGGAAAATAGGCACGTTCCCCTGATTTGAAGTGTATGTTGGCTCGGAATGTACATTGCTGACCATGCAGATGTAATTGTTATTAACTAGGAAAACGCTTAAGTCCCGCCGCGTTGATGGATGAGCGTAATTTTTTTTAAACGAAAAAAGCGTAAAATTGTGATTTTTTTAAAAGATAATTTTTCGATTACGCTCAAATTTTACACGAATATATTAACTCATAAAATTAAAGTTCTGTGTAAAAAATCATTACAATCGGATAAAGCATGTAGGTTTTATTCGTCGAAGAAATGTTAAAATTGAAAAAAAATCGTAAAATTGCGATTATCATGAGAAATGATTTTTCGATTGCGCTCAAATTTCACAAGTAATATATTAATTCATAAAATTAAGATTCTGTGAAAAAATCATTACAATGGGATAAAGCATGTAGTATGTTATAAGTCGAAGAATTTTTTTATAAAATCGAAAAAAATCGTAAAATTGCAATTTTCATGAAAAATAATTTTTGATCGATTTTTCCTCCCGTGCAGTTCTTTGTTCAGAAATTTCAAGACCTCTATAAAATTTCATCGCAATTGGAGTATTGGTTTAGCCGGAATCGTGTTCACAGACACACAAAAATACAAAAAAAAGAAAGAAAAAAAAACATTCCGGATTTTTTTCTCCAGTGTAGTGAAATGGAATCTTCGCTTCGCTCGCTACGCTCGCTACGCTCATCCAAAAATTACGTAGTCTGTCGACCAGTCGTCAACATGGATTTAACCCTGCAATGCATTTCTTAATGATCTATAGTAATTAGCATTGTAATGCAATGTCTATTTCAAATCCCAATATAGGAGTCAATAACCCGGCTTCTATCACAATCGTTCTTCTGGCTATTGATTTGGGTTATTATTGCCTAATTTTTTGACGTAATTAGGCACCAGTACATAATTGTATATTAACTAAATAACCAACCCTGTTGAATGATTATGAAGTCAATTCTCAATCTTGAATAGTCATTTTAGATTCCAGCTGTCATCACATTATGATTGGCGCTTCTTTTAGATCTCAACGCTATTGAGTGTGTACTGTGTAATGCATGGCCAATGATATTTAACATTCTATAGTAGGCTAGATCCTCATTCATTATCCACTTCCTTGACAATTTGAAGCCTTCTATCTAAGATTGAAGTTTTTGATTATACTCCCTGATTTGCTGTTCCTGATTTTTGGCAAACCTCATATTCGTTTGAGTGGGATCGTCTAATAAATCAGTTTTTTTTATTCGTTTTTCTTTTTTAATGTGTTTTTTTTGTCCTTTCTTTCTTTTTTTTTCTTTGTCCTTTTCTTTCTTTTTTCCTTTTGTTTGTTTTTTTTCCTTTCTTTTCTTTTCTTTTCATTCTCCACCCTTTTTTATATTTGATTCATTCATTAAATGCATATAATATATTTTTTTATTTGTTACCAAAATTGTTGTGTTTAAATGCATTGTTGTTGTAATGCTACTATTTCAAATATTTACAAAAATGTAGTTTATTGTTGTTTCTGCATCTATGTAATTAGATTTATTTAGTTGTCCTCCTTTGTAAATCAGTTTTTATAACTGAATAGGATAGACGTTAAATAAATAATAAATAAATAATATGGCAGTTTGCATGTTAAAGTAGATGGGAGTGATTTGTAGCCCAAATATTTTTCAATATGGCCGTCGGGTTGACAGGTGAGCATATTAGCCATTAACACAAAATGATTACTAAATTCCCTTGTGCAATGACTTCTTATTTTTTCTGTTTGTGCAATCTCATGCTGCACAAGCTAAACCATATCAAACAATCCAGAAAAATACTTAATCGAATCTTAAACATAATGTAAATCATAAAATTAATGGAAACGCCTAATTGCCATCTTGAATGGGGTAGATTGACGCTTCAATTTGCTTTGCTCGCGCCTGTGCGGACATATTGGAGACTGGGGATCTAGCCTTCCATAGATGTTGAATATCATTGGGCATGGCTGTATTACAAGTTTTGAGCGTGTGTTGGATAATTAGGTAACTGAAATAAGACGATACGAATCCAATTGCATTAATAAATAAAGACACCATGTTACAGGATTGTAGGATGTTGATTCAAATGGTTTTAATAAAAGATCCATAAACACAATGTGCCGAGAATACATTTATGTCCACACAATTAAATTATCGTACATGGATTACAATTTGTTTTAAAATAATTCAAACCAAGAATTTCTCCTAGATGCTCTGATAGAATCAAGTTGAGGACGAGGAACTCTACTGCCGTTTGGAGCTTCACTGTGTCGGGTAAGACCCCTTGTTGGTTGTTGGATATGGATTTGGGCCGAAATTCCCATTTTGATAATTATTCGCGTAGGTTTGGGTAGGATATGGACTATTACTTGCTGGACGATTCTGGTTGTTATTATTATTATATCCAGCTCGTAGTTACGAATTTGGATTTTGTTGACCCGGGCAAACTTCATGGGGGCAGCAATTTGGATATTGTAGGGCTGGGTTAACTGGTGAGATGGTGCATGGAGCAATTGTACTCACGGACGGGCATCTGAAACGAGATTCAAATTTAGACTGTTGGATGAGCTCGAGCAAAGACTTGAGACTGTTGGATGAGCTCGAGCAAAGACTTGAGACTGTTGGATGAGCTCGAGCAAAGTAGGCTTTGATGGACGCAGAATGCAGATGTATAGTCTGGATCACTAGGAAGCTCTATCGTCCTCCTATCAGGTTGTAGTTTGCACGAAGATGTTCAGTAAGACTGTATGTATGTCGCGATCTGCGCACACTTTCCATATATATTCTTACTTTTTTTCAGTAACCGACAGTAAATATGTCCCCAAACAGGTATTTGTTTTGTAATTTGTTAAGGTTTGTAAGAGACAATAATTAGCAATATTGATTGTTCTCTGATCGCGATTTTCGCTTATCCTTAATATTTTAAATTATTTTGGTGAAAATTTGAGGTCGAAAAGTGATACAGTATCTTAATGAAATTAGCTGGATTTGCGGATCAAGCGAATTTGAAAATGGACCTGGCCACGCCAGACAGAGAAGGGAAAGGTTAGCCAAGTCGGCACGATGTCATATTAATCTTGCTCACAGAGGAACTTTGTGATCGAGCACAGATAATTTTTGCTTGCGTTGGTAAAAGATATTTCTCTTTCATACACATAGGCGACATTCCTTTTGCCGCACATTCATACAACTCCCACCACTACCAAACATCTGCATTCTTTCGTTGTTGTGTTACCAACATAACAACTTTGTCAACTCTATTCACGCTAGCTCGGCGTGGATCTAGCACACAGAGGAGCTCTGTGATCTAGCACAGATAATTTTTGCTTGCGTTGGTAAAATATATTTCTCTTTCATATACAAAGGCGACATTCCATTTACCGCGCATTCATACAACTCCCACCACTACCAAGCATCTGCATTCTTTCGTTGTTGTGTTACCAACATAACAACTTTGTCAACTCTATTCACGCTAGCTCGGCGTGGATCTTGCACACAGAGGAGCTCTGTGATCTAGCACAGATAATTTTTGCTTGCGTTGGTAAAATATATTTCTCTTTCATATACAAAGGCAACATTCCATTTACCGCGCATTCATACAACTCCCACCACTACCAAGCATCTGCATTCTTTCGTTGTTGTGTTACCAACATAACAACTTTGTCAACTCTATTCACGCTAGCTCGGCGTGGATCTAGCACACAGAGGAGCTCTGTGATCTAGCACAGATAATTTTTGCTTGCGTTGGTAAAATATATTTCTCTTTCATATACAAAGGCGACATTCCATTTACCGCGCATTCATACAACTCCCACCACTACCAAGCATCTGCATTCTTTCGTTGTTGTGTTACCAACATAACAACTTTGTCAATTCTATTCACACTAGCTCAGCGTGAATCTTGCACACAGAAGAACTCAGTGATAATTTTTGCTTGCGTTGGTAAAATATATTTCTCTTTCATACAGAAAGGCGACATTCCATTTACCGCGCATTCATACAACCCCAACCATTACCAAGCTTCTGCATTCTTTCGTTGTTGTGTTACCAACATAACAACTTTGTCAACTCTATTCACGCTAGCTCGGCGTGGATCTTGCACACAGAAGAACTCAGTGATCTAGCACAGATAATTTTTGCTTGCGTTGGTAAAATATATTTCTCTTTCATATACAAAGGCGACATTCCATTTTCCGCGCATTCATACAACCGACACCACTACCAAGTATCTGCATTCTTTCGTTGGAGCGAGTATATGATTGTATAGTTTTCTCACCCAATCGGATGCAGCTTGCCAACGTGGTAGTCGTCATGTTGCACCGTGACTTCGCACTCGAAAGAGAAGCAGAGCCCGGGCTCGAGCAGTACATGCGGTCGTCCTGCTGGAGAGGGATCCATCTTGGCACATTTCTCCGTCACAACTACAAGAACAGAAGGAATCAAGGATCAAGGAACATCTAACTAGTAACACTTTCGAGGGAAAAGGCGAGAAAAGAGGGTCTAGAAAACATCAGCTAGTAGATATGAGAGTATATTACTTCCCGAAACTAGTGGCGAGATATGGCTGGTTGTCGGGGGTACCTCCCCCATCCTACCCCTTGCCAGTGGCTGAATATGTCCAGCACACGTCGGCCAATGACTGATAAGTCGTCAAAATAAGGTTTAAATATATATTTAAAAAAAAATTGAACCTCACTTGCTATAAAAAGTTTTATTACTATAATGTAAAAAGTTAATAGCTGTAGGAATGAAAAAAAGTCGTACAATATTGTACTTATAACTCTGTAAGTCTTTCGGAATGCACGTAACTTTCATGTGCGAATAATCATCCAGGCGCGAGAATAGATTAAACATAGGGGGGGTGGTGGGTGGAAGGGGGTCCAGTATCATGTTGGGGGGGACCAACTACAATCGCAATCTGAATTTTGACCAAAAAGTATGATTTTAATGAGAAATATATTTATTCGATTGTATCCAAAATCGAACGTATACTCTTGAAAGTTTCATCACGATCTGAGTAGGCAGCCGTTTTACTGGTGGAGAGCCAAAACTTACTGAAAATTTGTACTAACTACTAAGAATCGATAAATTAGTAAAAGTACGATATACGCAACAAATATTTATTCGATTGTACCAAAAAATGAGACAGGTCTGAGTAAAGAGATTTCGAAGGTCCCCCCACCCTTTTCGTCACGATTGGAGTGGATGTTTGTCTAGTAGAGATGGGTACAAACAGACAAAGACAACAAGATCACCTTATCTTTTTCACGGTAGTGAAATTAAAGTCTTTGCTACGCTCATCCAATTAATACACCTCACGACTATCTTTGCATTGCGAATGAAAGTAACACACGACTCATTGGTTAAAGGAGCGGCAGTGGGGGCCGTCGCCCCCCCCCCCCCCCCCGTCACCCATAGTGTCGCATCTGCAATCACCACTGAAGTAACTAACATTTTCTCACCACTAGGGGCTGTCCATTAATGTCATATTTTTTTTTACCAAATAAGACCCCCTCTATCCGTTTCAGCGTAGTTTTTCACAAAAAGTACGACCCCCCCCCCCCTCCGTGTGTCACTTGAATTGACTTATTTATTATTTATCGTTCATTAAAAAAAAACTGATATACAATGGAGGCTAATCTATCTACAATCATTAGGAAAATACAAACTTGTCAATACAAAATATCAAAGTAATAAGTAAGGTAATAAATCTTTCTTCTCTCTGGCAGTGGCGTTACTACGGGGAGGAGGGGTGAGTTTCACAATCTTTATTTGGTATGAGCTATTTAGAGATATTTTTATTATTTTGCAAATTTTTTAAATATTTATTTTATACGGGTTTTGTCAACAACAAAAAACTCGTTTAAATACTCCAATCACACTCTAAGAATCGACAATTTTTTCGGGTTTATGCACCACGGACCCACGTAAGCTGCCCCCCCCCCCCCCCCCCCCCCCCCCACAGACCTCATTGCACACAATCATGTACTTAACCCAGGAAAGAGCGTATGCCCATAAATTATTTTTGGATGTTACCACTGCAATTTCACTCTATATTGTGGAGATGACCATTGATCATTTGAGATCAAAACAAAACAAGGGCTTGTAAATGTTGAATAAAGGGCAAGCTCACCGGAGAAGTTTGCCCCTCGTACTGCAGAAGTAGCTGCCAACGCGACGATCAGTAGAGAGAGAAGATAGAAGCCCGCCATCTTGTCGGTGTGGTGTCAAGTAACCAAGTGACGGAGCTGGAACACGCGAGCAGAGTATTGGGAAGCGCATGCGCAGAGCGCGAGGACGCCCTCTGGTGCGACCTTATTGAACTATCTAGCTCCAAAGAAAGAATGCAGATGCTTGGTAGTGGTGGGGGTAGAATGAATGAGCGCTAAAAGGAATGTCGCCTTTGTGTATGAAGGGAAGGAGAAATATCTTTTAACAACACAAGCAAAAATTATCTTTGCTAGATCACAGAGTTTCTCCGTGTCCACTCTGAGTCAGCGTCAAGAGTTGAAAAAGTTGTTATGTTGGGAAAACAATTTCGAGCTCTCTGCATTCTTTCGTTGGAACCCCTACACAGTCTATTCCATGTAGAGAATCAAGTGCCGTTTTTGCACTCAACTCACCAAGGATCTTCCCCCACAATCCGAACTCTCGGTTTGTAAAAAAAAAAAACGTGGGAAGCTTCCCAGGGGGTGCAAATGTGCAATTCATACTCCACTCCAGATGTCAAACTAGCAATGTTGCGGGTAGGACAATTGTGAAGTGATGTCCGTTTGTCCGGCGGAAAACCTCGGAAAAACCTTAAGTCAGGATACCGGTCTCGAAGGGATTTGAACCCGGGGCCTTCCGAATCAGAGTCGCGCGCTTTACGCTCGAGCCAACACCGTCGGTCTCGCTTTATGATCTCCACGAAATTATCGGAAGAATAGGGGACCGCACTCCATGTATGATCCTCTAGCTGTATAGTTTTTTAACAAAATCCGATCGTTGGTTATAAAAAAATAAAAATAAAATAAAAATAAAAAATAAAAATGTTCCGATCGTTATGAAATTTTGCAGGGTCAATAAGTTTAACATTCTCTCCTATTTTACAAATTTTCAGCTGAATCGGTCAAGACCTTAAAGACTTATTGGTATGTAACATTATGGGAATGTCGTACTCGGGTCGTGTTGCACGTGCCGGTGCTCGCTCAACAACGCGACGGGACTTTAGCGTTTTCCTAGTATTATTAAATATCTTATTTCTGACCCAGTATACTAAGAAACGTAGTGCAAAGTTCAAAGCCACGTTATTTTCCAATGCCTTGTGATCAATGCGATACGGAATTTTCAACGATTCCACAATTCACTTTCAAATCACGCCAGCGTTAGCAACGTTGAATCGCAGTTGCAAAATAATAATTTTATTATGCATTGTGTTGTTACGAGTTACGAAGGCTTTTAAGTCATCGTTTATGTACCGTGACGTCATTTTAATGAACTCAAGCACATATTAGCAGGTTAAATTTTCAGTCTGAAGTGGGTTCAACCTAAAATCTTAGATTGCGTAACCAAATATTCTCTACTGTCTGATTTGGTTGATTTTCATTTCATGTATATATTTTCAGTTACTGATTGTGAATTTGAAGATAAAACTAACATTAAATTTTATCAAAATTACAATGTTCTATATTTATTATTGTATTTTATTGAATGTTCTGCACGTACATTGAGCTGCCGAGTGTAATTTATTGTTGAAATAATTTGTGTTTGTGTTTCATTGCATCTACATAATTTAAAAAAAACGGCAAGCTTACAATATTTTGGCCTCAAATTTGTACTCAGCAGCTGAATATTCACGTAGGGAACTTGAATTCAATCATACAATTTAATTGAAACTTTTGTCTGACACCAACCGACAGTGTTGGTTCGAGTTAAGCGCGCAACTCTGATTCGAGAAATCTCGGATTGAAATCCTGTCGTGACCAGTAATCTTGACTGAAGAATTTTTCAGGGGTTTCCTCAGTCATTAATGCGAATTCAAGGGATTGAGTCCTCTTAAACAGCCCTCGGACAATCATGCACCAATAAACATAAAGAAAAAATGATTTAATTTTTTTGGTTGCCACCTTGTGTGTGTATGTGTTTTTAATTATAAAATGCTTATAATTACCTTGTATACGTTCTAAATACTTAACTAGGCCGCTTCGCGAACGCTTTAATTAGTCGCGTTGTTGGATGAGCATTTTTTTTAAAAGTTTTTTGTATGCGTAGGATCTCTAATTACTTTTCCAAGTTCCATTGCAAAATCGTTTGATAAATTAGGATAATTGGATGAGCAAAGCAAAGACTTCAATTTCACTGACCCCCAAAACATTAGCTCGGGTGTTTTTTTTTTTTTTTTTTTTGTTCGCGCTCTACCGGGCAAACGACATGTGCGATCTTGATGAAAATTGGAGGGGACCTTCGAAATCTTGAACTTAGACCTGCTTCATTTTTGGGTACAATCGAAGAAATATTTCTCATGAATATCGTACTTCTACGATTATTTTCGATTTTTAGAGCGATATTTTCGTGACATTTCGGCCGATTTTGACCAAACGGGTGCATTAGGCTACGACGTTCAAATTTTACATGGACATTAAGGTTATGGTGATGTAATACCATTTGAGAGAAAAAGTTGAAAAAGTTAGCCAGGGTCCATAGAAATAAAGGTTTAATATAAGTTTTTTGAGGTACGTATATAATAACAATTAACAAGTAATAATAGAAACTTGACTACATTCAACTACATTGCGTTAAAAAAGCACTTGAAAAAGTAAAAAGATCCCACTCAAACTAAATACTTAAAAAAAGCTCATCGATTTACGGACTAAAAAAGCGTTCGCGAAGCGGCCTAGTATTTATAAAGTAGTACTAATTGCTCTATGGTTTTACCAACTATTTGAATGCAAAATATCTGGAGGCCCAAAGACTTGCTTTTTGAACGCATTGAAGGTGATTGTTGTGAAGTTTCTATAGATACTTGTCAATTGGATGAGCGAAGCAAAGACTTCAATTTCAATGACCCCACAAAAAACTTGTGTGGCTCGTTGGTCTTGTTGTGTGGCTCGTTGGTCTTGTGGTTAGCGTATCTGCTTCCAATGCAGAAGGTCCAGGGTTCGATTCCCGTCAAAGTCAGAAGTTTTTTAACTTCTGATTTGGACTTAAGTCCATCAGTTCTTGTCTTAGGAGTTTGTAAACGGTGACTTTGGAGCCGTCCTAGCAACGAAGCACATAATAAATTTCAGAGTTGTTCTGAATCGGCCTTGTTGATTCTGGCGTTGATTCGCGGGTGTTCGCAATGTCCATACCACTGATTGCTATATTTCCTATTACAAATAACCATCTTTGGTTGGTTATCGCTCACTTGCCGATTGCGTCGGGGCCTACAGGGTTGGCTTGGTCGCTTTGATTTAAAGTCCCCCACTGAAAATCAGTTATATAACTGAGTGGGTAGACTCTAAATAAAATTTATTTATTTATTTATTTACTTAGCTCCAATGTTTTGTTTTTTTTGTTTGTTTTTTCTGTCTGTTTGTTTGCTCTCTACAGGTCAAACAGCATAAATGCGATCTTGATGAAAATTAGAGGGGATCTTCGAAATCTCTGAACTTAGACCTGCCACGTTTTTGGGTACACTTAATTGGATGAGCGAAGCGAAGACTTCAATTTCACTGACCCCTCAAAAATTTTGGCTCCAATGTTTTTTGTTTGTTTTGTTTGTTTGTTTGTTTTTCTGTCTGTTTGTTCGCTCTCTACCGGGCAAACGGCATATGCGATCTCGATGAAAATTGGAGGGGACATTCGAAATCTTTGAAGTTAGACCTTCCACGTTTTTGGGTACAATCGAATAAATATTTATCATGAATATCGTACTTTTACGATTTTTTTCGATTTTAAGTGCGATATTTTCGTGACATTTGGGCCGATTTTGACCAAACGGGTGGGACTACAAAGTTCATATTTTACATGGACATTAAGGTTGTGGTGATGTAGAACCTTTTGAAAGAAAAAGTTGAAAAGTAAGCCAGAATTCATAGAATAAAGGTTTTAAAATGAGTTTTTTTATGCATATAATCTAAATAAATATTAACAAGTAACAATCACTTACAATGCGTTCAAAAAGGACTTGCAAATGTAAAGAGATCCCATGCAAACTTAAAACTTATTAAAAAAGCTCATCCATCAACGCGACTAAAAAAAGCGTTTGCGAAGGGTCCTAGTTATTATACACTTCAAAAAACTTTTAAAACCTTTTTTGGATGAGCAAAGCGAAAACTTCAATTTCATAGACCCCTCAAAAAGTTTAGGTCCACTGTGTTTTGTTTTTGTTTTCGTTTTTTGGTATTTTTGTCTGTTTGTTCGCTCTCTACCGGTCAAACGGCATATGCGATCTTGATGAAATTGGAGGGGACCTTCGAAATCTCTGAACTTTAACCTGCCACGTTTTTGGGTAGAATCGAAGAAATATTTCTCGTGAATATCGTATTTTTACGATTTTTTTCGATGTTTTGTGCGATATTTTCGTGACATTTGGGCCGATTCTGACCAAACGGGTCGGACTACAACGTTCATATTTTACATGGACATTAAGGATATGGTGATGTATTGCTTTTTGAAAGAAAAAGTTGGAAAAGTTAGCCACAATCTACAGAATAAAGTTTTTAAGATGTGTTTTTTAAGGTTTATAAAAAACAATTAACAAGTACAACAATTGAAACTTAACAACAATCACCTACAATGCGTTCAAAAAGGACTTGCAAAAGTAAAAAGATCCCACGCAAACTAAAAACTTACTAAAAAAGCTCATCCATCAACGCGACTAAAAAAAGTGTTTGCGAAGGGTCCTAGTTATTATACACTTCAAAAAACTTTTAAAACCTTTTTTAGATGAGCGGAGCGAAGACTTTAATTTCATAGACACCTCAAAAAATTTAGGTCCAATGTTTTTTTGTTTTTTTGTTTTTTTTTCGTTTTTTATTATTTTTGTCTGTTTGTTCGCTCTCTGCCGGTCAAACAGCATATACGATCTTGATGAAATTGGAGGGGACCTTCGCAATCTTTGAACCTAGACCTGCCACGTTTTTGGGTACGATCGAAGAAATATTTCTCATGAATATCGTACTTTTACGATTTTTTCCGATTTTTAGTGCGATATTTTCGTGGCATTTGGGCCGATTCTGACCAAACGGGTGGGACTACAACGTTCATATTTTACAAGTACATTAAGGTAATGGTGATGTATAGCTTTTTGAAAGAAAAAGTTGGAAAAGTGAGCCACAATCTACAGAATAAAGTTTTTAATATGTGTTTTTTAAGGTTTATAAAAACAATTAACAAGTAGTAACAATAGAAACTTGACAACAATCACCTACGATGCATTCAAAAAGCACTTGCAAAGGTAAAGTGGTCCCACGCAAACTAAAAACTTACAAAAAAGCTCATCCATCAACGCGACTTAAGAAAGCGTTCGTGAAGCGGCCTAGTTCTATGAATAATTTTTTCAACTTTTTCTTACAAAAGGTCCTACATCTCCATTACCTTAATGTCCATGTAAAATAAGAACGTTAAGAGGGTATGCTGAGGCTAGAACGGAGGCGAGTGTAAGCGCTCAGCTTTCTGGATTTTTCGGGTAAACGGTTTATAACACCATTATCAAATTTTACACTAACGTTTATAAAGAATAAATCTATGTTATCCATTACGCGTATTCCTAAATTAATTAATTGATTTTTAATTAAAATTTAGTGAAATCACCAAAATTTACTCAATTTTGGTCAACTTCGGGAATTTATTCCAAGTGTACAGATTTTTTTAACTCAAATTTGCATAATGGATAACAACGTTTAAATCCATGTGAACGGGC
Source organism: Sweltsa coloradensis (assembly GCA_024449915.1). Lineage (NCBI taxonomy): Eukaryota > Metazoa > Arthropoda > Insecta > Plecoptera > Chloroperlidae > Sweltsa > Sweltsa coloradensis. The sequence goes on from JAMZAV010002184.1 coordinate 89,288, forward strand.
AGGTCAATTTGGTTTTATCGTAAGATAAACGGTTTGGTGGGAATTTCCAGAATTGTAATCCATGTTTTGGATTTCCCATTTTTTCACGTTTTGGACTTATGTCTGGCAATGGATCTTTAAGGCTTATTTTGTGCAACCAATTACGGATATCAATATAAAAGTACTTTATTAACATCCATTCAAAATTTGGTAATGATATTATCAACCGTTCAGCAGAAATCATCAACACCTGTTTGCGCGCATTTGAGTTGGGCCAAGCTCAGCGTACCCTCTTAAAGCCCTACCCGTTTGGTCAGAAACGACCCAAATGTCACGAAAATGACGCATTAAAAATCGGAAAAAATCGTAAAAGTACGATATTTATGAGAAATGTTTCTTAGATTGTACCCAAAAACGTGGCAGGTCTATTTCAGAGATTTCGAAGGTCCCCTCCAATTTTCATCAAGATCGCATAATGCCGTTTTCCCGGTAGACCGCGAAAAAACGAAAAAATACAAAACAAAAAACAAAAAACACCCAAGTTAATTTTTTGGGGGGAACATTGAAATTGAAGTCTTCGCTTCGCTCATCCAATAATACATGCATAAAATGGAAATCATATAATCAGACCCTTATGAAGAAACATTAATTGGACACCATCTTGCATTGAATTTTCAATGATGCAGGGAATAATTAAAATTACACTCAGTGGCTCAATATAGCATAGAAATCGAAATTCAATCAACTCAGAGTAAATATCAACTCTTTAAGTTCTGGGTGTTATCTTTAATTTTTAAGTTGTTTACAATAGTTGGATGAGCAAAGCGAAGACTTCAATTTCACTGACCCCCAAAAAAATTTAACTCGGGTGTTTTTTTTGTTTTTTTTGTCTGTTTGTTCGCTCTCTACCAGGCAAACGGCATATCCGATCTTGATGAAAATTGGAGGGGACCTTTGAAATCTCTGAACTTAGAGCTGTATTGTTTTTGGGTACAACCGAAGAAATATTTCTCATGAATATCTTACTTTTACGATTTTATTTCGATTTTTAATGCGATATTTTCGTGCCATTTGGGCCGATTCTGACCAAACGGGTGGGGCTACAACGATCATATTATACATGTACATTAAGGTTATGGTGATGTAGTACCTTTTGAAAGAAAAAGTTGAAAAAGTTAGTCAGCCATAGAAATAAAGCTTGTAATATAAGTTTTTACGGTAAATAATAACAATTGACAAGTAACAATAGAAGGTTTTTAAGCATTTGCCCGCTTTGAGGACATTATTAGTGAAAGATAACTAATCTAATTTTATTGTTTTGTAATTCATTTCGTTCTTTCAGGGGTATTTAACAGCTAAACTCAAAAAATATATTTCATTCAGCCTAACTAGTAATGAATTAAGCAATTAAAAGAAAAATTATTGGGGCCACCATGACCTCCCAAAAAATTGTCAAACATGACATTTTTCGAGCTAGTCCCATCGGCAAAAATCTCCCATAAGAAATAACACGGGGACGATCTTTATGCCCCGTAACCTTGGAGGATTTTGATCCAAAAAAAATCTGGCCATTATTGTCGTACTCTATACATCCTTTTCTGTAAATTCTCTATGTTTTGTTTTGTAATTTGGGCAAGTGGTTCGGTCAAAATATGCTAATTACCAAGATGGGGTGTGATTTTGGAATGCATATTTTTGCGTGTTTGAGGGTATATTTGGACACAGTTTCAAGACACGATGTTACAAAGGGGCATTTTAGATTGGTACTATGCTCTAGTATCTATGCGGACCAAAACAGAATCAGGTTAAAGCCGATTTAAGAAATTTCCCAAAATATCAATTTTTTCACATTTCTGGATAAAAATAAATTGAAAAATTCGTGTTAAATCACAGTTACAAAAAATAATTTTTAAAGTGTAATTTAAGTGTAGTATTGTGCTATAGATTGATCATTTGGCAAACTTTTTTTTGAGTTAATAGCCCCTTTAAATATATTTTGCAACTAAGTAGGGTAGGCCAATATTAATTATTGATTCGTTGTACTGATTATATTCTCACAGATTTTGCTAACAACTTGTCAATTTTAAAACTATAGTGCATAGTTCTCTTGATTATAACAATCCACGGAATATGGCAATGGTCAAACTAATAATATGCAGTACGATCGACCTTCGATCGACGTTTGGTCACAGTTGTCTAGATGTTGAAATGCGCATTTAAACAACATCCATACGGCGGTCCGTTAGATGTTGGTACTAAGTATTGGTGCTAAGTATTGGTGCTAAGTATTGGTACTAAGTATTGGTGTTCTGCTGATACCCGAACCATAATGTAACGAGTCCTGTGACCAAACCACGATCATGCGGACCAAGTAGAGATTCTGGGTGAACCAGCGTGGCATTGCCTTTATTTTTTTGGATCTACATTTTTTAATTCATATTTTCTCCTCGATTTGGTTAGTCGGGAAACACTTTTAAGTGGAATGGATATTTTAAATTTTGTTATATAAAACTTTAAATAATTTTGAACTAAAACATTGTGGTATTACACAATCAATCACAATCAAAAGTCTATTGAAACACGCGATAAAAAGAAAAATGGGGCATTAAACGAAATTACTCGTCATGATCATTTGCTAGTAATAATTAGTTAAGTCCCTTGACAATGGCCCATTAAGCCTGATCGTGGCAGTCACTGCCTTCAGCATTCCTCCCTCACAAGCTTGGAAGCTTGAGGCTGGACAAGATGGCGTCGTCGCAATCTATAGCTCTACTACTTCTTTCGCTCACGGCGGCAGTGTTCGGGGCGAAAAACTATTCGGGCAAGTATAGAGAAAAAACAAAATTTTAATGAAGAGTGGAGGATAAGGAAATGGTATCCGATGGTAAAAGGCATCGGCAGGATTTTTTGCAGGGGGTGGGGGAGGGGGAAGGGTCGTGTTTTTTTTCAGTTTTGGATGAGCTAAGTAAGAAAGGGACAAATCACAATAAATTTAGGGAGCTGCGCCCCCCAAAATAGTGTAGAAGCAAAAAAATTTAAAAACGTGTTTTTAGAGTGCGTTTATTTTATTTTTTAACAGAAAGTATTATGCTGAATGCAAAACCAAAATAAACTAGTTTTGTACAGTAGAAACTTAAAAAAAACACAAAAAAACAATGTGAACACTTACTATATTGAAAAACCGGGGAAGAGGGGCCTCCTTAATTCTTGCGGCAATGTACCCCACGCCCGTGGTCCTCCTTTCTCGTAAGTGGTAACTATTAGGCACAGATATAATATATCTTCCATATATTATATGGTTTTATCAGGAAAAAAATAGTTCAAAGATGAAATAAGTTGCATTATGTCAAAAAATTAATTACAAATAAGCTAGCCAAATCGAACTTGTGGCGTCTTCATTCTTCACGTTTACAGCCAAAGGCTCGTTTACAATCACTTAGCAATACGTTAAAACCTATCGTAAGAAAGCTGAAACCATTGAAACCAGTGGTGTTGTTTACAATCACATGGCAATACGTTAAAACCTATCGTAAGAAAGCTGAAACCATTGAAACCAGTGGTGTTGTTTACAATCACATGGCAATACGTTAAAACCTATCGTAAGAAAGCTGAAACCATTGAAACCAGTGGTGTTGTTTACAATCACATGGCAAGAAACACAACGCACGCCACGTATGAAGAAGTTGATCCAATCTCAACTTTACCGTACGTTACGTAAAATTTATTCTTATTTTAGCCAATCACAGCCCGTTTCCGATTCTTCCATAGTTTTGTTGTTATGTGATTGTTTATAAACATCAACACTAATAACCTTAAAATAAAAATTGATGAACTGGTGCAAATGTGTCCTAATATTTATGAAAAGAAGAGAAATGATTTTAAAGATTCTATTAAGAAGCAAAACTCTTGGGCTGATATTGGTCGCATTTTCAAGTATACCCCGGTAAGTCATTAACTTATATGAATTTTAAAATATAATCCCACTTCTAGTAGGCCTAGGCATGTATATTACGCTTAATTTTTAACGTGTTGTTATGTGATTGTAAACACCACGATAATATTACCGTACGTAACGTTATTATTGACTCTCCCTTCATAGATACAAAAATGTTGTTACTTTCCTTGATTGTTTCTGATAAAATTCCCTTTATACTGAGACCAAATACAACCGGGAGTAGAAGTAAATATTAACGTAAGAATCATAGGCACATGTACAGTGAAAAATGCACAAACTAGTGAAAAAATAGTACAAAGATGAAATAATTGCTATAATAATAAATAAATGACAAATAACCTAGCCGAAGTCGGCAAAAATTGGTCTAGGGAAAAGACGCTATTTTTACAAAATGGTGTCAATTCTACACATTTACAGCTTTTTATAAAAATATTGATTCTCCCTTCATAAATACAAAAATGTTGTGTCATTATTCCTGATTAGATTTCTTTTAATAGATTGGACATTGCTTAACGTCTCATATTAATGCACTTTGGTTATTCGAGACGATGAGTGGTGATAGATGAGGATGAAGTATGAACAGAAGGGAGGAGGGGAAACCCGGTACCGGCACGTAGCCTACTCCTTTCGAAAAGTACCAAGGGGACCAACGGCTTATAACGTCCCATCCGAAAGGACGGTGTAACAGTCATATAGGTTCTTCCACTAACCCGGACTGCCGAGCAGACGTCGAGGAGAACGAAGTTGTTACACTAGCTCTCGAACCCTCCATCTGTTCTAACCAGCGATATACGTGAGTTTCAGGGCAGAGCGGTCACCCACTCTACCCCTGACCACGCCTGAGTTTGCTTAACTTCGGTGTTCTAGTGGGAACCGGTTAAACTACCTCAGCTAAATCGCTGGCTAAATTTCAATTGAAATTAGATCAAATAAAACCGAACGTTACGGTCGGAAGTAGAAGTAAAGCACAAATACAAAAATATGTAAAAAAAAAAAAAAAAAAAAAACGGCATCCATGCTCTCCTTCAAAAGTCATCGGTTGTGAATGCTGTGATATAAAGAAGTTGAGCCAAGCTTTTCATTCTTTGTCCCTAGTTTCGCTTTATAAAGAAGTAAGATCATTTCGCCTGTTGACGAGCGCCAAGCCAACCATTTTTGTGGTAAAAAAGTAAAATTTTTAAACTCGAAATAAATTTTTTTAAATGGCTTGTCCATTGAATTTGGTAAATCGCCAAGCAATTCTTTATGATTTCGAGTTTAAAAATTTTACTTGTTTACCACAAACTCGTTGGCTTGACGCTCGTCAACAGGCGAAATGATCTTACTTCTTTTGAAAGCGAAACTAGGGAGAAAGAATGAAAAGCTTGGCTCAACTTCTATATTTCACAACATTCACAGCCGAAGACTTTTGAAAGAGAGCTTGGCTGCCATTTTTGTTTTAACAAATTTTTGTATTCGTAGGGATAAACCATCTTTTTGTTGTTTCCTATCACGGCGTGAATGAAGGACTTTGGTTAAATTTGTTAAGTTCATGTTGTTTTTTGACATTTTTGGGCCCACGGTCCCCCCAAATTTGCCTCCTTGTGTTTTAAGCGCTAGATATTTATAATGGTTAAGAGCATGTTTAATTTCAAGCTTGTACAAATTACTACGGCTGAGTAATTACGCGTTTTGATTTTCATTTTGATTTCCCCCAGTCCCTATTGTCCGGTTTTGGTTTTGAAAGCTAAAGTGATTGCGCATGAGGGACATCTAATTGTGGCCCTAGTTTCAAAGTTCTAAGATGAACCGTTTTCTCTGTATAGCGTCATATTCATAAGAGTACGGAATTACCTAGCTTTTGATAATTTTGATTTTCTCCGGTACCCGTTTCCCAATTTTGCTTTCCATATTCATAAGTGATAAAGAATGAGAGATATCGAAGTGTATTCCACGGTTGAAACTTCTCAGTTGTAGCGTTTTCTTTGAACAATTCATTTTTTAAAGTTCAGATATGTTTTTGTCATTTTTGGGCCCATGTTTCTCCCCAAATTTAGCCCCTTATGTTTTAGACGCTAGATATTTATAATGGTTAAGATCATGTTTAATTTCAAGTTTGTACAAACTACCACGACTTGGAATTTACGTGTTTTGATAATCCAAATTTTGATTTTCTCTGGTCCCTTTTTCCCGATTTTGGTTTTAAAAGCAAAAGGCACTGCGTCTGAGGTACATCCAATTGTGGTCCAAGTTTCATAGTTCTAAGATTTACCGTTTTCTCTGTAGGGCTCAACGTATCTCCGCGGAGAATTAGGTAGCTAGCTAACCAGCCAGCCGGAAGGTTTTCGACGATTTTGAGACACTTTTTTAATACAGAACGGGTTATCAGATCGGGTTAATTTTTTTTTGGTAGGTCATGGACCACATATCAGGTCATATACCGAGTTTGAAGATTGTATTTCTTTCGGGGTGGCGTGTACAGATAGCTGAAAACCCCTTAACTCGGGTAGCTGTATACTGGACCGCGAGTTCGTCGTCGCCTAAGCAATCGCATGCGCTTGGCTGCGGGCGACGACCGTCGCCCTAGATATTGTCACGTTGAGAGATTGATTAGCCCTTTGGTATAGATGTTATGTACCAAAGTAACTATTGCTTTGGGGAACGTAGCTGTTGTTTGTTACACAGACTAATCTTCCCAACGGTGACCGAGATCGATAGGTATAAACGGGGTGATTTGTAGGACATGTATTGAGTGGATTAACATAAACAAGAACATTATTTCAACAAAAAGAAGGAGCACATGTATTTAGCAATTTGACAATCTAATCTTGCCTATCAGCTGAGTGCATGCATTTTACCCGACTGAACGCGAGTCCGTGTCCCCTGACTTTACTGACATTACTGTATTGAAATCATTTGCTTACTCTATTCCATTTGGAAAATGGTATGTCAGTGACGACTTCTCGATCCCGGACCCCCTTGATAACTTGTCCCTGGTCTTCTCTCTTCGCCACTTGGGTCGGCTGCCGCCTCTCGGTCTCACCCTGACTCCTGGCACTCCTGACTCGCTCTCTTGTTCCTCCTCCTTCAGTTCTCTGAGTCCAACTCCATTTGATACGTGACGTTTTTACTGGCCTTGTCGGAAACACATTCAACTCTACCCCGAAGACAAAATTGTTCGTTTGCTCGTCAGAATGTAACTCCCCGAACAGATCACACCTCGCACACAAAGAAGCTTCCCCTAGACTCTTCTTGACTTTCCCCCTCCAGGGCTCCAGTCTATACGTCTAAAGGGCCTAAGTACAACCCACTTCCCCCTCCAAGGCTCCAAGTTGAGTTGTGCTCGAACCCCTCGTGTTATTGAAACCTCTGCATTCTCTTCTATTAAAACAATAACTGTCATGTTCCCAATAAAGTTATGTAACCGCCACTCAGCACATTCCAACAATGTTGTCGTAATCCAACTCGCTTAACGAAGTGTCCCAATCAGTTTTGTCAACAAAAGAAACCAAATCACTTGGCATAAGAAACAGTCCATGCAATACCAGTTACAAGGGTAGAAACTACCCCAAACATGACAATATTGACGTTAGAATCAATTTAATTCGACTGCAATGTTCTTGTTCTTTTAGAGGTGGTGAAGCAATGTAGTACTATGCCACTAACATCACCCGGACAACCCCACGTCTTCACCTTTTCTGGATTCTGTAATTACTTCGAATGTCATGTCCTACAAACACACGAAGACTATCACCAGGCGCAACTGCAGCCGAAAGGGTAAGAAACTCCACTACACTACATCATTACATCATATTAATAATAATTTGAACTGAAAAACAAACTCAAGTCGCCATAGTAATCTAAGAAAGAAGCAAACATAAAGTACATTCCACGTTGGTAAATGTGGACTTGATTTGGACCTAGATATGGACTTGTGATAATCTAGTTCAGTAAAAATCCGCGATGGAAAGATGAACCAGAAAGCGTTTAACGCCCGCTCCTTTGTGTGGCTCGTTGGTCTTGTTGTTAGCGTATCTGCTTCCAGTGCAGAATGTCCAGAGTTTGATTCCCGCCAAAGTCAGAAGTTTCTTAACTTCTGATTTGGACTTAAGTCTTAGGAGTTTGTAAACGGTGACTTTGGAGCCGTCCTAGCAACGAAGAACATAATCAATTCACAGTTGTTCTGAATCGGCCTTGTTGACGACGAACACTATCCAACTAGTTATCAACATCAACTAGTTATCGACATATTTAATTCGGAACCACCGATCAATCAAGCTGGACTTGATTTCTCCCAAGGACAGCACCATAATCAATAAGGTTGATTCGGAACAACCTTAGAATATAATGATGTGCCTCGTTGCTATAGGACGGCTCCAAAGTCACCGTTTACAAATTCACAAGCCAAGAACTGATCAAAAGGTTTAATTCAACCCGTTTCGTTTACCTAAAAAAAATGTTTACCCCCCCCTCCTTCCCTCCCGAAAAAAAATCTCTATATGTTCGTTAAATTTAGTAAGTTGTGTTGTTTCAAAATATCAACATCCTATACACCAAAAACTCAGAAAGTAAGCTTTCAGTAGGTGTCCCCTAATGCCTGTGTTCATTTCAGCTGTCCTGAAGTTGTAGCGGCGTTTCCGTGCAAGATCGAAATGGGCGATCCAGCCCTGACGTATCCTGGTTGCTGTCCGCATTCTAGCTGCGGCGGACCGCCATCATCGCCACCATCGCCACTTCAAAACAACCAATAACGGCGCAGCTTTCGTCATAATAAATAATTTCAGAATTGTTTTCAAAATCACTTACCTTCTATAAAATATTTAAATGTAAAATTTGGGTATATTTCATTTGTGACTTGTCATGTGTAATTTTTGGTGTGACCATGTGGGTGGATGTTGTAATAATTTGTAGGCTATGTCCTATTGACCATTGTCTTTGTACAATTTGTAAAATAGCAAACCATGCTAAAATAAAGATATACTACTACTCTGTAATGAAAATATAATGGAACATGTTGATAGTAGTGTATATTTTTGGGTTATCAAATTAAAGTTTTAAAACGTACTATTTTTTATTTGTTGAGCGAGCGAAGCGAGCGTCTCCACTTGACTCTTATGGCTCGAATGTATGTTTTTTTTCTTTTTCTGTTACTGCTTCGATACAGGTCGCACCGTTTCTCTGATCGACCTGAAATTTTTCACACATGTACATACCACCTAGGCGGGTTGCTGTATAGTTTTTGAACAAAATCCGATCGTTGGTTATAAAAAATAAAAAATAAAAATGTTCCGATCGTTATGAAATTTTGCAGGGTCAATAAGTACAACATTCTCTCATATTTTACAAATTTTCAGCTAAATCGGTCAAGACGTTAAAGACTTATTGGTATGTAACATTATGGGAATGTCGTACTTGGGTCGTTGTTGCACGTACCGGTGCTCGCTCAACAACGCGACGGGACTTTAGCGTTTTCCTAGTTATTATGGAAATGTTTTGTTGTTGAGCGAGCGTAGCGAGCGTCTCCACTTGACTCTAATGGCTCGAATGTCTGTTTTTTTTTCTGTTACTGCTTCGGTACAGGTCGCACCGTTTCTCTGATCGACCTGAAATTTTGCACACATGTACATACCACCTTGGCGGGTTGCTGTATAGTTTTTGAACAAAATCCGATCGTTGGTTATAAAAAATAAAAAATAAAAAAATAAAAATTTTCCGATCGTAATGAAATTTGGCAGGTTCAATAAGTACAACATTCTCTCATATTTTACAAATTTTCAGCTAAATCGGTCAAGACGTTAAAGACTTATTGGTATGTAACATTATGGGAATGTCGTACTTGGGTCGTTGTTGCACGTACCGGTGCTCGCTCAACAACGCGACGGGACTTTAGCGTTTTCCTAGTATTATTGTTGTTTCGTTGTTGAGCGAGCGTAGCGAGCGTCTCCACTTGACTCTTATGGCTCGAATGTCTGGGTTTTTTTCTGTTACTGCTTCGGTACAGGTCGCACCGTTTCTCTGATCGACCTGAAATTTTGCACACATGTACATACCACCTAGGCGGGTTGCTGTATAGTTTTTGAACAAAATCCGATCGTTGGTTATAAAAATAAAAAATAAAATAAAAAATAAAAAAATAAAAATGTTCCAATCGTTGTGAAATTTTGCAGGGTCAATAAGTACAACATTCTCTCCTATTTACCAAATTTTCATCTAAATCGGTTAAGTAGATAGAATTTACATTTAAACCAAATTAACGTTACCATGGCAACGAAAAGTCTCACTATGCACTGCCACCTAGAAGTAATCAAAATGCTACCGAGAAAGCAGTGTATTTATTTGTTATCAAAGAGTTAAAATAGTTTTCCCAAAGAAATGATGTCAAGGTCCTCTAGATGGCGGTGGATTTTATCGATTCTCTCCTATTTTACAAATTTTCAGCTAAATCGGTCAAGATTATTGGTATGTAACATTATGGGAATGTCGTACTCGGGTCGTGTTGCACGTACCGGTGCTCGCTCAACAACGCGACGGGACTTTAGCGTTTTCCTAGTTGAAGTAATGTTTCAAAAGGGGATTTCTTCCTTCCTTCTAGAATAATAGTAACATTAAAATATATATATATTGATTCATAGCTATTGTCGTAAAAGTTTGCCCCTACTGGGGTTCGAATCCAGAACCTCCGGCTTAACGTGTCATAGCTCTACCAATTGAGCTACTGGGACCACAGAACAAACTTTTAGTAACTTGCTTTTTGTTGTGACTGTTGACTTCTATGACATAAATCCAAAAGACTGCAATGTAGCTGTTGAATATATGTTTAACTTTGGCTCTATAGTAGGCGACTATGACGTTGATATGATAGTACTTTATAGACAGAAATTAAAAAAGTGACTACACCGGGGATCAAACCCGGGACCTACGCTTACCTTAGCTTACAAAAGAATAGATTTTTATTTTCACATTAGACTACACATGAAATAAAAAATTTAATTAATAAATTCGTATTTAGAGTCTACCCACTCAGTCACATAACTGATTTTCAGTGGGGGACATTAAATTTAAAACCGACCGAGCCAACCCCGTAGGCGCTGACACCATCGACGAGCGAACAATTACCAACTAGACCGGTATATTTAAGAAAGAAACACCGATTAATAAAGCTGGACACGATTCCACCCGCGGACAGCACCAGAATCTTTCGGAACAACCTTAGCATTTATTGCGTGACTCGTTACTAGGAGGCTCCAAAGTCCAAAGTCACAGTTTACACATTCCTAAGCCAAGAACTGATGTTTCGGAACAACCTTAGCATTTATTACGTGACTCGTTACTAGGAGGCTCCAAACTCCAAAGTCACAGTTTACACATTCCTAAGCCAAGAACTGATGGCTTATTTGGGTACACATCAGAAAAGATATCAAGTGTTTTAGCAAAATATTTGCTAGCGTCGACGCCTTTTCTTGTTGTTAAAAAATGTAACAAGTATAAACAACAATAATAATAACTAGGAAAACGCTTAAGTCCCGCCGCGTTGTTGGATGAGCGTATATGGTGCATTGAGATGCCATGTGTTACGCGGATTTTCTGTTGTTCTGTGAAAAAATCATTACTTAGTCGAAGATTTTTTTTAATAAAATAAAATAAAATAAAAAATTAACTTAATTGTTTAAATTAATCGTAATTTTTTTAAAAGAAAAAAATCGTAAAATTGCAATTTGCATAAGAAATAATTATTCGATTGCGCTCAAATTTAACACGAATATATTAATTCATAAAGTTAAGGTTCTGTGAAAAAATCATTACAATCGGATAAAGCATGTAGGTGTTATAAGTCGAAGAAATTTTTTTTTTATCGAAAAAATCGTAAAATTGCGTTTTTTATGAGAAAAAAATTCCCGATTGCGCTCAAAAACGTGGCAGTTCTAAGTTCAGAGATTTCGAAGGTCTCCATGAAATTTCATCGCAATCGGAGTATCGGTTTAGCCGGAATCGTGTTAACAAACACACAAAAATACAGAAAGAAAGAAAGAAAGAAAGAAGAAGAAAAAAAAAAAACATTCCGGATTTTTTTCTCCAGTGTAGTGAAATGGAATCTTCGCTTCGCTCGCTACGCTCGCTACGCTCATCCAATAAGAAGTCCTTGCATTGGAAGCAGAGCCTTAATCAGAATTACCAACGAGCCACACAGAGGCAGTACTAATAGATTGGAAGATTAGAAAATAGTGGTCCATTTTTTTGGCTCTGCGTGATGAAGAAGTATATTTTAGTTCGGTGTTGAAATCGTCCATATCACGTGTTCATCATGTGGAATAAACTATAGTAAAGAGGTTTCAAACTCAGTCAGAAAACCTATATTTGGAATATATAATTAATCGTTAAGGAGACATTTGTTACAATGTAACAAATAATATACCCTTTCGGGTGTACAAATGTTCGAATTTGGGAATACAAAATAAGAATGCAACAAATAATAAGTACAAAGAAGAACATAGAAAAAAGCAAATAGCAGTTTAAAAATTTAATTTAATTTAAAAATGTGAATGACAAACCACTATAAAATAAAATAAAATAAGTAGGCATAGGAAAAATAATTTTACACAATAATAAGAATGAGGTACACTAGGAAAACGCTAAAGTACCGCCGCGTTGATGGATGAGCTTTTTAAAGTACTAAGTTTGCGTGGGATATCTTTACTTTTGCAAGTGCTTTGTTTTGCTGCCTACGCATTGTAGGTGATTGTTGTCAAGTTTCTATTGTTTCTTGTCAATCAATTGGTATTATTTACCGTAAAAACTTATATTAAAAGCTTTATTTCTATGGATTCTGGCTAAATTTTTCAACTTTTTATTTCAAAAAGTACTACATCACCATAACCTTAATGTCCATGTATAATATGAACGTTGTAGCCCCACCCGTTTGGTCAGAATTGGCCCAAATGGCACGAAAATATCGCACAAAAAATCAAAAAACTTATATTAAAAGCTTTATTTCTATAGATTTGGCTAACTTTTTCAACTTTTTCTTTCAAAATGTACTACATCACCATAACCTTAATGTCCATGTAATGAACGTTGTAGCCCCACCCGTTTGGTAAGAATTGGCCCAAATGGCACGAAAATATCGCACAAAAAATCGAAAAAAATCGTAAAAGTACGATATTCATGAGCAATATTTCTTCGATTGTACCCAAAAACGTGGCAAGTCTAAGTTCAGAGATTTCGAAGGTCCTGTTAAATTTTCATCAAGATCGCATATGCAGTTTGCCCGGTAGAGAGCGAAAAAAAAAAAAAAAACACCTGAGCTACATTTTTTGGGGGGTCAGTGAAATTGAAGTCTTCGCTTCGCTCATCCAATAATAAGTATATGCCACAAAATAGTATAAAAGCAAATAGCAAAAATTGCAAAATTAACGTACAAAATTGCAAATTACAAACTAAATATAAAATAAGTATGAAAAATGTATGCCAAGTTACGTTCAAATTGGATTTAAAAATATAAACGATAGAGAAAATATAGAAAATATGATAATATCTTTTCATCTCACGCCCGCACGCACACACGCAACAGATTACATGTTATTTGTTATACAGTTCCAGTTTCATCAGAGCTGAGTTATAGTGTAATAGTGTTCTATGCTGCAGCCACCCTTCTCAGGACTCACGAGCTTATGACCATGTGCAACATTATGGATCACTTCCAGACGTCACCAACCGAACTAATACAAAATCTGCTGGAGCACATTCCGAACCCCTACCTTCGATTTCACTGCCCCCGTACGCCCCACAAGTCAAACGCCACGTCTGCCACTTCGCCACCCGTGAAGCGCCCAAATACATTTTCAAGACGGCGAGACTTCTCTCCACCACCACCTCCAAAGAAGAGACGGGTCCAGGGGAACCAACTCGCCTCATAATTAGGGACCAAGATAGGATAAATGCCTCGCGCAGTGCTCCGACCCCAATCCCCTGGCTTTTAATTTCAATCATCAGTGTTAGAATAAAATATAATCTTTGTGTCTTCCCACCCCTAAATACTAAACACTTCCGGCGACAAAGACCAGCTCCCTAACTAAACCCTATCTTATCAATCTGCCTATAACTAGGCAATACGAGTGTTCCCCAAAATGTGTACCTCCAAGAGTCACCCTTTATGAGCTAACGCTCGGTATGGGTATAGCCTCGCATGGGAAATGTTACCCAATGCGATGAAGACTACTTCTCACTAGGAAAACGCTAAAGTACCGCCGCGTTGATGGATGAGCGTTTTTTTTTTAAGTTTTTAGTTTGCGTGGAACCACTTTCTAATGTTACTTGTTAATTATTGTTATAAACCTAAAAAAATTCATATCAAAACCTTTATTCTATGGATTCTGGCTAACTTTTTCAACTTTTTCTTTCAAAAGGTACTACATCACCATAACCTTAATGTCCATGTGAAATATGAACGTTGTAGCCCCACCCGTTTGGTCAGAATAGGCCCAAATGTTACGAAAATATCGCACTAAAAATCGAAAAAAAATAGTAAAAGTACGTTTATTTTATGGGTTCTGGTTAACTTTTTCATTTTTTTTTCACAAGGAACTACATCACCATAACCTTAATGTCCATGTGAAATATGAACGTTGTAGCCCCACCTGTTTGGTCAGAATTGGCCCAAATGTCACGAAAATATCGCACTAAAAATTGAAAAAAATCGTAAAAGTGCGATATTCATGAGAAATATTTCTTCGATTGTACCCAAAAACGTGGCACGTCTAAGTTCAGAGATTTCAAAGGTCCCCTTCAATTTTCATCAAGATCGCATATGCCGTTTGCCCGGTATCGTGCGAACAAACAGGCAAAAAAACAAAAAAAACAAAAAATCGAACACACCAAAAAACAACCGAGCAAAATTTTTCGGGGGTCAGTGAAATTGAAGTCTTCGCTTCGCTCATCCAATTAAAATACTAGAATTAAAGGTAGGTTTTAGCCACGACTCTCTAATGAGAATAACATGTGGTCTATACTCGGTGGTGTAATGGTGTAGTACGCGCGTATACACCTAAGGTAATATACTAGGGAAACGCCGAAGTCGTTGTTAAACGAGTGAGTTCGCCAAGTGTTTTGACTTCTAAAACCGGACCGTCTGGTCACCTTACAGGAACTACTCTGCTTGCCACAATAATGATTTAAATTGAACATTCAAAATACGAATCGTATTCAAAACGTATTAGCGTGAAACATTAACAAATTTCCAAGATTAAACAAAATCACCTAATTTTTATTTCCCATTTAACACCCCTCAAAAATAATATGTGGGTGTAAAATTATAAAAAAGTTAGAATTGACGGGTATCGAACCCCATCCATCCGTGCGGTAGGCTAAATGGTTACCACTAGGCCATGCAGGCCACGTCAACCTCGTCCCGCTAACTGCTACGAAACAAATGCCATTGATATTATTAAAAATCACATTTTTATTTATTGTAGGCTTAAATCGCAATGGATCAAGCTGATTTTGTTAACAGTTCTTAGTAAACTCGTACCGAATGTCTGTTTAAAATTTCAGCGCAATCTGTTCAGCGGTTCGGCTGATTTTCGACGTACAGACAGACAGACAGACAGAAGAATCACAGAATGAGGGCCGTTTGAGTTGAATGGAGACACTCAGTCGCTCTGCTCCCTCGTTTAATAAGATTTACCTCTCCGTTTACCTAAACAAAACAAGGTATACGCTGAAATGCTGTGTACAGAAGTGGCGTAACTACGGTGGAAGGGGGGGGGGCGGCGGAGGGGAAAAGGGGAACACAATTTTTATGTGACATGAGGTTTGTTGATTTTTTTCTTATTTTGCAATTTTTCATACATCTTTTATAAGGTTTTCGATTAAAAATAATCATCAAAATACTCCAATAACACGAAAAAAAATCAGGGCAGTGCGCCTCGGACCCGCACCAACTTGCCCCTCCCCCCCCCCCCCCCCTATTCCAGACCTCCGATTGTTCCCAAACGTGTAATTTACCCAGGAAAGAGCGTATTACCCATAAATTATTTTTGGATGACACCACTGACTGTATCCACATACCCCCGTCACTAGTTGTGTTGACCATTATTGATCTTTGGACGTTACAAAAATGTTCGCCCCCCTGAAAACCAAGGGCTAGTTACGCCACTGGTGCAGAGTGTAACATAACATCTCTTGGTGCAAATAAGGAAATCCATCAATATCAAGTGACAAAACATAATAATCACACACATAACAAAAACTTGTAGAAATACAGCCAAACCTTACACACTCAAAAGAAATGAGATCTAAAAAAAGGGCCAAGCTCATCTACCCTTCCACATTGGCGCATTCTTAATTCATAAACGTACAGTGTCCCGTAACAGCATCCTTGAAAAGCTTGGCAAAGTAGAATTTGCAATTATTAATTTAAACCTAATAGTTCATCCAAAGTTCTTTTTTTTCTAATTAATTTAAACGGAATATCATGCAAATTCTATTTTGCCAAGCTTTTAAAGGATTCTGTTACGGGACACTGTAAGTTTATGAATTAAGAATGCGCAAATGTAGAAGAGTAGATGAGCTTTGCCCTTTTTTTAGATCTCTTTTCTTTTGAGTGTGAAAGGTTTGGCTGTATTTCTACAAGTTTTTGTTATGTGTGTGATCTCATAACTTTTTCAAGTTACACTGCAAAATTATTAGTTAAAATATAATAATTTATGGTATTACCAATTAACAATAGGATGTAAAATATTTAGTGGTCCAAAGACTTGATTTTTGTAAACAATGTAGTCGATTATTGTCAAGTAACTATAGTTACTTGTTGATTACATTCTTGTATAAGGCTTATGTTGAAACCTTTATATGGAAGCCTTCCAGCAAACATTTTCAACTTTTTCTTTCAAAAGACTAACGAATTAGAAAGAAGTAGCCAGTAGCCAGTAGCCAGTAGTAGGAATGCTCGTACCCTAATCAAATTTGGCATGTGTTGTCGGGTACCTAAATCCCCTCGATTTTGATAGTTGTTAAGTTCACATCACGTTTCATGACGGCTGGGTAACACCTCGAAATCACCCCAACTTTGCTTGCTGTATAAGGTGCCTGAGTGTGTAGCGCACCGCGGCTTGGCTGCGGCGCCCTAACGGGCACCTAGTTCTTGCAATCACAACAATCACCACCACTTACAAATGCCAAAAGTCCAAAACTCTAAGAATCGAAAAAAGTTCCGGGACTGTGCGCCCAAGGACACGCATTGGCTGAGGTGTCTCCCCCTTAACTACCCCATTGTACAAAATCATGTACTTTACAATAAAAGAGCGTTAACCATAATATTTTTAAATTACATACCAGTACCACTGGCCGTCGACTTTTTCTATTAGGACTTCGGTTTGAAGTTTGAGGCAGTGCTTCAGTAGAGTGAGAGGAAGGGCGCGTTGAGGTAAATGACTACCAGTGATCTTGGAAAGCCATCGATACGGTTTTTGAGGAGGCCCTTTGACCTTAACGATATTTCATCGCCCTTGTATTATACGGTAATATACCGTCAACAAATCTCATCTATCAACGCACCTGTATTTTTATTTACTTATTAATGACACAAAATAGGTAAGCTATAGCTACACAAATGAAATTTTAACGTGCAATATTATTTATAAAAGTTTTCACATAATATTTCAGTGGATCTAGAATAAGCTGAATGCTTCAAAAGTCCTAATAGGGACAAGGTATACTAGGAAAACGCCAAATTCATTGTTAGACGAGTGAGTGAGCCATGTGTTGAGTACCGGGAACATTCCCTTTCCTCCCCCTACCTATGGCTGGATCCAGAATGGGTCTTTCCTCCCTAGCCTTGGCTAGAGTGGCGCATTATGGCCTTACAGTTGACGCGCCCCCATACCAACTAAACTCAAAACCCTATAATTTATACCTTATATATAAATCAATTTAATGTTCACGGGTACTCAACACAATGCGTCTGACAACGATTTTGGCGGTTTCCTAGTCTAGTTGGCTAAGGCGCCCTTATACCCGGAATGTGGGAGACCCGGATTCAAACAACGTTTGGGATAATTTATTTTAATTTATGGATTGAATTAAAAAATTATAGAACATATTTTGAAATGCATATAGATCAAGTACTATGGAAAACATAGCCAGTACGAAATACGAGTAAAGATTGCAAGTTTTACTCAATCTCTGTGCAAGAATTGATACATCTTGGTCACTGCACGTATCCACCGACTGAAATTAAAAAATGATTCCATAAAGATTATTTTCTAGAACAAAAGCATTGTCGTTAAATTAAATCCCACCCATTTCCAGACTATTTTTCAATTAATTATTTCTTGAAGGTTTGAATCGCAACGGATTTTGCTCATTTTGCTAGCAGTTCTCAGTACACCGGTCACGGATGTCTGTTTAAAATTTCAGCTCAATCTGTTTGGCTCTTCGGCCGTATGGCATTGGACAAACAAACAGACAAACGAACAAACAAACATACATTTTACGGGTATAATCACGACGAAGTACGGTTCGACTTGTATTGTAAGACTCAGTCGGTACGCTCCCTCGTCTAATAAACGTTACAATAATTGCGAATAAGGGTACTGACGGCCGGTGGAAGAAAACCGTAAGGACGAAGCGATTATTGGATGACCAAGCGAGAGTTCAATTTCACCGACCACCTCAAAAAAATTTTGCTGCGTTGTTGTCCTGGTTTTTTTTTACTGTTCTTGTTTGTTTTTTTCTTCTTTTTCCGCTCTGGATTTCGCTCTCTAACGGGCAACGGATATTGCGATCTGATGAAAATTCTACACGACCTTCGTTTTCTGCTGAACTAGACTTGCTACATTTTGGGTACACTCGAATAATATTTCTCATGATATCTAACTATTACGATTTTTTTTCCATTGAATATTCAGCGATATTCCTCCATTTGTGTCATTGCTGACCAAACTGGGTGTCTTCAACGTTCATATTTCACATGGACATTAAGGTATGGATAGTATTCTTTCTGAAGAAAGTTGAAAAAGTTAGCCAGAATGAGAGAAATAAAGCTTTTAATATACGTTTTTTGACTTTTTGTGCGATATTTTCGTGCCATTTGGGCCAATTCTGACCAAACGGGTTGGGCTACAACGTTCATATTACACATGGACATTAAGGTTATGGTTATGTAGTACCTTTTGAAAGAAAAAGTGGAAAAATTTAGCCAGAATCCATAGAAATAAAGCTTTTAATACAAGTTTTTACGGTAAATAAAACCAATTGACAAGAAACAAAAGAAACTTGACAACATTCACCTACAATGCGTAGGCAGCAAAACAAAGCACTTGCAAAAGTAAAGATATCCCACGCAAACTAAAACCTTTAAAAAGCTCATCCATCAACGCGGCGGGACTTTAGCGTTTTCCTAGTTAACTAAACACGAGGTGAAATACCTACGAGTTAGTGTGTAGTTAACTTGTCGTAAGCTCTCCTTGACAATGGCCTATTAAACCGTGCCCTGGCTGACACCGTCATCAGCATTCCTCCCTCACTTCACTAGCTTGGAAGCTTCAAACTGGACAAGATGGCGTCGTCACAATCTGTAGCTCTACTACTACTGTCACTAACGGCGGCAGCGATCGGGGCGAAGAACTTTACTGGCAAGTATTAACTAAATGAGAACTACCGCAATATATATGAAGCTGTACTAAAACAACTCATTTTATTGTCCCATTTAAAAATACGTAACTAGCCCCCCCCTGCTTTTTTTTTTGGGGGGGGGGCACACTTTGGTCATTCAATTGTAAAGTATGTATCCTGGTACAATGGGGGGGTCTGGTCGGATACCCCCTTCTAGTCATCCAGGTCTGGAGAACAGCCTTAGATTTTTTAAATATTGAAAATGGTGTTATTTTAATGTTAAGTGTGGTTTTGTCGAGAATTACTAAAATTGTGAAGGTTGTCTGTTTAACTGTCAGTTTACAACATCTGTCCACAAAAATATGCCCCTCCTCCCCCAGACCAAGTTTGGTAGGGTGGTCGGCCCCTGCGCCTCCTTATAGTTACATCACTTAGTCGTATTGATGGATGCGTGTTTTTACGCATGGTGCAATGTTTCTCTTTGCGTTTTTTTTTTGCAAATTGAAAACATAAAAACACATTATTTTTTTAATAAGTTCTGTTATATAGTTTTATTTCCAAACAAATGATTCCATAATTACAATACATTTTTACATTATATATTATACAAATTTGTCTTGACACTTAGGCCTAAGTTTGTTTTGTTTAAAAGTAGTCCTAAATATGACATATGATTTACGGTCAGAACACGTACCTAGCTATTTGTGGGCGATGAGAGATGTGTCTTACGGTTATTGATTCACCCCATACTAGAATATAGTTTCCCCCACTCTAGGTTGTCCACTACTCTACGCTATCCGGAAAAATTCCTTTCGTTCGCTGACTCAATGAAAAGCACGTATTTTTGAATGAAATTGAGAGGATAATAGAACAAGCGTTTTCAGCAAACTCCTGTTCGCTCGGCCCACTGACACCACAGATGTTTGAAGTTGTGGTTAGTTGTCACGGAGGTGGACGTATTGGGCTCTACAGTAACACTTTTCAAAATAATTACTTTTAAATAATTTATACAAATTAAATTGATTTTCAGGATTTTGGATTTTGTGAAGTCAAAATTGATCATTTTCGTGGATTGATCCTTGCTGATGACATTAAATATTGATAATCTAAGATTGGAGGGCTGTGTTATTGACATCTATGTATCAGGTTTTTACTTTCATATTATACATCGGCTTCTTGCGGCCGAGCGATTATAGCTGTAAACATGTGTCCTATTCACTCTTCAAGGGATTTTCAAAGTCTACAGTTAACTGTTGCTGTTGATATTAACTAGGAAGCTTCGCAAACGCTTTTTCAGGCGCGTTGTTGGATGAGCGCATGTTTTTTTAAAAGATAAAAGCGTAAAATTGCGATTTTCATGCTAAATTATTTTACGATTGCACTCAAATTTCACACAAATATATAAATTCATAAAATTAAGGTTCTGTGAAAATATCATTACAATCGGATAAAGCATGTAGGTGTTATAAGTCGAAGGATTTTTTTTAAAATCGAAAATAATCGTAACATTGCGATTTTAATGAGAAATAATTTTTCGATGGCACTCAAAAAAGTGGCAGTTCTAAGTACAGAGATTTCGAAGGCCTCCAGAAATTTTCATCGCAATTGGAGTATCAGTTTAGCCGGAATTGTGTTAACAAACAGACAAAAATACGAAAAAAAAGAAAGAAAAAAAGAAAAAAAAACATTCCGGATTTTTTTCTCCAGTGTAGTGAAATGGAATCTTCGCTTCTCTCGCTACGCTCATCCAATGATTTTAAATTCATTTCAATGTGCAATTATTGAGTATTGACTATTCCTATATATTTTCAGGCAAAATTTTGGGAAACACCAACGAAAAGCTGGAACTAAAAATATGTCTGTAACATTAAAATAAACAATAATGTGGCTCACAATGGTAGTTTCAATTTAATTATGCTGAAATTCAATAGGCCGTTAAAAACGCTGTATCATAAAACCTGCATCAAATACAGATTCAAGTTGTTCTTGACGCACAGCATTTTTTAAAAATTGTTTGGAATTTGACTATAGCATCTCATAAGATTTATTTAACAAAACATAAAATTAGCAAGTGTTCAAATGTGTTCACATGAGCAAACTGTTCTGAAGAAGCGACTACAAAGATATCCTAAAAACGAATTATTGTGTAAAATATATTAGGACACGTGTATTCTATTGTTCAACTCCCCTTGGTCGAAGTGTCTATAGTTTATAAATATTACAACTTTCGGGGGGGGGGGGGGGGGGGGGCTTCTGCTTAGCTCTTGCGCATATTTTTTTCACAGCAAGTAAAATGTAAAATTTTGTCTGTGAAAATGAGTGGTGAAAAGTAGCCTACTCGGTCCAGAATAAACTTCTGATTTCTGCGTTGAAATTAAGTTTTTAGTACGAGGTAGCTGAGCATAAACGTTTTCCTGGGGCTGGAGTCATGGAAATATTTGTTTCAAAATCATTGTGAATTCCTAATAACAGATATATTAATTTAATTATATATATTTTTTTAAATAATGAATTCATAGTATATTTTCAAAAATTATCAATAATTATTAATGATCAATTAATAATAATTCAAAGTAATTCTAACATCATTAGTACTCCCAGTACACATTGTCCACCTATATGGAATATTTTGTGTCCTAGTGCATCTAGATCCAATTCAACGTAATGTATATTTTGATATTGTCAATAACTTGAAATTAATTCATCTCCACCAATTTTTGTGATCTAGTACAATGTATATTTTATTTTTGTCATGTTTTTATTTTATTTTCGACAATTGTGTTGGCAGTTATGTTTCATGGTTATTTTATTTATATAGACTGTTGTTAATTTTTCTTTTGTCAACCTTAAGTTTGAAAAAGATTATTGAATAAAAATCGAAATATCATTAATAAATATTGATAAAGAGCAGTGTTATGTCCAATAAACACTTATTTAAATGATATTTTCAATAGTTACCTAAAATCACACCCTTTTTTCTTTGTTTTGAGCTTTAAGTCAAGTTACTGAAAATGTGGTATTTTGTATATAGCCATATAAATCAATTTGTGGAATATGCTATCATAAATGTACATTCGTATATAAATCGAGCATGTAAATTTTAAAACATGTATAGTTTTATATAAACAATGTGTTTATAGATTGATTTTGATATGCGTGAAAAGCAACCCTGGCTCAGAGAAAGCACATATTCATAAAAATGATATTGTAATAGCTTTTGGTAACTGCATGTAAATTTATTAATATCGAACCCTATTTCCAACTAAGTCGGGTAGGGGGTGGGAGGTTCCCACCACATTCTTGGCTCCCCGGGGTTATCGGAGCCGGCTATAGCCATGCCTGACGCTTCTACCACATCATCTTTTTCTTCCTCTGCGTCATCTACTTCACTTTCTTCCTCTCCGCTGTCTTCTTCCTCAGGGACCTCCACCAGTTTTTTCCCTATTTTTCGTTCTTCCCAACATCTTTCCTGGTTAATCCTTTCCCAAGCTGCATTTCTTCTTTTCAAATCCATTGCTATAACTTCTTCCAATCTCAGTCTGGGCCTCCCTCTTTTTCTCTGTTCGTTTCCTGCGTCTTGTTCATACTGTATCTTCGGAATCCTGTCCTTCTGCATCCTCTTCATGTGTCCAAACCACCTCAGCCTTTCTTTCCCTAGCTTGAAGTTTAAACTCTCTACTCCTAGTTATTTCCTTATCTTCGTGCTCCTCATCTTATCAATCTTCGTAACTCCCATTACACTCCTTAAAAATTTCATTTTCGCAGCTTGAATTTGAATATGAGAAAAAATTAATGACCTTGTAATAATTTCCATGGATAATGTATATATAGGAGATACTTATAATTAGTACAAAAGGTGCCAAAGAACTGTTTAGAAATTTATTAGATTTGTCGATCAAACGGGTTAGGGGCTCTTCCTCTTTAAAGGGGCTATTACCGTTGAGTGACTAATATATATATATATAATATATATATATTACCACATAATTTATAACATAATACTTTCTTAAACATAATAAAAATTTTTTACCACATAATTTATAACATAATACTTTCTTAAACATAATATATTTTCCCCGGATTTTATAATTGCAGCAAACATGGTAATATCGCATGTGTGCCAACTGACTCTTGTGCCAACTAGCCCCGGTCTCCCCTACAAATAGGTTTTAAAGGTTTTTAATATAAATGTTAGAAAACGATCATTCTCCTGTTAGCCAGATAGCTGATCAATTAGTTCAGTGAATTGACAACAGCTAATTGTTGGCAACAGCAAATGAAAAGGTCACACCTGAGAATACTAATTCTTACACAAACGTTAACGCGTTATGCTTGTAACATTAGAAAATATGATCACATTAGCCCATTATTTAAGAAACATAACGTGCTAAAAATGAAACAACGTCAATTTCTGCATTATCTCTGCACTGTTGCCAGAGTTTTGCATACGCGACGTCCTACCTACCTGTATAATAAACTCAAACATACTATTCACATCATAGCTATAACACCCGTCACAAAAATCTTGAAATACCGCTGCATCGTTTGTCAAGTGCTGCCTCTTCATTTTCAGTCCTTGCACCAAAATTATGGAATGAGTTACCGAAGTCCGTCAAGCAGTATGTCAACAGTCCTCATTTGTTTAAGAAATATTGTGTGAAATTGTGTGAAGAAATGTGGCTCGTTGGTCTTGTGGTTAGCGTATCTGCTTCCAATGCAGAAGGTCCAGGGTTCGATTCCCGCTACAGTCAGAAGTTTTTAACTTCTGATTTGGACTTAAGTCCATCAGTTCTTGTCTTAGGAGTTTGTAAACGGTGACTTTGGAGCCGTCCTAGCAACGAAGCACATAATAAATTTCAGAGTTGTTCTGAATCGGCCTTGTTGATTCTGGCGTTGATTCGCGGGTGTTCGCACTGTCCATACCACTGATTGCTATATTTCCTATTAAAAATATCGATCTTTGGTTGGTTATCGCTCACTCGTCGATTGCGTCGGGGCCTGCAGGGTTGGCTTGGTCGCTTTGATTTAAAGTCCCCCACTGAAAATCAGTTATATAACTGAGTGGGTAGACTCTAAATAAAATTTATTTATTTATTTATTTTTTATTGTAAGTAGATTAAGGATTGTATACTATATTATTATATAGTCCGATTTGTATTTTAGTTCCTAAATGTAGCAATACGTTGAACATTGCTTTTAATTATTCTGTATTTCTAGTGTGCACTTTATGGAACCCGTCGATATTTATGTATGATACATATATTAGTTGTGCTATGTAGGCCTATAATCAAATCTAAGAAACTGAGTGAATTATGTAGTGACATGCATTTTTGACTTTATCAGTGTATCTTTGTGTTTGTTACTGAATCTGTTTACTTATCAATTTAATTTTAGTTTTAATTCTAGGATCTTTTGTTTTAAAATGTATGTAGTTCATTGTTCGTGCATAACACTATAAATGTATAAACATGTGCTAATTACGTAGCTATAAAGACGAAAACCGTAAAGTAGGGTTAGGTGGAAGAGCGAGGTATGTGCTCGAACCTCGCCGTTTTGTAAAATATTTACGTGTTTTACAAATAAAGTCAATTATTATTATTATTATTATTATTATTATTATTATTATTATTATTATTATTATTATTATTATTATTATTATTATTATTATTATTAATAATAATTAAAATTCAATGGGGTGGTATTCACGTAAGCAGTGCATACCTCGCACTAGGGATACGCCCTGGTGTCACGGTGTGTAGATTCCAGCTGGTTGCACGACAGTATAAGGTCTGTTCTTTTGTCCATCAACTTTTACACCTTTTGCACCTTTGAAGAAATAAGCGTTCTTTTGTCCAGCTGTAATTACAGTATTTCTTCCAAAGACGTGTTCTTTTGTCCAGGGGGTAATTACAACTTTTACACTTTTTGCACCTACCTATTGAGGAGGTGTAAAAGGTGTAGCTATGGAAAATTAGCACCAATTTCAAAAGTAACCCCGTTATAATGTGCGATTGTTTAATAAATAGAAGATAAAACTGGTTATAACAAACTAATATGGAACAGAATTGTAGAAAATGCACAAAGCTGTGTTATTGAGAGAGATATCTTCTGAAAGTGTTTGAATTGAATGACATCTGGCAACATAACCTCGAAATTTGCTGTCAAATTACAACAAAATCGTTCTTTTGTCCATCCGTGAAATATTACACCTTTTAACCCAATTTCTGATTCTGTATTTTACACCTAGGTGTAATTACCACAATTTGAGGTGGACAAAAGAACAAACCTAAAGACAGCATGTTGTTCTTACAGTCGTGCTGGAGTACTGCGCTAGTCTGCCCGTCACTGTGGACAACCAGAGTCACAACTTTAACTTTGAAGGATTCTGCTACTCGTTCGACTGCAAAGTGAGACAACTACAAGACGATTTCCATACAGGGGAGCTTCAGCCCAAAAGGCGAGTAAAACTACTTACTAGTCTGCCTAACAATCATGATAATGAATATAAGGTTTTTAAGCATAAGCCCGCTTTGAGGACATTATGAGTAAATGATAGCAGTTGTAATAAAAGTATGCCCCGACTGGCCCCCCCAGTCGCATACTTTTATTACAACTGCTATCATTTACTAATTATGATAATATTTTATTTTTTATTCGTTGACAAACGACTATATTAGGTGGTATAGATAAAATTAATCAAAGTAACCCTATTTCCAGCTTTGAAGTCGGGTGGGAGGTGGGTTTGTTGAAGCCGGCTAGCCATCTATGCCTGACGCTTCCACCACATCGTATTTTCTTCCTCTGTATTATCTACTTTACTTTTTCCTCTTCTCCCTCTCCCTCTCCCTCTCCCTCTCCTTCTCCTTCTCCTTCTCCCTCTCCCTCTCCCTCTCCCTCTCCCTCTCCTTTTCCTTCTCCTTCTCCTTCTCCTTCTCCTTTTCCTTCTCCTTCTTGGTTGGATGGAAGATAAGGCTTCACTAGCCTTAATCCCGCCTTACAATAAAGACCTTAATCAATCAATCAATCCTTCTCCTTCCCTTCTCCTAGTTTTTGACATATGTTTCTTTATTCCACCATCTTGCCTGGTCCATTGCTATAACCTCCTCCCACCTCAGTCTGAGCCTCCCTCATTTTCTGTTTGTTTCGTGCGTCTTCTTCATGTGTCCGAACCACCGAAGCCTTCTTTCCGTGGCTAAAAGTTCAAACTCTCTTCTCCCAGTTCCTTCCTTATGTTCGTGCTCCTCAACTTATAAATCTTCGTAACTCCCCACCTCATCACTCCTTAAAACTTCATTTCCGCCGCTGGAACTTTTCTGTCTTCTTAAGTTCCAACTAGCAAAGTCACCCTTGTGCACTGGAAGCAGGACATTTGTGATTAATTTAATCTTATGTAGATTGTTATATTTAATATTGATTAACACCCAACTTAGACTTGATTTCATTCAGATTTTCTTTTTTAATTTTATGTCCAAATTGTTTTGGGTCTGGTTTGGAGTGTTAATTAACTGTGAACTTAGCCTACTGTTTGTTCTTTGTGTGTGCAATAATGTATATTCGTAGCTTTGGCCTATCCTTCTTTGACAATTTTGTTATGAGACGAGTTTATATTCTGGAGTCAAACAGCAAGGAATAAAACGGCGCTAAACTTTTTGATAAGTAGCAGCACACTTGAAAAAATGTTCGTATGGACGTCAGGAATGATTTCTGCCTTGTGAGAATCTCGGCATTTGTTGCGGGTGGCGCTGAGCGTAGGTCAAAGATCACACGGGTCACGCGCGCAGCATCACACTGTTGTGTCAATATCTCCTGAACTAATGCAGACATTAGCCTCTAGTTTGCTTAATTCAGTTCAAAATATCATTCTATCATCTCTGCATTGTGTGCATCTCGGTATTTGGTGTGGGTAGCGGTGGATGAAGGTCAAAGGTTACGCAGGTCATACAAATACCGAGATGCACACGAAGCAGAGGTGCTAGAATGGAATTTCAACAACTGAATTAACTAGAGAGTAATACTTATATCTATTTTAGTTCAGGAGATATAGCGAAAACAGTGCGAACGCTGCTTTCGTAACCCGCGTGACCTTTGACCTCCGCCCAGCGCTACCCGCAACAAATGCCGAGATGTTCGCATGACAGAAATTATTCCTGACGTTTGAACGAACATTTTTATACTATTGTGCTGCTTCTACTTAAAACGTTTAGCCTTTTTCAGTTGAGCCACCACAAACACCAGACTGGTGGCAGAAAGTGATGAGCTTCCCAAGTAGCACAAAGTGATGGCGATCTTATGGCGAGCTGTAACATCGCCATCAGTTGAGCTGATGGCCCATAAGCGGCGATGCGCTTACGGCCCGCTTATGGGGTTGGCCAGGCGCCCATAACTTTGCCATAAGCAACGCGCCGCTTATGGGCCATAAGCGGCCACTGTAGCAAAACCATCAGTTTTCGAAAATACTGTGCTGCATTTTTGTGACAACGGCCCGCTTATGGGCCATAGCCGGCGATACACAGTTGCCATCAGTTCGCCGCTTATGGTCCACAGGCGGGCCGCTGTAGCAAATCCGACAGTTGCTTCACTTTTGTCACAGCGGGATGCTTACGGCCCGGCGGTGAGAATGTTTCGGGAACACTAGCACCATCTTGTAGCGACGCGAGGAAGTCACGTACACAAACGATAATATTAACTGACAAAAGTTTAAAATTATATATCTTTTCAATCGTGCTAGCATTTCAATTTCTGTAAACTGTGTGTAAGATAACAAATTCAAGTTAATACAGAGAGAGTTATTAGACATAGATAAATTTTATCGCCCATCGCCGTACTCGAACCCCAACCTGCTGCGCCGGACTCTGGAACGCTGACCGCTACACCACCGTGATCACTGCTAGAGGAGCGCGCCAGCTGCCTTATGAAGATGTACCCAGCGTGTATGCATTGTGGAACGTCTTGTTCAACATTTCGTTCCTTATTTACATGGAAACTAAATAAATGCCATCTCAGGTTGTTCATCAAACTAAAGATTCAATAATATATGTATTCAAATTGAGTTGTTTTAAGCGTAGGCCTACTCTTGTTCATATTTAAATTGACCAAAGAGAATCATGCCCATATATCTAAATGGTATGAATTAAATTGACGGAAAGTGATTAGGAGCTCAGTTTGGATTTGTATTTATCATTAATTTTACCAGTCACACACGGGCAGACGGACAGACAGTAAAGTAATCGCTAAATTTAAGCCTCTCTCCCTACTTTGATATAGGCCTACACCAAATATTCCCTATTGGCCATTTTTTTTGTAAAGCCTAAAACAAAAAACAGATATAGTTTATCAATGATCATCTGACATTTTCAAAACTCATTATTTTTATTTTTGGGTTTAATAGTAACTAGTAAGCCTTATATAGGCCTAGATGATTACAGATAAATTAATTACTTATACCCCGGACATATCCCTGCTCATAAATTTTGGTTTGAAGGATGATTTTTGTTTCTATTACTTGGAAAAATTGTGTCGTTAATATCTTGCACTTATATAATTTATTTCTTCCACCTATTCGTACCGGCGGAAAAAAAATCGTAAGTGCAATTTTCCAAGTATGTCAGTTTGTAGACAAGAGTATGTGTTACAAATAGAAAAAAATCTGCCTTTCAACCAAAAAATTACAAGCAGGAATAATTATGTCTGGGATAAACGTGTCATAATTTTTACTGTAATCGTCTATACTGGTCGTACTGCTCAACCCAAAAATAAATAACAAATAGTTTTGGCAATGTCATAATATTATGATCATATTATTGATAAACTAAGATTTAGGAAAATTTTAAATATTAATTAAGCCGATTTATTTGCTGTAGTTCTACAAACATACAATATGACATATTATTTATTTGTAATGAATATATTTCTATTAAAAGAGATTTTTCGTTTTCTTCCATCTGCGTCAAGTATGTGAAATTTGCACTACGAAACGGCAAGTGCAAAGGCATATTATAGATACGTGACAGCATTATCGACAGCGGATTAATTTTGCATATTGCAATGAAATTAATTACCGTATTTATAAACATGTTTGAAATGAATTTAAAAATTATGTCGATTGAATGCAATAATCAAAGTATTATTTTGGAAACCCTACGTGGAGTATTCGGTATCGGAATGATATATATAATAATATATTATCATAATATTAATATTATCAAATAATAAGTTTAAATGATACTAAAATGATATAGGTACCTTGAATGTTAGAGCGTCAATATTCCTTAAATCGACGTAGAAGAGCGAGAATGATTAGCGTAACATGATGAAATTGACAATTAAATTATTCCTTTTAATCCATCATCAAATGTGTTATATACTCTCATTAGATTCCCGTCGGTTGTGTGCTTATGGGCCATAGGCGGGCCGCCTACTGTTCGCCGCCTGTCGGTTGTGTGCTTATGGGCCATAGGCGGGCCGCCTACTGTTCGCCGCCTGTCGGTTGTGTGCTTATGGGCCATAGGCGGCCCATCAACGCAAAACTTTGCCATCACTTTGCCGCTGATGGCCCATAAGCGCACAAAATTTTCTGTGCTACTTGGCTTAAGGTTTCTCCGGGTAAATAACATCGGTACAATATTTCACAAGAACGGTAATCAAGAATAAATCTATTTGCTCCAGTACGCGTTTCGGGAATTATTTTCATTGTACATCTATTTTAACGCAAATTTGCATACTGGATATCAACGTTCAAATTAATGTGAACGCGCAAGTTAATTGAGTAAATCATAAGATAACCGGTTTGATTGGAATTTCATGAACTGAAATCCACGTTCGGATTTCCAATATTTTCAAGTTTTGGACTTATCTCTCGCAATTATTTAAAAAAAAGTATAATTCTTGGCAATTCCAAGTGTGGAAATCAGTATAAAGTTACTCTTTTAACATTCATGGAAAATATGGTAATTATTTCTTCAACCGTTCAGCTGCAGTCTCCAACACCCGAACATGTGTATTTTAGATGAGCCAAGCTCAACGATCCCTCTTCAATTTATTTATCAAACATAGAAATATTTTTAAAATGATTGTTTTTTTACTTATTCATCAAACAAACATGCTCAATAACAAATTTTATTTGAAACTTTTTTTATTTTTTTTTGAGTATTTTAGATTTTTTGGGAAAATTTTGGATTTTGAATATGTACCGGAATTTTCAACTTTTTAAATTTTTTAAAAAGATTTTAGTTCAAGAACAAGCATCTTTATTAATAAAAAAAAATATTGAAAATCGGATAAAAAATGACAAATATATAATTTTTTCTGGTTTTTATATATTAAAAAAAAACAAAAAAAACACTATATTAAATTTTTTCACAAAAAGTGCTTAAAAATTACTATGTACAAGGCGTAAATATTATCCTATGTGAACGTGAGATAGCTCTACGTGCTCAGGAGAAGTGGGACTCAAACGTCCCGTCAGGTTTAAAGCTATGATCCTATCCATGTTAATGCTATACCACAATAAAACTGAGAGACTTGTAAGTCCCGTCGGTCATTAAAGGGTTAATATGACATGTGCACTTTTATCATTTTCAGCTGCCCTGATTTATCTGTCTCAGCCCCTTGCACCATTGAAATGGGGGACCCTGCAAAGAAGTACCCCGGCTGCTGTCCGCAAGTTAAATGCCCCGGGCAAAACTTGGGCTTGTACCAGGGAGCAATTAACATTACCAAGCCAACAGCAACAACACCGTTGAGTGAATCATATAAAATGAACTCAACGGAAATACCACACTAATTCATTGGCGAAAGATTGTATATGTCTCACAGTATAAACAATGTTACTGTAAATAAATAACGTGAAAAAATCCAAGCCTTGTAATAATATTAAGTAGAAGATGTGTAAGAAAATATAGTAGAAACTATTAGTGGGATAAAGATGTCTTTCAGTTTGCCAAATTAGTGCAAAATGTGAAACAAGCGCGAAAATTTGCAAACTGACTAATTCGAGTGCGCTGAATCCAAAAATTAATGGCCCCAAGATGAATTCCTAATATTTCTATGAGTAATTAATTTAATTACATTAATCAATTAAATTTAAATAGTTTAGGATTTATTTAACTCAATGTGGTCAAGCGAGGAATTAAATGAAAGTAAATAATGCATACAACATTTGTGATTTGATAAAAGTGAAATTTTATTAATGGTAATAATAAATCAATCAATTAATAGAAAAAATCAAATATGTAAAAAAAAACACTACAATAAGATGAGAAGGTTGGTTAATTTGCATTTTTATAGTTACTTAGGTCTAAAACCAACTGGAAGTAATTTCGATATTAGTCACAACATTTAATCTTAGTTTAATTACTTAATTATTTAATCAATCAATTATGTTTTTTGTTCTAAAACATATCATGTGACATATCAAATTATAGCATTATCTTCAGCAAAATGTTTTTATGTATGTTATATTTTTACAAAAATAAATGTTCAATTCAGTTAATATTAATAAACAACAACTAACTAAATAATTTAAAACATCAATTTACAGCTATTCCTAAAGCGTAACATAGTTGTCAAAGTAAATTACTTTTTATTTGCAGCATGATCAAATATAGGGACTACAGTAAAATTAAATAATGCAATTGGATGCAAATGGTACATTATTATTCACACCAAATTTATCAATTCCCAATGCCATTAACAATGTGACAACCTTGGCTTGATTCCTTGAGAACCATATTTTGTTTCTTGATTTTGTAAGTTTACTCTTTGCACTATATTATAACCTGTATCGCATGATTCATGATGGTTACACCACATTGCACATTGTCATCACACAATTACACATCACTTCTTGAGCACTCTCTGTCGCAGATACACAAATAAGAGCATAGTAAAAACTTTTTTACGCAACAGCATTTAGGTCCGCAATTAATCTTGCAGCTAGGCCTACATCTTACTAATTAACGGCATTGCAATGACACCTGCAAGTAGAAAACACAGAGTGTGATTACGAAAATTATATATGCTAATGATAACAGTCATCATTATTTGAACCAGTACCAATATTTACCTCTGGAAGAAAAGTCCACAACGGCTCGTAGCCTGATTCCGTAGTGCGCCAGCCTCAGTCAGTTGGTTCTGCAAGTATGGCAGCTTGAACCAAGTATTGTCCCCAAACGTGTCCTGCTTGGTAAGCAGCTTGCTTTCCATGTTCTTTGAGGGCTGCTTGAGTTGGAGGGATATTTTCCAAGCTTCTATTCTTTTTAGTGACTTACTGCTTTTGGCAATCATTCACTGATTGTGCAGATGAACTGCGATCGTACATTACGACAACGAAGCGTTCGAGAATTGACAGTTGCGCATCAGATACGACCTCTGGCAAAAGGAATTCATACTAGCCATACGATTCACAAGATATAAAAAGCAAATTTTGAACGATTTTATTTTTAAAATTTGTAGCAATTTTTATTTCAAATTTCGTATCTTTGTATTTTTTGCACCCGTTAAAAGTTCTCCGGAAAAGTGGACGAGTGTGACACGTCCCAGTACGAGTGTGACTCGTCCAAGTACGAGTGTGACTCGTCCAAGTGACGAGTGTGACACGTCCAAGTAGGCCTACTCCAATGGGTTAATTATAATGTATAATATTATTTATAACAGTTTTCACATAATATTACAGTGGATCTGAATATGCTGAATACTTAGCCCTAAAGTTACACCGTATATTAACAACAACGTTACAATAATTGAATTAGGGTCCTAAAAAGATAACCGTAAGCGAAGCAGCTTATCACCAATTAAACACGTGATGAATTGAACAACAAGAAATACCTATAAGTTAATGTGTTAACTTGTCGTAAACTCTCCTTATTAAACCGTTTCCTGGCAGACACCGTCTTCAGCATTCCTCCCTCACTAGCTTGGAAGCTTGGGGCTGGACAAGATGGCTGCCGTGCAATATATAGCTCAGCTAGGTACTACTACTGTCACTCATGGCGGCAGTGTTCGAAGCGAATAACTTTACTGGCAAGTATTAACTGAGAACTATACTAGCTATAAGAATGCAGATGCTTTTATCACAAGTGGCAGTGTGTATCCAAACCGAAAGACCCAGCTGCCGGAGGCCTTTTCACCGAGAAGATTTTTTTCTCTCATATCTAATAATAATAATAATTCTTTATTTAGCTGCAACAGCTATTGCAATACATTACATATTTCACATTTTACACACATATTACATTACATATTTCACTTACAGAAGATAGGCCGACTATTTTATTACAGTAA
>JAMZAV010002185.1:0-111086 GCA_024449915.1 Sweltsa coloradensis
TCATTGATCAATACATACAATAACGAACTAAAATTCATATCACATCGTATAACTTACAAGCAAGAACCTTATGTTAGGGCAATACAAAATCGCGCCAGACGAGTTTTCAGACCATACTATACTCGCAGTTTGTCGAGCAAACGGAGTGTCGAGAAACATTGAAACGGCGAGCGGCTCTAAAGTTGTCGATGAACGTGGTACGAACATTTCAAATATGAAATGAATTTGTCGATGAAACGAAGTGTCGATGAAACGGCGCGCCCACCAGAACGACTGGGCTCGGTTTCGCGACAGATGTTGAGTAATCGCTTCGGTATCGTCCAAAGTGCCGCGCACCATACGCTCGACTCGGGACCGCGCGACCAGGTGCTACACTCGGTTCACCAGTTCCATTATGTTTCTCGACCTCATAGTAGGACAATTCTTATAAGCGGTGCTCTCTTTAATTGGAACTGTCTTCTACCCCGTCCGGCTGTTCGGCCAAGTTGCTTGCTCGAGCAATCGAGGATGAACGAAACCGAGCGAAAGAGGGGAAGTTACACATGTACCGGCCGGAGTCGATCAAGTGCGCGGTGTCTCATATGATTAAGTGCATTTCAATTCGACGCAGAATGCCGTTCTGGCAGGAGCCGAGCCGAGTCGTTCTGGTGCGCGCCGTGCTTAAGGAACGCTCAGTTGGACGCGTTGATAAGCGAGCACGTGCTATAGCTAGACCCACATTGCACATTTTTTTAAATTTTAGAATTTGCGACGTTCGCAGTCCACGGGCGGGGCCATGTTTCCAATATTATTTTTTATCGGCAAGGTATTTAGGTAAACCCGCGGGTCAACCTTTACTTTGTGGATAGAATCCACGTCATCTAGAGGACCTTGACATCATTTCATTGGGAAAACTATTTAACTCTTTGGTAATAACAAATAATACATGGATGGTTTCCTCGATAGTGGTGCTGCACTTGGGGGGGGGGGGGGGGTACCTTCAAGGCACAATGCCCCAAAAAAATGCTAAAATATCTTATTGTGTGCGCGTTCTCGCATAAATCCGATGAAAACTGACCTAATTCAGTAAGTATTGGAACGAAAACATAGTTTTTTCACTTTTATGAAAACTCATTTGGGGGCTTCTGGCGGGCAAACGCCCCAACGCAGCCCGTCTTACTATGCAGTTTGTTCATATTTACTTTTGTGGTGGATTTGGCGTTGAGACCTGCCATGTACCTTATGAGGGGAGACTCGGCCTTTTTTGGCCTTTTTGGGCCCCTCTGTGGGCCAAACGCCCCAACGTTGACGAGTAAGACGCGCATTTTTGAAAATGACTCGTATTTGCGGTCCTATTCCAATGGTCAAACCAAATGTACCTTATGAGGGGAGACTTTATGTTGCGAGCTCTCCGTCTATAACGCATTCTTCTATCAGGTGAATCATCATAGGCAAGACTCTGAGAACGCACCGTAGAATGTACACTCGCTGATTAGAAACAAAGGGACACCTCACTGGGTCTGGCCAAGATACTGCTATCAGTTAGACCCAATCACATTCCTACAGACATGGCCCCAGAAATAAAACTAGGGCTTATCTTACCCAACAAGATGTAATCTACAAATACTAGGGAAACGCCAAAGTCGTTGTTAGAAGAGTGAGAGAGCCATGTGTTGAGTACCCGGGAACATTTGCATTTAAGTTAGATAATATTGTGGTATAAAGAATAGTGTTTTTAAGTTTAGTTTGTATAAGAACACGTCAACTGTAAGGCCATAATGCGCCACTCTAGCGGTAGCCTATGATAGGCTAGGGAGGCCTATAGGTAGGGGGAAGAAAAGTAATGTTAGTAAGTACTCAACACATGGCTCACTCACTCGTCTAACAACGACTTTGGCGTTTCCCTGGTATAATCATTACACAAACTTGTGGTCACAGACCCTTGTTGACCAGATAGGCTACACCCCAGGCTAAATGGAACGGCCGGTGTAT
Organism: Sweltsa coloradensis; assembly: GCA_024449915.1. Taxonomy (NCBI): domain Eukaryota; kingdom Metazoa; phylum Arthropoda; class Insecta; order Plecoptera; family Chloroperlidae; genus Sweltsa; species Sweltsa coloradensis. The sequence goes on from JAMZAV010002185.1 coordinate 1,972, forward strand.
GACCCCTAGAACAGGTAGGCCTACTTCCTCCAGCGTCAATGTATGAAAAATTAAAAACGATTCCATCTGGGCCCGGGTAGAATTGGCCCAGAGCACGGCTCTGCTAATCGTAAAAGGAGATTCAAGAGAAAAAGTCCACCTCGCAAACATCAGCCAATAAGAGGGAAAAATATATACTCCCCAAAACTAGAGGCGAGCTCTGGTAATCGTCGTCGGGGACACCTCCCCCTTCCCTTGACGACCTCCCCGACGACGGTGACAATGACACAACGAACGATGATGACAAAGACAATGACGACCACGACGTGAGAAACCCCCTTCCTCCCCTTACCGTGGCTGGTTCTGACCAGCATGGGCCCCTCCTCCCCATCCCCTAGGCTAGAGCAGTGCATTATGACTAACGGTTGACGCGTCCTTAATCCAAATAACCCCCACACCACCCCCTCACCCCCCCCACCCCCACCTCCCAAAAAAGAGATTTAGGCTTAGGCGAACAGAGAAAGTGGTTTGAAGTTTTTAGTTTCAGGGTGCGTCAACCGTTTATGTTGTAGTTGTCGCCGTCTTTGTTATGAAAAAAAGGCTAGTCCCATACGTCCCAATTAAGTTTTAGTTTGAATTAAGGGTGCGACAACCGCTAGGTCAAAAAGCGCCACTCCTTTAGAGGATATAGGGAGGAAAATCTCATGCTGATGCTGGTCAGAAATAGCCTCGGGTAAAGGCGAAAGAAAAGGGAGGGTTTTCTCGTCGTGGTCGTCATCGTCTTTGTTATCGTTCGTTTTGTCCTTTTCGTCGTCGTTGGGAAGGTCGTCAGAGAATATGGGGGGGTCCCCGACGACGACTGCCAGAGCTCGCATTCTAGTTTCGGGAACTAATATACTTCACCAGCTGATGTTTGCGAGATAAAATACGTCTCTTTCTTCCTCGCCTATTAACAAGTAGTAGATCACATGTTCTTGAGGTGCACCAAACGTAGACTTCTAGTTTGTATACAACAGTAGTAGCAAATATTTTCCATTCAAATAACAAAACAAATTGTACATGGTCTGCAATGCTAACAACAAACTAAAAAAAAATCCAAGCAATTTTATACAAGACAGTATATACTAAATATGGGAACTGTTCCTATTATCAATTTACTTCTGTACATTGTAGATCATGCCAACATCAAGTGATTGGTTAGGGGGAGGGGGGGGGGTTGCACGGGGAGAGTTAGGGGTAAAAATGTACATGAATTGGGGGGAATTGAGCTTGTGGGCACCAAATTTGAATTGGAAGTGGGTAAACACCACACTTACTGTATTTACTCGATTATAGTCCACCTTCAAATAATGTCCGCACCTCTTAGAATGGCTTTGATAATGGCCACACCCCAATTTTTTAAGCTGTTGATATTTTAAAATATACCAAGGCATATATTTGCATAAATACAGTCATTTGAATTCAAATAGAGAATCTGAAACATACTTTGTATTTACTAAGTAATTAATACATTAAAAAATGTGATTCTTAAGACTTCTAGTGGTTACCTAATATTTGAGATAAGCATTTGGGACTACTGATCAGGTGTCTTGCAGTAAATGTCACAACATTTAATTTTAAATTTTAATCGGTCTCCTCCATCCCCACACAGCCATCTAATTTCACACTCGATCGTAATCAAACCGTGCAGCATTGTTCAGAATTTCCCAATCCCTACAACATAATTTATTATCGAGCTTATATCAACAGCAAGTATCCTTCCACCTAGAGCAAGTCAATCTTGAAGCTTAAGATGAACTTACAGCAGTACAAACCAATACTATGTTTGCACAAAACTGCAGACTAATTTGGTTTGATCAAATGGTCTAAATGTGATTTAGGTGCTTGATTTGATTTCGGACTGTCTATACACCGTACATGTATACAGAGAACATTACTAGACTCATACCACATACAACACTGTAGGTACTATGCTACTGTAATATACCGTACAGAAAACAATACTTCTAACTACTTCTAACAAACTTCTAAATAAAATAGGCCTGCTACAAACTACATACTACTTTCTAACTCTTTCTACGGTAGTACGGTGCAGTGTATACATGTAATATTAATACAAGAGCACCACTGTCTAAACAAAATAATCTCACAAAGAAACGTGTAAACTACGTAGCTACCCTTTGTTTTTGTTTTAAATATAAAAAGGTATATAACTCTCGAACTAATATGACAATTCACATTGTGACTGAAGGCAAATACAAATTTGTTGGTACATTCTGAACAATGCTGAAATGGTTTCACTAACAATTATTTGACAAGTGTATTTTTCAACAAAAACGTTAAAACCCACAAGTCAATTTTAATAGGAAAACGCTTAAGTCCCGCCGCGTTGTTGGATGAGCGTATATGGTGCATTGGATGCCATGTGTTACGCGGATTTCTGTTGTTCTGTGAAAAAATCATTACTTAGTCGAAGATTTTTTTTAATATAAATTTAATTAATAAAAAATTAACTTAATTTTATAATTAAATTAAATAAATTAAAAATTAACTAATTGTTTTAATTTATCGTAATTTTTTTTAAGAAAAAAATCGTAAAATGCAATTTGCATAAGAAATAATTATTGATTGCGCTCAAATTTAACACGAATATATTAATTCATGAAATATACGTTCTGGGAAAAAATCATTACAATAGGATAAAGCATTTGGTTATAAGTCAAAGAATTGTTTAAAAAAGAAAAAAAACCGTAAAATATGATTTTCTGAGAAACTATTTTTCGATAGTACGCTCAAATTTCACACAATATCTTAATTCATAAAAGAAAGGGTTTTCTGTGAAAAATCATTACAATCGGATAAAGCATGTAGGTGTTTAGTCGAAAAATTTTTTAAAAATCGAAAAAAATCTAAAATTGCGTTTTTATGAGAAAAAATTTCCTGATTGCGCTCAAAACGTGGCAGTTCTAAGTTCAGAGATTCGAGGTCTCCACAAATTTCATCGAACGGAGTATCGGTTTAGCCGGAATGGTTTAACAAACACAAAAAATACAGAAGAAAAAAAAAAAACATTCGGATTTTTTTCCCAGTGTAGTGACATGGAATCTTCGCTTCGACCGCTACGCTCATCAACAATTTTAGTGCACTTATCATAAGAAAAAATTAAAAATCTTTCCTCCCTCTAAAGTGTTTGGAAGCTGGCGCTGCAAATCTCTTTGTCGTCTCGTGTATGCTGGAGTCGGAGGCGAGCTCAAGTTGTTAGCCTGGTGGTGGTGTTCTTCAGATGTTCTAGATCAAATGGATTCCTAAAAAATAAAATCAATAACTTTATTTAACATACTACTACACAATTTTCTTACCAACAAATCAGATCAATGAGGAGACATACATCATTAATGTGTCATTTCATCACTTACCGTACTTATAAAACAAATTTTTGATTTAAAATTCTTATAATACTAGGAAACGCTAAAGTCCCGTCGCGTTGATGGATGAGCTTATTTGTAAGTTTTTTGTTTGCGTATAGACCAGAACCAGGTAGGGAACCCCCCTCCCCCCGCGGAGAAATGGAGACCCATATATTATGTTAGGGTGGTTATTTTGGAGTAGAAATCCACTTGTTGGCCAGTTGGCCAGTGGTGGGTGCGGGGTACAGGGGTGCCCAAAGGGTCAATTGTGCTGTTTTTTGTAACAGTTTTTCTTTTTATTTTTTAATGCCAAACCGTTGAACGAAATTTATTTTGACTTTTGATTCGTGTAAGGAATGACAAATAGAATTTAATTCATATTTTTATTTTCTTGTGTGTACCGGAAATAACTTTTTTGAGTTTTCCAAAATCAAAGTCAAAATGGCCCCAAATTACCCGTTTTGGTTAAAACTGATATATTATGTTAGGGTGAATATTTGTTAGTAGAAATCCACTTGTTGGCCAGTTGGCCAGTGGTGGGTGCGGGGTACAGGGCCGTCCAAAACGTAAATTTTGGGGGAGGATTTTCAACGGTTTTTTTTTTTATGCCAAATCGTTAGACAAAATCTATTTTGGGCTTTAGATTCGTGTAAGGATTTGAAAATAGAATGTTAAGCATATTTTTATTTTCTCGTATGTCCCGGAAATAACAATTTTGAGTTTTCCAAATCAAAGTAAAATGGCCCCAAATTGCCCGTTTTGGTTAAAACTGATAAATTACGTTTGGGAGAATAGTTGTTAGTAGAAATCCACTTGTTGGCCAGTTGACCAGTGGTGGATGCGGCTGTACAGGGGCGTCCAAAAAGTAAATTTTTGAGATGATTTTTATTTGTTTTTATTTTTTTAATGCCAAATCGTTTTTACAAAATCTATTTTGAGCTTCAGATTCGTGTGAGGATTTGAAAATAGAATGTTAAGCATATTTTTTTTCTTGTATGTCCCGGAAATAACAATTTTGAGTTTTCCAAAATCAAAGTCAAAATGGCTCCAAATTGCCCGTTTTGGTTAAAACTGATAAATTAGGTTTGGTTGGTTATTATTTAGTAGAAATCCACTTGTTGGCAGTTGGCCAGTGGTGGATGCGGCGTACAGGGGCGTCCAAAAGTGAATTTGGAGGATGATTTTTAACAGTTTTTATTTTTATGCGGCCGAATCGTTGAGCGAAATCTATTTTTACTTTTGATTCGTGTAAAGAATGTTAAATACAATATTATCTACATTTTTACCTTCTTGCGTGTTTCGGAAATGAAATGTTTGTCTTTTTAGAAAAAGAAGTCAAAATGATCCGAAGTTGCCCTACTTAAGACATAAATATGTACATATCATGTAATATTAATGTAGATATTATATTGAGTACTATGTGGATGTGTTTGAGGATCATGTAATCAGTAGTCTACTGTTCATCTTCCGTCTTCATCTTCACTCTCAACAACGTCTCTGCCTCTTTCAATCTCGATGTCGTCGGGATCATCTTCCACATCGGATGCATTGTCTTGTGTTTCCAAAATATTAACTTACTTCATTTGGGAGCACGTTGCCTTCGGTCCACGCGTAGAGAAATCCATCCGGGGTTACCGACCAGCCATGACTTAGGGGTTCAGGTATGTCGGGCACTGCGTCTGTTTCTTTACGCCATATCATTGCTTGATAATTTTCACGCAGGATATGCAACCGTAAAGATGATATGCATGGTGGTAGTAAGCTGAGATCAGTGCCGCTGTAGTTTGTCAGTGGTTTAAACAGTGATTTTTGAAATCCTTTGCGAAAAAGATGTTAGCGAGTTTCATTACATCAGCAGTACTGGTCTCCCATACATAAGGCAAACAAATCTTTCTAATTGGTCGCACGTAGTTTCTTCAACAGTAACCGAGGTGCCAAGAGATAAGATAGTGTTCTCGAATTCAGAGTGTTTCTCTAATAGTTTTAAATGAAAAAAATTCCTCTTCTAACAAAAGAACTTGCGGTGTCGCAACCAGTAAACGCGTGAAATGGCGTAAGAACTTCACATAATTTTGCCCCTCTCTAAGAAATTACTTTTTTGATGTCAACAAGTCTTCTCTTTTGTCTCCAAAGCCAGTATCTAAAAGTACTTGTTGGTTTACTTGCTGCGCGTATTTCAATAAGATGATGAAGACGTCAGTGTCAGGAGAACAAACAATGATGCTAAAACTAGCGTCGTGTCGAGATGCTGCATAACAACAGTGGGAAACATCATTCGACTATCGGCCTCTTCTTGTGTAGATTGCAGCTCTTCGATGGTCGATTTAGTCACAGTGTTTGTAAAATAAAATATTTGTAAATACAAATATGCATAACATTCTATTTTCAAATCATCACTCGAATCTAAAGCCTAAAATAGATTTTGTACAACGACTTGGCACTAAAAAAATTAAAATGGTTAAAAATCACCTCCAAATTTTACTTTTTGGACGCCCCTGTACGCCGCATCCACCACTGGCCAACTGGTCAACAAGTGATTTCAACTAAATAATATAAACCCTAACAAATTTATCAGTTTCAACCAAAACGGGCAATTTGGGGCCATTTTGACTTTTATTTTAGAAAACTCGAAATTGTTATTTCCGGGACGTACGAGAAAATAAAAATATGCTTAACATTCTATTTTCAAATCATCACACGAATCTAAAGCCCAAAATAGATTTTGTAAAACGATTTGGCATTAAAAAAAAAAAAAATTGAAAATCATCTAAAAAATTTACTTTTTGGACGCCCCTGTACGCCGCATCCACCACTGGCCTTCTGGCCAACAAGTGAATTTCTACTAAATAATAACAACCCTATCATAATTTATCAGTTTTAACTAAAACGGGCAATTTGGGGCCATTTTGACTTTGATTTTGGAAAACTAAAATTGTTTATTCCGGGACATACGAAAAAATAAAAATATGCTTAACATTCTATTTTCAAATCCTTACACGAATCTAAAGCCCAAAATTGATTTTACTAAACGATTTGGAATAAAAAAATAAAAACTGATAACAGGATTTGTTGGATATAAAAAAATGATAATTGATTGGTCTCAATTTATCAGACACAATAGGAGTTCTTAAAGAGGTATAGCACTAATGTCTTTAAAGAACGCGTTGAATCTATTAGCAACCTCAATAGGGTTATCGATCCTTTTCCCATCAACCGCAATTGCCATGTTTATAGGTGAAGTAGATGATGATGTCTCTGATCTGATAATGTTCCAGGATGCCCTAGATTTATTTGTGGAAGATGAAATAATGCTATTGTTTAAATTTTCTTTTAGCTATTTTAATATTCCGTTAGTGAAGATTTTTTAAACGATTGTAATTGCCTTTATTTATAAGGTCAAGTGGCTTTCTCTTTGATAGTGCATGTAGGTTCCTGAGATCGGCAGATGCTGAACGAATCTCAGTTGTAATCCATTTCTTTGATTTAACTGGTTTAATAGTATGACATCTGGTAACTGGAAAGGCTTTGTTAAAGAGATACACATATTGTGAATGGAATGCATCAAAACACTCATTGACAGTATATTATATTTTTTTGAGCAGCAACCCAGAGCTCATCTTGAAGGAGTTTGAAGGAAATTTGAAGTATTTCTTTCATTCAATTTTCGTTTTAGAGTCCAGCTTGGACCGTTCCAATTTATTGAAGATTCGAATTAAAGGAAGAGTGCAAAATGGTCTAATAAACACGAGCCTACCAGTAATTTAATCCAATTATTTAAAAAAAAAAAACTCAAATACTTTCCTCCCTGTATCCCCTAGAAGACGACGATGACGACGACTACGTGAGAAACTAGTGCGCTGTGGACCTAACTTGTTAGGTCATTTTGCGTAGGCGCATTAGGACTTTTAACGGTTTGCGCACTTGAATCCAAATATTCTTTCTTTATTCTGAGTTACAAAGTCTTGCGAAATCCTATCTCCAGTGCCTCTTTCAAGCTTCCATTATCACCAACTTAGGCCCATAGGCCAAACTCCGGAGGACCCTTAACGAATAATTAACATAATAACACACCTCGCGCAGAATTAAAGCTATATGAAAGTTATTCTTAATCGCCATCTGAAATTTTAATTTATATATGAGTATGAAATGAATGGTTTAGTGTTTAGGCCTATAGTCTTGGTGAGCCGCAGCCAAGTCAGCACGTGCGCCTGGGTCGATTTCGAGGTGTCACCCAGCCATCATAAACGTGACATGTACAACGTGACATGTGATAAACACTTAACGACTTTAATAAAAACTTTAAGAATGTAATTTAATACAATAGCAACGTTAACGAACAACAAATTTTACATCCATACAATCGAAAATATACGTCAGTCTTATTCTTTCTTCTCTTCAATATTCGGATCACTGTATGGAATCTCATCAACCGTCGCTGTTGTTCCTCGCGTACGTGACTCTAAATCATCCATCTTATGCTTTACAACAATTCTCCACCGTAAAGTTGCTCCTTCCGGCTGCTGCAAGTCTTGCGATCTTGCTAGATCGTGTACATGGTTGAGCGAGCTTCCTTGCAAGTAAGTTTTCTTTTTAGCCCTTTTCTTTCCGATAGAGTTGTTTTCGTTTGCCTCGTCAATCGGGTTCTCCGCGAAACTTGATGGAATCAAACGCACTGAATGTTGTGCCTCTGCTACAGCCACGGTCGTTTCTTTGATTCCTTCCTTGTTGCGAGCCGAGTGCAAGTGTCTACTCTTTTTTGGACTTCGTAGCGGTACCGATTGGTTTGGCATCGGTCATGGATGTTACCTTTGTGGAAGAACGCTACTCTGTGGAGGTTGCTCACTCAGTTCCTTTGACTCGAATTGTTTGTTGGCGTCGGTTACTTGGTGTGAAGGCGTAGTATCCCAAAGAAAGCTACACGGAGGGAATCGCGTGCTACGATTTGTTTCAACGACTGATGCTACTGTTATGAGTCCTGATGCTGTGCTCCTTTGAAAAGTTGGTTTACTTCGACAGGAATCTTGAGCATGCGCCAATTCATTGCAATAAATTCCGAAGCACGTGGATGCACGTAGCTCTACCGGAGACGAGATCCTCTCGATCGAATCAAGTGGACCGGGTTCATTTAGTGAGATGTAAGATTTCGTCCGTAAGCTATGACTGAGAGAGATAGGGGCGCTCCTCACTACCCGACTACTTTCTCTTAGTGATGGCACGAGCGCCGAATGACGAGAGCTCTGGTTCGCTGTCCAGGGGCTACTCAGGTCGTATTCGTGCAGACTCTCAAACGTCTCGCTTGCACTAGGCGAACACAACTTTTTCTACGCCATACATTTCATGTTCACTTTTATGAGACATTTCACTGTCTTGGGAATGTGTCTTTGACAAACGTTTAGAAGTTAGTACTTCAGATCCAACTGAATTTAGCAATAAATCGTTCTCTCTTCTTTGACAATTGACCAATACTTGCACATCTCAATTCTCTTGATGATCCACAAGGTTTTGAATGCTCTGATTTCTGTTTTGCGGTCGAGAAGCTTTGGAAGTCGTTAATATTAGAACAGCGATTTTCTTTTGACACCCCTGCTAGCAAATACGGGAACTGTTCGTTGTCTAGTAGAATCAAGGCTAGCACAACCAATTTCTTTGACTCAACGCTCATACGAACTGGTTCTACAAATAACTTTCTGTCTCTCTCACGGTTTACACCACTGTACACACGTGTACCTTCACTCTCAACTGCGGGATCGGTGCCTGGCACACTTTCATAGTTGCCAACATTGGCAGTATCTATTTCCATTGATTTACCACACTCGTGTCCTCAGCACTCTGTTTTGCTCTCTTGAATTGCCGTCAATATTGGCGCTCTTATTTTTACTCAATGCACCATCGTTACGGCGTGTGTGCGCTTTTTGTATATGCTTCAGCGTTAGAATGTGTACTGTAGTCTGTACACAAAACTTCAGTAGAATTCGTTTCAGTTGGAGTATGAATTTTTTGTTTGAGTTCATCCCAGTTATGTATTTCGTTATAATCGACACTTTCCGGTGACGACCTCTAGTGAAGCATTCGATTCCTTAAAATTTACCCTAGGTCGGTATTCACTGTTAACTCTCACTTCATCAGTGAAAAGCCCTTTAATTGTTTCTGTTACATTCTGTGGCTGAATACGTTTCGTAGTCATGTTTACCTTTCTTTGGCCTTTTAGTGAAAAAACTCGGCTTGGAAGTATGTTCTGAGGGTCTGTTGTTACCAGAAGAGACCAGTGCACGTTGTTTGTAAATATTGTATATGGACTGGCTTTCAGTTGATGCAATTTGTGAAATACTTTCCGCAAGTGCGGTTCTGGTCTCCCGGACACGCGCGTGGCAAACATTGGACCTTGACTTTGGAACGTTTCGGGATCTTTCGGAATGGGGTCCTTCAAGTTGTAGGTGAAGATGGAACTGAATTGATTTAGATATTGGTTCATTTGTTGTCGTTCTTCTTCTGTTGTTGGAACAAGACGACCGCCGCTCATTGCAAACACTTCCGACTCTTCTGGAGGAGGCTCCATGCTAGGCTTGGATTTCACCCGCATTACAGATATCGTTTCTGCGGCTCCAAATGGATTTCTTGATTGTGATTTCTTTGATGTTGCTTCTAATTTATTAGTGTCTTCAGTAGTGACTTTTGATTCTGGATAAGGTGACAACGTTTTGATGCCTGTAGAAATGTCTTGTAAGTTTATCTCATTTAACGATAATTGCTTTCTTTCTGCATGGGGAGTTGACGTTTGGTCAAGTAGGCCAGTATTTGGTGAAGATTTATACCTGTCCTTTGGAAATATTGGTACAGGCTGTACTTCGCGTTTCGTTCTTGTCGACTGTTTACCTCCCTTGAAGCTTAATTCCACCGACTGACCGGCTTTTGGTATCATTTCGAAGTACACGCTTGACTCGTTTGGAGACTGTGTTTGTTTAAGTTCAAAATATGAATTTGAGTCATTACTAGCGACTTTGTACGGTGTAGATCTCAACGATGTCCTTGAACTTTCCTCGACATTCCTCAAGTTTCCAGAACACTTATTGAATTGTTTTTTCGGTATCTGTGGTCCAACTGAAGCTGAAAACGATTGTATGACCGTGTTTGCCGGTTTGATACCGACTGGTTCTGTATAAATGTTTTGGTTTGACGCTTGTGTTTGTGGCAGCATGTCATAATTCCTCACGCTTACAGTATTTGTTGATTCTGGAGGATGGGGTGTGACATTGGATTGAGGAAAACTATACGGTGCCCATGGTTGTGCCCTGGGTTCTTCATGTTGCTCTTGTGCTGGTTGCATTTTATGACCTCCTTGAACCATTGAATGATGTGAGGTATGAATTGATGTGGAGTAGTATGAGAAGACTTCAGACTGTACTAGTCTTCTTCCACCGTTAAATGGAGGCACAGAATTGTGTGTAGGAATCATGGCATAGTATGACGCCGACTGGTCGTCAACTTGTTCGACCCTTGTCGACCCCAGCTCATGAGAATTTCCCCCTAATTCGAGAGATCTGATAGACATATCTTTAGCTGGAGGTATTGAAGGAATCATGGCATAGTAGGACGCCAACTGATCTACTTCTTCGACCTGAGTCGATCTCCGAGACTGGTTGTCTTTACCTAGTTCAGTCGATATTATTAGCTTTTCGTCAGATCGAGGTAGATGAGAAGGAATAATGTCGTAGTATGACTCCCCCGTACTGAATGACACCTTCTTTTGCATTTCGGGTGGAAGAGTGACCTCACTTTCCCTTTTCATTGTTTTGACCACGCTCTCATGTCGGTCGGCGACATCATCCGCCAAGGCTGTCATCGCCAATGGGACACGTAAGATCATCAGTTTCTCAACCACTAACTCAAACTCGTCGTCGTCGATGTCCAAAGAATGTATCGTGCTTAGACTCGGGTTAACTACGAGTTTCTTGCAACAACAGAAGGCTACACACTTCTCTTTAAAATTCGCTTGTCGGTGATACGGGACATAAACTGAATTCGAACTCTTCCTTTCTCTGAAATCCTTTCGAGTTGCTTTGCTTGAAGAATAAGCCGCGGGTCTGTGGCTAGTGTTGTTTGCGATAAGGGACATTGAGCTCCGGCCCATGTTCGTCCGTGACGCTGCGCGTGGCCGTGACACGGAGTATAAGGCGATGACGACACCCGCCACAATTCCCAGCGCAAGAAGAGGGAACCTCCACAATGTTTCCAGAGGTGGCGAGTGTTCTAGAACAAACAACTCTAATCAATTATTTATAGTAATGTATGAGATGCCACCTACACATAGGCCTAGGTGGAAACGCGGACATTCCAGTCTGCCAGAAGAGTTGTTTTAGAGATGATTGGGATTTAGGTTAGTGGGCGCTTCAAGTGTTAGGTCATAATGTGTCACTAGAGCCCAGGCACCGTCCACCTCACATCCCCTAGGCCTTAGAGGGTATCAGTGTGAGGGAGGGGGCAGAACCCATGCTGTACGGATCCAGCCACAGGCAAGGGGAGAGAACGGGAGTTTCTCATAATGTTTTTGTATTTCTCATCGCTCGTATCGTCGTTGTCGTCGAGGCGTGGTAGGGGTCTCTGACGACGACTGCCTAAGTTCGCACATAGCAGGGAACAATACTTCAATATCTTGTATCAGTACAAGTACTCTTTAGATAGTGGAAGTTTTATCGTCCCCTTGCAAACTTAAGCAACGCCGTCAACGGCAAACTACGCACGACTAACCTACTGGAAGCCAGGGCGGATCCAGGATTCCAGTGGGGGGGGGGGGGGGGCGCCCCGGTTGGTTTAGGGGATAAATTGACTGTGATTTTTTTTCTCTCTCTTTACTTTAAGAAAACACTACATTACAAATGACTTTTCTGCTTTTTGCTTTTTGCTGCTTTGCTGCCAACTGACTATTGGGGTGTCTAGTACACGCATAAAAAATATGGTCTCTATACACATTATTACAGTCAACTCGGATGTCGTAGAAATCAGTGAAATTTAGTAACAAAATTGCCTGAAATTGTGTAAAATTTGCAATTTATGGCCTCGAAATTCACGCTATTCTAATTCTGATGTCATATTTGAGTTCCCCATGGCCGATTTAATGAAAAAAGTGGTGCCACATGCCAAGATTTCTCCGAAATGTGGTAGACTTATTAGTTATTACACTTTGGCACCATCTTTAAAGATGGCCGCCATGGCTAAACTAATAGCGAAACAAATTGCCTCCCGGTCTCAAACCGACTATTGTGGTATCTATTACACGCATACAAAAATTAATCTATACATTTTATTACAGTCAATTTGGCTATTGTAGGATCTAGTAATATTTTAAAACCCCCAAAAAATTCCTTTTAAAATGGGGGGGTAAAATTTGCAATTTCCAGCCTAAAAAACCCAAAGGGTTTCACTAATTCAAAACTGCCATTTTTTGATTTTTTGGGATGGTCGTTTTAATATTTAAAAAAAATAGGGGTCACATCCCAAAGTTTTCCGTAAAATGCCCGTAGCCCCTTTAATTTACACTACAGACCCCTTCTTTAAAAAACCGGTGCCCTGGGAATGGATTAAGAGAAAGAAGGGCCCCAAAATCTAAAACCGGACTATTGGGGTGTCTAGTAAAACGCTTACAATAAATTTGACCCTTTTATACATTTTCCCTACGGGTAAATTTGGGCCCTGTCGTAGAAACCGTGAAAATTCAGAAACCAAAAAATTGACTTCAAATGTGAAAAAAATTGCAATTTACGCCCCCGAAATTTACACAGGAAAAACGCTTAAGTCCCGCCGCGTTTTTTGGATGACGAAAATTGGTGCTTTGACCTGTGTGTTATGCGGGATTTTCTTTGTTTTGTAAAAAAAATTTATTACAAAAGTCGTTTTTTTTTTAAAATTAAAAAAAATTAAATAAAAAATTTAACTTTATTTTTTTTTTATTTTTTTTAATCGAAATTTTTAAAAAAAAAAAAAAAAATCTTTAAAATTCCCTTTTTTTAAATAACAAATAATTACGATTCCTAAAATTTTTTACACGTATAAAATTCATAAAATTAAGGTTCTGAAAAAAATCATTACAATGGGTAAGAATGTGGGTTTGGGTTTATAAGTGAAAGAATTTGTTAAAAAAAAAAAAAAACCCCCGAAAAAATTTCGTTTTTTATGAGAAAAAATTTTTCGTTTGTTTTCCAAATTTCACACGAATATTTTAATTCAAAAATTAAAGGGTTTTCTGAAAAAAAAATCTTTTAAAAATGGGGGGGGGAATAAGCATGTAGATGTTAAAGTCGAAAAAATTTTTTAAAAAAACAAAAAAAATCTTTAAATTTTTGCGATTTTCATTAGAAAAAATTTTTTTCGATTGCGCTAAAAAACGTGGCATTCAAAGTTCAGAGATTTGGGAAGGGCCCCCCAAAAAATTTCATCGAAAATTGGAGTTTTTTTTTTCCCGGGAATCGTGGGACAAACAGCCCCAAAAAACAGAAAAAAAAAAACTTTCCCGGTTTTTTTCTCCATTGTAGTAAAGGGAATCGTCGCTTGCTAAATCCAAAAAATTCAAATTTTGATGCCAATTTAAATTTCCCCGGTCGTTTTAAATTTAAAAATTTGGGGGCCACATGCCAAGATTGCTCCGCAATGGGGTTTAAAAGTCTTTTTTACACCTTAAAGTATATCCTTCCCCCAAAAAATTACATTTTGGGCGCCATCTTGAAAGATGGCCCCCATGCTAAATTAATGGCGAGACGAATTGCCTCCCGGTCAAAAAATGACTTTTGTGGGTAAAGTAAAAACGAAAAAAAAAATTTTGGACCTCTAAAAAAAGTGCAAAATTTGGGACAATAGTGTAACATAGAAGTCGGACTATATGAAACAGTAAAAGAGTGGAAAAAAAAATCATTTACATATTTGATTCGTCTTTCATGTAAAAGGGCCGCCCCGGGGCGGGGACAGACCCCAGCACAGGCAGGGGGAAAGGGAAGGGGTTTTTCTCCCGACGTGGTCGCCCAAAATTTGGGCATCCACAATTGCCCAATTTTTTTTCTTTTTTGCCCTTTTGGGGCCGTCGTCGGTAGGTCGTCAAGAGTGGGGGGGAGGGGTGACGGCACTTCCAGAGTCGCCTTTTCCCTTTCGGGTAGTACAAAAATACTCTCCACTTACTGGGCCTTTCCATGATGTTTGTAGAGTATTTTGTCTTTTGCCCCGCTTTTTCCCTGGGGGCCCCATATTCCAAACGACGTCAAAACCGCCCATTCACACTATAAAACCGGGCCAATGGGCCATCCCCCTACCCCTTTTTAATTTTCCCAAAAGGGATTGAAAAACCTTGTAAAAAAATGTGAACAGACTAGACTGGAAAAAGTAATCAATTAAAAATACATCTCGTTTTTTTGATTCAAGTTTTAAAAAAATAAAACGAAAAATTTTGGGAAATGGGGCCCCCAAGGTTTGAAACCAGGGCTCTGTATTTTATGATGAAACCAGGATATTAGGGGTATTACTTTTCATTCTTTGTTGGTAGAGAGCGGGGGAAAAAATAATTACCCCGCCATGGATACATTGGGATAAATGGGGTAAATTTCCAAGGAAATTTTAACCCAAAATGTAAACTCCACAAACCCTTCGCATCCGGGGGTGCTGGGAGGTTCCCCGAAAGTCTACTACATGGGATATTAAAGTGGGGGGATCTACCCCTTGCCCAAGGAAGGGGGGGGCCCGGTTAATTTTTTTTGGGGGGAGGGAAAATTTTGCGCTTTCTTCGACTGTAAAAGTTTTAGATAAGAAAGGGAAATTTGGCATGAAAGTGTAGGGGGGAGAGTTTAAAGTTTTAGGGCTGCAAAATTCTAGTAAAATCATTGGGGGGAAAAAGCTCTCGAGGTAAAGCAAGTCCCTTATGAAGGGGTTAATTTTTTTTGCAAATTTGGGGGCCCCCGTTATCCCTAAAACACTTTTTTAAAACCAAAAATTACAAAAAAGGGTTTATAGTGATAGTTGACAGGGGATTTGTTATTTACTGTTGTTCCCTGCTGTTCAAGATTATAATCTTGAGAAAGCTGGGGCCGGGAAAACTGGGAAGACCCCGCGTAAAAGGGGTTTTTTTTTGCAATTTGGCAAGGTCCTAAACAAAAATTAAATAATTTTTACATAAAAAAGGACCAGTCGAGAAACCCAAAATTTATGCCTTAAAATAAATTTGTTGCGGCAAAATGTGAAACATTTGGGTACCGGGGTGATTTAAAGGTAAAAAACCCCCAAAAAATCCGAAATTTTTCCCGGTACCACCTCGGATTTTGGGGCCCGTTTTCCCGAAACCAAGATGGCGTCCAACAAGGGGGTAAAACCCGTATAAACCCTTAAAAGTCTATGTTTGGTTTTTGAACACGGGCAGTGGGGTTCATTTTACGGGGTTTTTGGGGGCGCGGGAAGATTGAAAGTGGTTTCGTAAAAAACCCCAGGGAAAAGGAAGTACCCTTTTTTAAAAAAGGCGGCCACTTTGATTTGGGGAAAAATTTGGGGCTTTTTTTCCCCCTTTTAGGAAATACCACTTTAGCCCTTTTGGGGACATTGTGGTTTCCGGCTGAAATGGGGAATAAACCCCCTGAATCTTTAAACTGTCCCCGTACCACCCCCAGATTTGGGCCCTTTTGCCGGGAATTTTTAAAATGGGGGTCCAACATGGTGGAGAAAAACGCAGGAAAAATCCTATTGTTTTTTTAAACCCCTTAGGGGGCTTTTAAGGTTTTCGGGGTCAAGGGGAACGAGGATGTGTTGGGGGAAACGCAAAAGAACAGGAAGTACCATTTTTAAAAAAGGCGGCCCCCGTTCATGTGGAAAGGGCGGGATTTTCGTTTTTTTTTGGGGTAAATACCATTTTTTGTGGGGGGAAAAACATTTTTTTTACCGGGAAAAAATTTTTAAATAACAACTTTGTCGAATCTGAATTTGCCCGGGACCATCTTGGGTTTTGACCCATTTGCCCCGGGTTTCATTTAAGAAGGTTTGAAATTTTAAAAAATTTAATTTTTTTTTTTTTGTGTGGAAAAAATAAATTATTTAAAGGGTTTAAAAAAAGGGGTAAAGAGAATGGAAAAAAAGTTTTTGGGGGAAAAAAAATAATGAAAAAAATTAAAAAATTTTTAAAATTGGGGGAAAAAAAATTTTTAAAAAATGAAAAAAAATGGTTTTTTTCCCCCCCGGTGGGTAAAAAAAGGTTTTAAAATTGAAATTGTGGTAAACCGGGGGTTTAAAAAAACCCCCTAAATTTAAATCCCCCGGGTAACCAACCCCCAGGGGTTATTAAAATTTTCCCGGGGAAAAGAAGACGATAAAAATGTTTTAACCCCCAAAAGGGGACCCCAAAAAAAACCCCCTTTTTGAAAAAATGTTTTTTTCCCCCTTTTGGGGAAAACCGGGTTTTTTCTTGGGCGTTTACCGAAATTCCACCCCCTTTTTAACCCCGGAAAACCTTTTTAACCCTAATTTTGGGTTACCACAATTTTAAAATTTAAAAGGGTTTTTTTCCCTTTTTTAAAAAAAAACTTTTCGCTTCGGGGGTTTTTAAAAAATTCCCCGGGCAAAAGGGGGCCCCGCCTCTACCCCCGGAAAACCTTTAAAAAACCCTTCAAAGGGTTTACCCGACAATTGTTAAAAGGTTTTCCCAAATTTTGACGGCTAAAAAACCCAAGGGTTTGGGCCCGGGGCCAACCACTGAACTTCTTTTCCCGGCTCCCCTTGGCCCCAAAAAAACCGGGGAAAAAAAAACCCCGGCTTTTCCCCAAATTGGCCGCATTTGGGGAAAATGGAAAAGCCGGTTTTTTGGGGTTTCCCCCCCAACACCCAAAACGTTCCTTTGACCCCAAAACCCTTAAAATAAAACCCCCCCTTTTGGGGGTTTTCCCAAAAAAAGGGCCGGCCGGGGCTTTTTAAAACCAGGGGGGCGCCATCTTAATCCGGGCAAATAGGCCCAAAAACTGATGTGGGGACCGGACAGATTAAGATCAGCGGGGGGGATTACCCATAGTACAGCCCGGTACCACCAAAGTCTCACCCCGTAAAGAAATGGGATTTACCAAAGGGGAAAATAGACCCAGTTTTTTTCCATCAAAGTGGCCGCCCCTTTTGAAAAAAGGGACTTCCGTTTTTGGGAAATTTTTTGGGAACACTTTCAAACGTCTCCCGTCCTCTAAAACCGTAAATTTAACCCCCCTGCGTTTTCAATGAACAAAAATTATTTTTAAAATGGTTAATACGGATTTTCACCTTGTTGGACGCCATCTTGGATTCTGGGAAAACGGCCAAAATCCGGGGTTTGGTCCCGGCAAATTCGGATTTATTGTTTTTTTTTTTACCTAAAAATCAGCCCGGTACCCAAATGTCTCGCATTCTGCCGCTAGTTTTAAAAAATCTTAAATTTTTTTACCAGTCTAATAAGACCTTGACGCGAATGACGTGAGAAACTAGGGCGCTTCAACTGGTTAGGTCTTATTGCGCCACTTTTGCCTGGGAACCTTCATGAGAGGACAGATCCATCAAGTTTCCGATAGGTTGATCCGAAGCCAGCACCTAGTGGATTTAATTTGATACAAAAGACCTTGACGACGAATGACGTGGAAACTAGGGCGCTTAAACCCGGGTTTTAGGTCTTATTGCGCCATTGTTGCCTATAGGACCTTCGTGGGAGGACACAGGCCAAAGGGTGGAAAGGGGGATTCTCACTTCGTCGTGGCCAGGGGAGGGGAGGGTCCTCGACAACGATTACCAGAGCTTGACGATATCGGGGCCAAATTCTACCCTCGACCCTGAGGGGGTAATAAAATTTATAATCTTCCTTCTTAACATTATCTTCAGTGTCGGCTTTCAATCCTTGAAAGGGCTAAACGACATGTTTCAAACATTGTTGGCAGTGAATTGAATTTAGCCATGTGTATAGTACCCCGTATTATTCCCCATACTGGGCTAGATCCAGCCTTATGTATAAAGGTATGGGAGGAAAGGGGGTGTTCCGGGTTTCTCAACACTTGGCTCACTCATTCGTTTAACAACGACTTTGGCGTTTCCCTAGTTTAAATTGAACATTCAAATGCGAATCGTGTTCAAAACGTATTAGCGTGGAACATTAACATATTTCCAAGTAAAACAAAATCACCTAATTTTTATTTCCCATTTAAACACCCCTCAAAAATAATATGTGGTGTTAAAAAAATAACAAAGGTCGAACTAACGGGTTTGAACCCCAACCCTCCATGCGGGGGGCTAAATGCTTACCACTAGCCATGCAAGCCACGTAGATCTCGTCCCGCTAGCTGTAGTAAACAATGCTACGATATTTTAAAATAACATTTTTATTTTTTGGGATAAATCGCAATGATCTAGCTGTTTGTTAACAGTTGTCAGTCAACTCGTACCGGATGTCTGTTTAAAATTTCAGCCCATCTGTTCAGCTGTTAAGCTGATTTTCGACGTACAGACGACAGATAGCAGACAGACCCGGATCACAGAATGAGGCCCGTTGAGTTGAAATGTGACACTCAGTCGCTCCGCTCCCTTGTTTATCAATTTGATTCCTAAATGAATGGGAAATATCAAATAATACTAATTGAATCAATTATATTCAACTCGTATAAAACTTTTTGTAGTAAGTATAGCATATCATATTATTCTTCCATTTGGGCACAGAATGACCTCCGTGACCAATGGAACTACAAAATTAGCATGGCAACATTAAACCATTTAGGTCTAGGAAATATACAGGCAAGCATGGTTCGGATATTATGTTGTAGCGGTCCTAGGCCTGAAATTATTTATTTTTCCTTCAGTGTCTGTTATGACACTATTATTTAGTGGTTACGTCAAGCAACTACAACAAACTTCTAATCCCGTTGTCACCATGTATTTCATCTTAACAGCGGATTGTTTGGAGTCAGGCAGTGGTTTCTAAGGCCTGAACGTCACACTAATAGTTTATTTATCTGTTTAGGTATTATATCACGTGCATCGCGTTCATGAATTCTGTCGCTTTGATTATCTAGTGGCATTGTCAGGTTTTTGGGGAAATTTTTTCAGAATCTTGCTTTTTGATGAGCGTAGCGAGCGAAGCGAAGATCATTTCACACTGGAGAAAAAATCCGGATGTTTTTTTCTTTCTGTATTTTGTGTTTGTTACACACGATTCCGCTAACCATACTCCAATTGAATGAAATTTTATGGGGCCTCGAAATCTCTGAACTTAGAACTGCAGTTTTTAGCAATCAAAATTATTTCTAATGAAATCGCAAATTTACGATTGTTTTCGATTTTTAAAAAAGTTCTTTGCTTATACATCTACATGCTATCCGATTTATGATTTTTTTTACAGAACTTACTTTATGAATTAGAATTCGTGTGAAAATTAGAACATCGAAAAATTTATTTTCTCATGAAAATCGAATTTACGGGTTGTTTTCTAGTTTTAACAATTCTTTCACTTTACACGCTACATGCTTTATCCTATTTATGATTTTTTACAGAACCTTAATTTTATGAATTATTATATCGTGTAAATTTGAGCGCATCAAAAAAAATCTATCTTGTTATGTAAAATACATTTACGATTTTTTCTTTTTTTAAAATTACGATAGAAATATAGATAAAGTTAATTTTTATTTATATTTAATTATTTAAAAAATCCTTAGTATAATTTTTCATAAAACAACGAAAATCTGCATAACACATGGCAGTCAATGCGACCAATTACCTCATCCAACAACGTGGCGGACTTAGCGTTTCCTAGTAATTATGGATTTGTAATATGTAGTGTAGTTACTAGTTAGTTCTTCTTTCCATGATTTGTTGATTATATTTTCATTTTCACACGTTCTTGAATACTGATTAATGGCATGCACCCCTACTTTAAAAGATTTAATTCATGGTTAGTTGGCATTTGTTTGGGATTTCATAGCATTTATGTTATAGAAAACACTAGATTAACAACATGTAACATAGCTTTTATTAATTATTTCCTGAACTTTGGTTGGCAACATAAATTATAGCAGGCATTAAATGAATAAACAATCTGTTATTAGTCACATAGCAGTAGCACTTTTTTATATATATTATATTAATATAATTGTTAATATAATCATTAAAGTAATCGGTTTTTCGGTCTGAAACTTTCACAAGCTTTATAGAGTTAAGGTCAAGGAACTGTCTATTGGCAGCAACTGTGCAGAAGCTCTCACACATTGCAAGGTTATAATAATGTTGTTCATTAGTTTTGTTTTGTGCTGGCAGTGAATAAAAATTCAACAAATAAAACTCATGAATAGATATTTTGTTGTCACAGCAAAATCAAGCAATTAGACTTTTACTGTACATCTCAATATTGAACATAGGTAATAATAAATAATAATGATTTGGACAAGAAATACACACTGCATAAAAACACTGAAAGTGCCATCTTAAAATGGAAATGGGGAAGAACAAGCAAACAAAGCTCATAAGTAAAACCTGTTTCACAGAAGCCATATCAATTGGCTTACAGGGTTTAACAGTAAACCAGCAGACATGCCATGAGTGCTTGCTATAATGCCTATTTCACAATTATTGATAAGAGAAAATATATCATGAGTCCAAAACATTGTATAGTCATCCTTTTAGCACAATGTCAATACATAATAGAATATAATATGAGTAAAGTCGGTTTTACTTGGTCCAATTTTGCTTTAACCAGTTAACCGAGTATTTTCCGAGTGCAAAGTTGCACTGGTGGTGGGATTATTTTTATGCGCTAGGCTTGATGTGCACATGCAGACTTGCATCATTCACAGAATTTGTAATTAGTATCATTGTAACTAATTACTGGAGAACACTTTTCTCTTTGTAACAAAGTGAGAATGTACACTTTTCACTTCTACTAGCCATTAGAACAACACTAGCTTACGGCTGATGTGAGCAGAACTTATGCGTATCATCCTATTGTTTACACCGCTCGCTCGAACACTGCATGCAATGTAAGCTACTTTGTTCCTAGATGGCACATTTTTTCATGACATTGGACAGATAAGGTTTGCGTCTACACCTACTTGTCAACCCCACTGTAGAGCCGCAAAGATACCACAGGGACATCTATCAACGTCATGCACGGACTCAGAGACATAGCGGATGACGTTTATAGTAGTGATGACATCGGGTAGTAAATATTGGAGTCTATTCCGGAGCATTGGGAGAGGAGTAGGAGTCGACTCCTTGATCGTCAATAAAAATAAGGAAAAGTGGTTAGCATTGACCAATGTTAAAAAACGGAAGTAACAATAGCTTTGTTTTTTTTGTCCTGTTTCAATTACACCAGGTACAAGTTTGTCACAAAACCCGTTTTTCTGTCCTGTTTTAAATTAATTAACCACAACCCAGAAACGTTTCTTTGTCCTGTTGTAAGTTACCACTACTGCGACTGGAGTAAGAATTTTACACCTGCTATTTTAGCAGGAGTGGGTGTAAAAGAGACAAAATATTGCGCACTTTTTTAAGTTTGTAGTGGCTTGGTTGGTGTAGTGAGAAGCTAAGAAAGAAGCTAGAAGTTAAAATGGAAAAAGCCGGGCCGAGCAATATCTTTCCCAATGATATATGAATCTTCACGGCCTTTCTTAAAAGGGACAATGCCAATTCATCAACCGTTAAGCAAAACCTTAGCCCAGGGCCGACATAACCTAAAACTTAGGATAGGTCTGCTTGAAGACGTTTAGCAATATTATGCACAACAATGTACTAGAAACCTATTATCTAGGCCAAAATATTAAAAATATAGTTAGGCTCAAAGCCTATTAGCCTGTCATCGTGTGGTATATAGGCTCTAGGCCTTCGTTGCCTTGTCAAATGTCAAACTGGGTGCAAATATGTTTGTTTGTCTAGTGGGCGTAACGTGTACTTATTACTCCTATTTCCGGTTTTATGACGTACATCCGACGATCCAGGAGTAATATGTGAACCTGGTACAGGACAAACAACAAAGCTAACACTTTGTTTGTATGGTTGGCTTGGTATTAACAGAAAAATCTAGGTTATCCAACACCTGACACCGCAACCCAGTTTTGAAGGAATCGACTCCTTGAAACTGGAGTCGACTCCGGAAGGGGTCGGTAGGAATCGAGTACCCGAGTACCCTATGTCATCACTAATTTATAGACGTCCCCGCCAGTGAACCAGTTAAATAAACATCCTACAATAACAGGAGTGATAGGCTCAATGTTAAAACCACACAGAATTACCTTAAAACTCACATTGCAAGAATGCTTCACAACGCCAAAATGAAAAAAGTGATTTACAAACAGGATTTAAATTACGTCCCAGTACAGTAGTAGAACACTATAAAAGTGAACACAATGTTTTAATATTATGATGATCAGCACAAGATTGTATTTGCAATAGAACTTAGTAAATATAGTAAATAACTAATAATAATACATTATAGGCTAGCGATAGGCACTGGAAAAAGGTACTGATTTAGTCAATTTGACAATTTTTTGTTCAGTAAATTCCACAGAACCTGATCGTGTCGTGATTCACTATTGGCTGTGTTGAGATATATGACAAGGATCTGTTATTAGTACACACGTTTTTAATTTTTATACCCCTCTGCTTCACTGCAGTACATATTGTATGATGGATAGCAATTTGAATGTCCCAATAAACAAACAGTGTTTTTTAATTGGTCAGTGTTAGAGATTTTCCTAGTTTTTCATTCAAAGTTTCCATAGAATTATGAGAACTGGTTTAATATTTCCTGGTATGGATATGGATGGAATGTCTAATGTCTAATTTTTATTAAGGGGTTTATGGTACAATAATTTTACGGTTGATTGTTTGAATTCAATTTATTTTTTTTATGTACTAGTACCGACAATTGAATTACTTACTGTCCTGACTGAAATCTGACACAGTGACTGCTTAAATGGGAGGCAAGACCACAATAATGTATCACTATCAGGTAGGTACCACAGAACTATACAATTAAGATTTCTTTGTTCTAAAAGGAATGATTGGTCAACGTCATGGGTACAAGAAGTACAAGGTTTATCACTACATGCTACATACCAATTTCAATTGTGCACAGGGCAAAGCTTAATGTAAAGAAACATTATAAGATATTCTTGAGATCATTGCTTTGGCATCAGCTTTATAACTTCAAATATTTAAAAATCTTTTGTCTCCTTTGATATGGTAGAATTCATAGATTTCTATTTAGTACACGTACAAGGAATGCCTCAGATCAACAAATGATATGTACAACTCATTAGATCACAGCTGGAGTTAAACTCTTGGTACAGAGCTTAAATTAAACTACGTTGCATTGTGGGTAACTGACTAGAAACAGAATACAGTACATACTAATACTAGACATACGTACTTATTAAATGTGACTGGCCCCACTGAGATTCTCTTTGAATGATGGCCAGACCAGCACAACATGTATGTGTAGTGTGTACCAACAACGTACATTGTAAAGCCACCCAAGAGTTATCCAAACTCTTGCTACGAATATATTTAAAGTTTTAAATGGACACCACAGAAGAAGCCACTACCTGTGGATGCGGGGATAAGAGAAGTCCACAGGATCACGTTAAATAAATAAATTTAAAATTTAGAAAACATGCGACAGTCTTCTTTGAGCAAGTTGAGTTCATTCGCAGATGTCATTGTCATTTATAAATTAACTGTATAGTGGTCCCAACGAAAGAATGCAGGTGGCTCGAAATTGTTTTCCCAACATAAGCAACTTTGTCAATTCTATTCACAGCTCGCTCAGCGTGGATCTTGCACACGGAGGAACTCTGTGATCTAGCACAGATAATTTTTGCTTGCGTTGGTAAAAGATATTTCTCTTTCATACACAACAAGGCGACATTCCATTAACCGCACATTCATTCTGCCCCCACCACTACCAAGCATCTGCATTCTTTTGTTGGAGCAAGTATATTCGAGACGATGTGGTGAGATAGACGACGATAAAGGATACTTATCTATGCTTTATGTAGGTTTAGATCCACACCAATTGGAATCAAATGGTATGCTTCTGCTTGTGTCCAGCCATGGACCAAAGCCTAGCCTATTTTACCAGTTCTATTATATTTTTAAATATCACAGTGTATAGGGATGACATCAAGTAGTTAACTACCATATTAAGCTGTGGAGTTGATTCCACAATCAGCACTAAGAGCAAGATAAAACGTTTGTTATTGGTAAATATGTAACCCTCCCTCTGTCAATTTATAGATAAAAAATAAAAATAGATGTATGTCTCTTTAGAAAGTATCCACTCAGTTGCATGAGTGATCTTCATTAATTTTTTACAGTATTTCACACAAGCATGTCACAGATATTGTATCTTGAATTTTGATTTGCAAACAAAGATGTGATAAGATCATATCATAAGATAATGATAGTGATGGAGACAAACATGGCCTGTTGACTACTAGGACTCGTTTATGTCCACACCACACACCATATACTTTTGAATAATAGACTCCTTAAAATTGGAGTCGACTACTAAAGAACTCCATTGGGATTTAAGTTCGTGATATCATTCCGAAAAATTATGTTAATAGTTAAAAAAGTGAACTGTAACAAAGTTTGGTAACTCTTAGTGTAGCCTACTGGCACGTTCAGTAGCAGTGTCCTTCCTAATCAAAATCCGAGTCGAGATTCTCCCAAGTGATCTGGTCAGCATAACTGCTTGCGGAGCATGGCTCTCACACCTTGGCTGTCTGGCCCCGAAGATGTTGACGTCCTGTTTGCACCTCACCATCCTCTTCTTCATCTTGACGAATGAGTAGTAGTACGCCTCTAGTTGAACGTCCAGCTTCTCGCACACAATGCAGCAGAGAGCCTGTGATGCCTGCTCTCGTACAAAGGGACCGCATATGCTAAGCTCGCGTAGTGAACGCCGTCCGCAGCGCTGCAAGAAGGCTGTGACGACTTCCGCGGCCATGTTGCAATAATCTAGTTCCAAACCGGCGTAGCCGTGGGGAAAGCACCTGAAGACTCGAAAGCCCGTGCGAAGAGTTCTTGCGTGAGAAGTGGCGATCCGGAAAGAGAGAGTTCCTCCAGGGATCGGTTCGACAGGAGACGTTCTAAATACCAGGCCGGAACTCATCCCCTCCCGAGTTGGACCCAAACAGGGGACGTCGTAGAGACGGGGAAAGGCTTTGTATCGTCCGGGAACGAACCTAATGGATACGTTTTTGTAGAACAGTCCCAGACTGACTAACCGCGTGCAGTGGCGCTCAACTAGCCGCATGTCCACGCCGGTTACGCCCTCCAGTGAGATGGCAAGAAGCCCGGGCCCGCGCGCTGCGATGATCGGAAATATACTACCTTCGAACAGGGTAGCCGTCTCAGTCGATGGCTTAGGATCATCCCAAGGCTTCTTGCTGTTGTATGTCACGCACTGTACGTCTAGTTCGGCTAGGTGCTCCAGAGTCGCGAGCGGAGACAAAACAAAAGGAGACGCTCCGACATCCAGTTCCACACGGATGCGCTAAATACCTAAAAATGACATAATTATTCATTATTATTGATGCAAATTTTAGCGGTAGCATAATACTTTATAAAAATTAAATTATGTTTTCATCACCCAGGAACCTGACATTAAAAGATGAAACAATTTTAGAGTGGATCAGGTTAATGATTTTGATTTGTAGGATTATACACACTACACTACACTGCCCCACACACACACACCTACACACTAGGCCTACTCGAAATAAAATTGAGATCATGATATTTCAAAGGTTAATCAACCTTCTTCATCAGGTTTAATGGCTGTTGAAAAAACATGACAACATGATGTGCTAGCCGCTAGATATGTTCACCCCAGAGGCGCAGCAGCACCAAGAAGTGTCGACGCCGGCAGTGCAGACAATCCAAGACACATCCTCACTAATGGTCGTCTCAATGCCCCACCAGTTCACCCAACTGTGTCTCAACTCAATGCCCCACTAGACCCAACTGAACACCACAGTTGTGGCAATCCAGACCCATTCTCTCCCTCCTTTCATACCTACGTCAGCCTCCTCTACCGTAGTCTATTCAACTATAGCTGCAATCCCCATCATCAAACCAAAAACACCCACGAAAAAACAGGTAAAACCAACTCCCAAAATTCAAACCTTGCATGGCTAAACTAAATTTCATAAAATTGTTACTGTACCCAGAAACCCAAAAAATTTTCAAGAAGTGACAAAAGAGTTAAAGGTAGGCTAACACAATCTTCTCTTGATATCATCTCTCTGTCTATTTACGGAAACAAATGACACATTTTCTGCTAGCTTTTTGAGGAAGAACCGTGGATAGGTATGTTTACAGCTTCCCTTTGCTTCATGTGTTTCATTCATGCTTCAAAAAAAATTAACGACTCTTTCCCACTAACAAAAGGGAACATGAATAAACAAACGATGAATCGATGATACTCAAGTCACTTTATTAGTTGTTTACTGATAACTAAACCCTTTTGGGCTCCTTGACATGAAAAAAAATTCTGCCTATTGTATGTACGTGTTTTTAAAATCGATCGTACATGGTGTGTTCAGACTTTTTTTTTTAAGCAATACACTACTGCGTACACTCCAGAAGCTGTGTTACAGCTGTGAAAACATGTGTGGGATATTTGTATTGTATTGATGTTTTTTTGTAAGGTTCTCAATTTCAGAAAGGCCTATGTAGGCCTACAGAGACTAATTTTTTGGAAGGATGCCAAAAGACATCAAATGATGATCAAAAGTAATAAAGGGGAGGGCCTACATAACATATCAAATATAATTGAAAACAAAAATAACTGCCTGCAAATTTGAAATGAATTCTTTCATTCTCCTAATTTAAGTATGGTAAGCCTGAGTTATTATTTTGTAAGGTTTTTCATTGTTCTTGTGTTTCAGAACTATAAAAGTAGGCCTACACTTAAGCAGCCTACTTACCGGTATTTAACATCTCGTGTAGTGATTCCCAATAGATTTAAAGGGACAACATTAAAAAAATTTGCATGCTGGAGCAATATTTTTCACTTTTTTTTCACACTAACTAAAAGGCAAACTGAATCTAAAATAGGAATGGGATAAAAACGAGTAGTTTCCTAAATGTTTAACCCCTTGCCCTTAAACTAATTATGTTTAACCCCTAAGCTTTTCATGCCGTTTATCCCGTATTGTGCCGAATATAGGCCGAACCTGAATATAAGCCGCCCCCCTAACTTTTCTTGTTGAAATATTAAAAAACCTATCTAAAAAAATATGCAATATTAGCTGGTAAGGGACTTGAGACTTAAAAAAATGAAAAATGGTAGGCTTATGTTCAGGACATTACGGTATACGACGATACTCCATGCTAAATGGCGTCCGTACTGTGCATGCCGTAAATATACGCGCTGCAACATTTCCCCACTTCGGGGTGTCTGTGCATGCCGTATATGGGTGTATTTATCGCCAGCAGCAGAGGTCTTCATTCTGTGATTTTTCGTTCTGTTATGTTGGTGGTAAACTCAAAAAAATAAGGGCATTTTACCTTAAATTAATACACAAGGAAAGAACAACTTCTGAAAATAAATTCCACGGTTAAGGGTTAAAATTGGTTAAATTAGTTTTTTCCTCGGGGCGCGATATCGATAATTTTTATTTTTACGAGCCGATATTCCAGCTAATGGTGGCGACGGCAGTTTACCCGCACTTTACCGTGCCAGACGATAAACCGCCGCTTGTCAAGTGTCACTCTTGTCAGTAGCAGCAAGTGCACAAATAACTAACCAAAGAAATCCTAGGATGCCACCAAAAAAATTATCACTTATCAGGATTGGTCAGGTTTAGGAAGTATTTTTTATTAAATATATAATATATCAAATTATTATATTAATGAGAAAAGGGAAGTTTAGAGTGTATATTGCGCAATTGACGCCAATTTTAAGCATCTGACGTAAAAATATAGCACCACTATGTCAAATATTTACGTGACACTATTCCGGGGGTCTATTTCCGCAAAACCCGTAATAACGGTGACAGTATTTAGTATTTACTCACGGTTTACCCGCAAAAATTAAAATTTTCAATGCTTAATGTTAATTTAATTTACTAACACTAACAGTTAACCTTATATATATACTAGTATATATATATATATATATATATATATATAACGAATAAATAATTGTGTGCTCGTTGGTCTTGTTGTAGGCGTATCTGCTTCCAATGCGAAGGTCCGGGGTTTTCGTTTTCCCGCAAAAGTCAGAAGTTTTTTAACTTCTGATTTGGACTTAAGTCAATCATTCTTGTCTTAGGATTTTTGAAAACGGTGACTTTGGAGCCGTCCTAGCAACGAAGCACATAATAAATTCAGAGTTGTTCTGAATCGGCGTTGTTGATTCTGGCGTTGATCCGCGGGGTGTTTCGCACTGTCCATACCAATTGATTGCTATATTTGATATTTCCTATTAAAAAATATTGATCTTTGGTTGGTTATCGCTCACTCGTCGATTGCGTCGGGGCCTACAGGGTTGGCTTGGTCGCTTTGATTTAAAGTCCCCCACTGAAAATCAGTTATAAGTTATAACTTATTATTTATTTTATTATTATAACTTATAACTGAGTGGGTAGACTCTAAATACAATTTATTTATTTGTTTTATTTAGTAACCTGTACCTGACCACTAAACGTTTAAATATTTAAACCCTTTCCCCATCCCTACTCTAAAATAAAATTTAAAAAAAAACATAAATAGGAAATAGTTGCAGGTAGAACTAGGTACGTACCTGGACAAACGGCGGCCAAGACCGCCAGCAGTCCTGCGTTATCCTTGCGTGACAGACCGAGATCCACGTCCTTCAGTCGATAATGTGGTGCGTCCGCTCGCGAAAGCCACACCCTTGGCGTATGCACCTTGTGTAACGCACGCACCACGTCCGGGTGGCGCAGAACGCACAGCTGGGGGTTGTGTTTCAGCACGTAGCATACTCCCACCGAGGTAACCTCTGTGTCGCGGAGGTCCAACTCGGTCAAGGTCGGCATGTGCTTTAGGTGGCTCAACGCCTTATCGTTCAGGAAACACGACTTCAGGCTCAGCACCCTGGAAAGGAAGGTCGGCAGACTATAACACTTGCTTACCCAGAACAAAGTAGCCTACTGTATTTACTTGATTGTAGGCTGCACGCGAATGTTGGTCGCACCGCAGTTTTCAGATGTCTTAAAATCAAAAAGTTGGTTTACATGTGAATGTAGTCACAATATTACTTTTGGTGGGATTGTTGGTATGGATAGACAAATATCCTGAAATTCTGCTTAAAAAGTTCAAATAAATATAAAATAAAAAAATAACTAACCAAAGAAGTCCTAGAATGCCACCAAAATATTATCAGTTTGTAAGGTTTATGCAGTGGTATGTAATTTTATCATTAGTTGGAATTCAATTTATGCAAAATGTGACATTATTGTGTCTTAAATATATGTGTCGCAAAATCTATTTTGTGTGACACGATGTGCCATCAAGTGATGTGACCGGGCACCTTCACGAATGGTAGGCTTATTGGAATTAGTATTTGTATCAATCATTGATTGATTAATACAGCTGTAGATAGACCTACCGGTATACTAGTTCAATTGTGGCCATTGCTACCTAGTGCCTACCTTAGATTAGGGCAATGGTTCTTGATATATTTCATAGCGGCCCTGTTGACATGAGCCATTGCCTCGAAGTTTAGTGTCAACAATGTGGTGAGACATGGTGACACCCACTTCAGATAGGGTAGAGCTTCTTCAACATTCCTTATCTCCAGATGTTTCAAATTCTGTGAAAAGATATGAATACAGTATCAAATATCAATCTATGAACAGCACAATCGGGACCAGAGAGGCAGGGTGGTACTGGCAGCTTGCCCCACTGGGCATACATAAAGGAGGTAAGTATATTCTAGCCCACCTAGAATAGAACTGATGAATTAACCAAAGTAAGTGCATATTGCACATTTTGTGTACATACATCAAACATAAATAATCAATGAATATAAAAGAGACCAATCGGCTACCCTATGTTAGTGAAGGAGTTGGGCAAAGGATTTAAAGGAATCCAACAGCTTACCTGCAAATTGTAGGTGGGTGAGATGAGTAGATATCTAGGCTTTAAAGCTTGTGATAAAAACAAATTGTCAATAACTCAAAACATTTCGGCTTGTGTGGCTTTGGTCAATTGACGGATGGAGAAGAACTGGCTAAAAAATTCTTACACTACTACACCACTAACATGGCATGGTGACATGGCCAATGAGATGGAAAGGAGAAAGTGCAGTACAGGCGGCTGAGATGAAATTCATCCGCGGTGTGGCCGTGTGGCAGGTGCCACTAAGATGGACAAGGTACGAAGTAGAGTGATACGGAAGAAAGTGGGAGTTGTGAGACTCAAGTTCAAGATGGGCAAGGACTGACTACGATGGTATGGACACATGAGAAGAATGGAGAAGAATAAGATCCCAAGATAAGCATTTGAGATAGTTAATGAGAGAAGAAGAGTAGTATAGGCAAATTAAGGTTGGAGAACGGAAAATATTATTAGAAGCTGATTCTTTTTGTAATCCTTTCATGTGGGGGCCCTGTATATCTCCAGAAAAATCACCCACATCCACGTGGGCAACACCCTTAATTTGTGAAAAATCGCAGCCAATCTTGCAGTTTTTAAAAATGCCAAAATGTGATTAGAAACTGATTCCCTTTTGTAATCTATCATTGGGGCCCCGCTGTATAGTTCAGAAAAAATCCCCATAAAATAGCCTACAAGGGACACCCTTAAATTTAAAAAAAAATCGCCGCCATCTTCGTTTTCAAAAATATGCCAAAATGTGATTAGAAGCTGATTCCTTTTGTATACGTTCATTGGGGCCCCTGTATATCTCCAAAAAATCCCAAAAATCCCCTACTTGGGACCACCCTCAATTTTGAAAAATCGACGCCATCTTGCAGTTTAAAAAAATGCCATAACTTAGGAGTAGATATTCCTTTAGAGGCTGCAATGGAGGGTGACATAACAGGTTAAACGGAGTAAGATGAAGCTTCCGTCGCCTGTACTTTTCGCTCTCCAACGAAGTCTTTCATTACCCCACTTTGATCGACGTACTGCAACCCAATTAGGCAGTTCGGCTACTTTCTTCAAGTGCTTTCCATCGTGCCTGCATATGATGATCATATGATGATCTGGCGCTAGCCACTCCCCAAACCAGAGGACCGTGAGGCTATGAAACGAAAAAACGGCTTCGAGGTACCACTGGAGTGACCTCCCTTGATAAGATATGCTTCGATAATTCCTCTCACGCCACGCTGATGGCATTAGTCTCATCAATACTCTTAGACGACAATAAGACCCTTCCCTTTAGCATCAAGGATGATGGGACGATCGACGGGCAGTAAAAAACATCTACAATCCCAAATGTTTTCCCTAATCCTGAAGAACCGTTTCCAGAAGCTGCTGCATTCATAAGCTTGTCAATTTCAGGAATAAGGTCAACTGCGAGGTGGTGAAGGAACGATGAAGCAAAAAATTGGTCGCTGCGTCGATGGTGTCATATATTGTGAGGACAATAACGTCACTAACCTGACACTGGGCTGACGAGCGAGAGTACTTTCGTCAGCATCCGAAGCAGACACAATGCTGCTTTCAACGTATGCCAAGCTGAGAGCTTGGGAATTATACTGGAGCAGTTGTTTCTAGCCTCGAGGGACACAGATGTTAATGTACAGCATCTGATGTCACTCACACCAATTCATGAGGAGACCTGCCTGATAAAACGCAAGCATTCATAATCAAAACTGCAATGCCCTACTGTCAGCAGAGGTCGCCGATGTTATCATACCTCTTACATGTCATCACAGGCAGTGTCCACCATCCAGGTTTTTCTATGGGCATGGCCAAAAAATCAGTATTTTCACAAATTAATCAATGACTCAGAGCCAGAGAGCTTCTTGTTAAGAGTAGGGTGAAGTGGGGAGCTAGAGGACAAAGTCAGAGCAAATATACGAGGCAGTTGTCCTCGATCCAAAGGTCGCATGCTGAAGTGCAGATGCTACCCTGCGCACAATCCAGAGCTTCCAAGTGGCACAAAATGAAGAACAGAATAAGATTCCGAACTCCCACCTGACTACGACTCGTTGGAACTATGTGCAAAGGGACGAATTCATTGCTTATTGCCAAGCTCCATTACGAGCTGCTAGAGCATCCGTCCCCCATTGGTCACGGGCTGGGAATTCTAAATGGGAAGTGCTGACTAGTGCGCCACAACCCTACCCCCCCTTGCCCCAGCCAGCAGCTCAAAACGCCATGTTGTCCAGATGATAGTGGTGAAGATAGTGTCAGCGATGATAAGAGGAGTGAGTGTGGAGAGTCAACAGATTCGGACAAACAGTAATGTGCATATAGGATGGCACTAATGATTGTAGTGCTTCGTACAGAATTGTCATAGTTCTACTGTGCCAATTATTCAAAATACTTGAACAGGGCTTCATTCGAGTCTTTAATAGAAAGTTCTACTGAACTATTTCGAGAAACTGACTGGGTATCCAGCTGCAATCGACGGCATCTGGATTCGAGTTTTTAAAAAACTTTTCTATCGACAAACAACCGACATCAAAACGATTACCTCGACCCCCAAAACCCTAAAACCACATACTATGCGATATCTTTACCCTAAACCCTTGCAAAGAATAGTGTCAGACGTGCAAATGGCAGCCATATTGGATTTTGGGCTCTGGTGGAGTAAATGCTGACATGTCACGAGAGGCATGGGGCTAAATGTTTTATAAAACTTCTGTAGAGTGACAAATCCTTTGAGAAATTGTCATTGACTCTCAACGGTCACAAATGGTCGGAAATGACCCTAATTTTTATGAAAATGTGCAAGATGGCCGGCGTTTTTTTTTTTATTTAGAGTGTTTCCCACGTAGGATTTTTTGGGATTTCTGGAGATATACAGGGGCCCAAAGAACGTATTACACAAGAGAATCAGCATCTATCACATTTTGACATAATTTTTTTTTTAACTGCAAGATGGCGGCAATTTTTTTCAAAATTGAAGGGTGTTCCCCAAGTAGGATTTTTGTTTATTTTTCTGGAGATATACAGGGGGCCACATTGAATGGTATTACAAAAAGAAATCAGCTTTCTAATCACACATTTTGGCATTTTTTTAAAACTGCAAGATGGCTGCGTTTTTTTTCAAAATTTAAGGGTGTTGCCCACCTAGGATTTTTGGGGGATTTTTTCTTGAATATACAGGGGGCCCCAATGACGTAAAAAAAAAAATCAACAAACAAGAAACAGCTTTCTAATAATTATTTCTGTCTTGAACCCGATTTTAGTATAAGTTTGTCCCCCACCTATAACGAGAGTGGGAGACCTAGAAAGAGTATGGCATGACCAGGTATACAAGCTATGTGGAGGAGAGAGGAGAGGATTGGTCAGTGTACGGGATATAGAGATACTATGGTGGGTAGACAGGAAAAAGGTGAGAGAGTTGGTGTCCCAACAGAGAAAGAATAGGCCTCACAAAGATAATGTGGTTCAAGAAAATGATTGTTGTCGAGCTTGGCAGAACTGATACGATTCCTGGGATGCCCAAGATCAATAGGTGGAAAGTGGCAAAAACCCCTTTCCGTTACCTAACTAATATTAGTGTTGGAATTAAGAGTACCGTGAGTGATAATATATATATATTATATATATTAATATATTGTGTACCTGATTTTATAGTAGTTGACTATGATGCTGTTGTGTTAGTACTGGTACTTTTAGACAGAAATGAAAAAAAGTGGCCTACACCGTGGATCGAAACCGGGACCTGAGCCAAACCCACCTGGGCCATAGGCCTACTCCTTACCACTGAGCTTGCACTAACCAATTTAATTCGTGTCTATTCTGGTCTGTCCTGAATTTATACTTACATTGTTAACCAACAATGAAACGACACTTGACGCATACAGGTGCGTCATGAGTACGCGCGCCATCCCATACACATGACGCTCTCTGTAGTGCGTCAGCCACATTTTAAGATCTCACCCGCCAGCTTACACGGTCATCATTACACACGCTAAAAGCTTTACTGAAGGGTAATTCAAGTAGGTTACCGTTAGTAGCGGCAGCCTACTAGAGTTGTGTTCTCGTTTTCTCGGAGGTCAATACGTAATCTTTTTGATAGCCTGGAAATGTCAACCAAGTGTTTCCAAAATGGCTACGCTTTGATTTAAACATTACATGGAATGATGATGTATTCTATCAATAATCATTTTATTAGACAGCAGAGAAAGTGAGTGAGTGTATCTAGTGGTTTCAAAGCATGATTATTTTTCAAGCGATAGTGAGGAATCGGTGCAGACAGTATGGACAAGTCAGGAATTGGAGTGAAGTGATGGTGGGGGTGTGACAGATTATGGACAAGAGGCCTAGGCCTGAACCTAGCAAAACACATTGGAAATGTAGCAAAGTAGTGCTCCAAATTCAAGTTCTTCTTTGAAAATATTCTGTTCTAGCCGAGGTGCTCACGTCCGAGAATATGGACGTATATTTTTGATCTGAAATTACCCCGAACTTGACGTAGGCTTGGAAGGAGGCAGTGCAGAGGTAAGTAACGATGGGCGGGATGTTAGCCCCACCGCGAGAGAGAAACAGGTATAGAAACTCGAGTTCTGGGAATATGAGTAGGAAGTTAGAGAATGCCTGGAAGGCAAGTCGACGCAAGGACTGCAGCGTCGTAAATCCGTCGTTGTATTCCCAGAACGGACGCGGCAGCGGCTACACACTTGAATACTTACAGTGAGTGCAATGTCCGAGGCACGGACCGTGCGTTGCGAGGTGCGATCGAGAAAAGTTGAGGACGAAAACGAACTTTGCACTTCGATCGAGTGAAGGCAGAGGGCGAACTGCATTGACAAAGCACTTGCATATCGAACGCAGAGAAAACAGGAAATGACGTCTGATAGGCAGAAATTCAAACAGGTGATACAATATGTGCAACTTGTGAGTACGAAACAAGAAATACGCAATAGCTGTGGGGTTGCAAAATAGTAACTACCACAATAGCGCCGGGAAAGGCGCAAACATACCGCCCACCATAAAATGATATTTTTAGATAGGACCAAGAGAATAACTACGAACTACAACTAGAAGACCGAGCCAAAACGATAACTATAAGGAGGGAGTGATCACCAACTTGTTTCACCGGACGGGTAAACACCCTTTGGGAGTCCGAACGGACGCCACTCTGACGACGTTGTCTTGTGCCAGGGCACACTTGTCCAGCCCGGACCAATAGCCAAGACAAAGGAGTGGGTGGCGGGTTTCCAACACGAAGACCACGTCACCGACCTTGAGGTTCGGGCACGCGCGCACCCACTTCCTACAACTGCATCTGCGTGTGCAGATACTCAGAGGACCCAACGTGTCCAAAAGCGTTGATGCAGTTACGGACTTGAAAGCCAACGGAGAGGTGAGAGGCATTCTCGACGACAGCAACTTCGGGAGGTGGAGGAAGCGAGGTTGCGATCAACAATTGCGTGGGGGGATAGAGGTAATTGGGGCCAGCCAGGGGGGTCGAACGAAGTGGCACAAAGCGACGACTATTCAACAACTCTTCGATGCGTAAAACAGGGTGGAGTACTCCTCTGAATTAGGGCGGAGTCCTTATTATCGATGCAGGAGTAACTTGGCGGATTTTAGCCCCCGGCTTTCCCAAAGTCCACCGAAATTAGGAGCGTAAGGGGGGTTGAAATGCCACCTAACATGACGTATTGCAACTTGTCCGCGATGGCGGTCTCAGCTGCCGTGAGAGAAATCGTAGATCTCGCGGAGCGAGCGAGCAGCACCTACGTAGTTACGGCCACAGTCGGATAAATGTGAGCTGGGGAGTCCACGCCGGGCGAGAAACGTGTCTAGACTGGATGCCAGGAAAACTTCCAGTGGACCAGGTCCCAGAAACCACTCAAGTGCACAGCCTTTGGTGGCCATGCCGACGAAGGAGACATAAGTAGGCCTTTGACGATGTAGGCCATTACGACGAGACTCGTCTTCACTGAGAAGGGCCACGTAGTCTGTGCCCACGTGGAGGAACGGCACAGCGAAGGCTTAACGCAGGTCATGCAGATTGGGCCTAATTGGCTGATTAGGCTTGGCGCGAATTTGAAACAGGTAAGGCAGCGACGAATGCGTTGCCGTACAAACCACGCAGAGAGATAATTCCAATAACATATTCTGAATGAGAGCTTTGCACAGTGCGGGGGCCAGAGTGC
This sequence comes from Sweltsa coloradensis, assembly GCA_024449915.1. Taxonomy (NCBI): domain Eukaryota; kingdom Metazoa; phylum Arthropoda; class Insecta; order Plecoptera; family Chloroperlidae; genus Sweltsa; species Sweltsa coloradensis. Next base: position 38,633 of record JAMZAV010002185.1, read on the forward strand.
AAGGAGGAGAGATGGAAGGCATCACACAAGAGCGCGGACAAAATGCCGCTTCCTTGGGAAGCAAGAGGGGATGCGAGCTTCTTCGGGGAGAGAATAATAATGATCCTGCCGCCCACCCTGACAACCCCCGGGTCAATGAGAGGTCTTGAGGGTGGCGATGCGGGGGGTCCGAAACGAGTGTTTAGCCAGTTGCTTGAAGCTCATCAGCGAAGTAACTGGCTGCTGAGTGATGCGCACAACAGGCGCATCGCTCCTCAGATCGACGGGAGCCTGAGGACCAGATGGGGGTGCAAGGTTACTTCGACTAGCAAGCAAGATGCGGGAAAAGCGTACCACGTGACCCGAACACGCGGCTTGGCTTTCAAGAGCGGGGAGAAACTCTGGCAGTTTTGGACAAGCAGAGGACATGACGGGATCATGAGTTATCAGCACCGGTGGCAGACGTCTTTCAGTTTTCTCCCGCTCGGCAAGTGTCTGGCTGTTCAACCGAAGGGACCGAGCGAGACCACGTGGAGGGGGGAAACGCATGAAAGGGGGAACCAGAGAACTGCAGGTATGGGGGTGGTTCAACAGGTCCAGGGGGAGCAGCCCCCGAGAGGCGCAGTCGGCAGGGTTCTCTTCAGAACTAACATGAGCCCAATTCAGGGAGAGTGGTCTCGAGTATTTTTCGACTAACCCGAATTGGCGACGAATGTCTTCAGCTGGTGCCGGGGGTGTGGTGTGGTGGTGATCCAAGCGAGCAAGATAGTATGAGTCAGTGTAATAGCACCACTGTTTTCTATGTGCAAGGGCTTGAGAGCGGGTAGGGTGTCTTTTAAGCACCCTATACAATAACAATGCTCCACCTGAGTTCCAACTTGGGCACAGTGAGCAGCTTGACGGGCGCGACTTGCTCCTAGGCTCTCCAACAATCTGACGTGAGATTTGCGAGCACGTCTCAACGTGCAAGTAAAGAGTAGCAGGTAGGCCTTTCTCGAAGGCGTCCGCAAAACCACTTCAAGCCGGTATGTGGCTCGTTTTCATGAACAAGAGACGCGGAACTGAACATCACTCAACTTGGGCACGAGCTTTCAATGGCAGTGAGCCAAGTGCTGAGAGAGTGTATCTTGGGGTTGGCCGAGAGCCGGGGATTCATCCCACTCCCCGCGCACGAGCCAGAGATTCTGCAGTAACACCTTCAGACGGAGACGAAAGGGGTGAGAACCCCGATTGGTCGAATAATGCGGCGCGATGTAGGAGGCGAGTATGGACCCGTTTTGGTGACAGCAACCTAACAAAGGGCATAGTGTGGAAGCTGAAGCAATCAGACACGGGGTCCCACACAGACCGAGAATTTTTCAAAGTTTGTTCGTCGTTGGAGAAGACCAGGGGGGTTTCTTCTAGATGGTCCCTTGGGAGGGAGCTAGAGCGTCAGGAACATTCTATCCCACTTGCTAGCTCGATGCCTGCACAGCTGAGTGAGTGACTGCACTCAGGTCACGCAGCACGAGGGCTTCGTCAAGGTCACTGGCGCCTGAAACTAGTCCTCTATGTAGAATGTTTTTGAAGTAAAGGGCGCGGAAGCGAGAGGAAACTTAGCGACCTTCGTCCACGACCAGTTGCTGCAACACTCGTTGGGGCCTGGATGCAGTAGGGAGTGAGACCGTCGGTCACTGTATTGAGCTCGTACTCAACGACAGGAGAGTAGGGCTCAGACTCCAGAATATGTGCTGAAAAGCACGATCGTCCGGGTGCACAAGGATTTGACGGTCTCTTTCTCACGTCCGAGCACGAGAGCTAGCAGGATACGTGCGAAAAAGTGGTTAGAACAGTGGTGAAGGTTCACTTTGAAGCTTAGGACCACTCAGCAGGAACGTGTTGAGAGCGCTCCCGTTTTATCAGGAGAGGAGGCGTTGAATACCACTACGCGTTTCGTGGTAGAGCTTTTGACCTTGTGTACACAATGATGCGATTATTGTACTCCGCAGGTCGAGAGGAAAGGCTGCATGTGCAGTGAACGAGCGTAATCACCATGAACTCATGATAGAGTCATGAAGTGGAGGATCACGCTTCAGACGACGCTCTAAACGACAAATTCTTGAGCGCGACGTCACCCATTGTAGCGCTGGCAATGATAAGCATCAGGCTTGAAGGTAGAGCGACCGAGTAGCGGCCTAGGGTCGCGAGAGTGATTTTAAGAGTAGCTCTTCACGGCGAATCCCATTGGGTCCAGAGAGGGAGGTCGACTGTGACTTCTCTTTGTTTTCCCAGAAGAAGATCGGAAGAGTAATGTTACATACGGGGAGCTTGTCACGAGCGATAAATTAGTAGGATGTACTCAGTTCTGGTTGAGTGCTTGGGACCGGACCTAGATTACCAACCAAAACCCGTGTTGAGTGCGGCAGGTTTGCGCCTACTATCGTGTGTCCGTTTTACAGATAATGTCTGAGTAGAGTATCTTCACCATGAGAAATTCAATGGGCCCTGGTACTTGAAGCGATCGTCAGCGAGGTCAAGGTCTGATAGCGCTCTATGACTCAGTGGACACGGAGGATGTAGGCAATTGCGCGCAATGGTTGAGATAACGTGTGCATTGACATGCATAGAGGGTTGCCCAAGAGCGAGATAGCTAACTTGGGGGCATTTGCACATACCATGCACTCGAGTATTAGTTTGTCCTGAACACCTGACAGTTTGGGCGTGGCTGGATTGACGTTTCAAGCCCCAACGTTGCAACTAAGATAGTGATAAGCAGAGATTTGTGACCCTGAGTCAACACACCCGCAAAGGTTTGCTGATCCCGGTGCGCGTCACTATGAGTGCGCGAACGGTGCCTATAATGACCGTTTTGAATGAGTGGGGCTCGAAGCCTGGACTTGACATGACGAGTCCTTGGTCGCTGAGGACATTGCTCGGTGACCAGGAGTATCGTCATCGAGAGACTGAGCGGAATTCTGAATGTACATAGAATGATGTTTTAGAGCTTTTTACACACAGAACATGATTTTCGTGGAAGTGCATTGGGATCGCAGATGTGCCACCCATACAATTAAAACAGGGTTTTAATTGGCGCAGCGTGCTAACGTTGTCTATGTTAAACCACGGAAAACATGCACTGGTACAAATGTATGAAGAATCCTTACATACCGTCAAGCTGACACAGTTGAAATGAGAGTGATTTACGAGATGATTTTAGTGGGTACTCGCTGCACTACTGTTGTTACGGGCCCAGGTGACGACACTACAAGGTGTTTGATTCGCTTTGAAGGGAGAACTTTTGGACGTAGTACAGAACTTTTTCCCGACAGCACATAACTCATCGTCTAGATTGTCTTCGAGAAAATCGATTAGCGATTTGTACTCGGGAGTTGAATTAGATGGTTTGTCCTGTTTCACAACGCCTTGCGAGATGACGCATTCGAGATTCTAATGCCAAACATAAACAATAAGACATCACCTAAATAATCTGGAATATTCAAGCTTGTCAGAGATTCGCTGATTCGATGTGTTTTTTTTTCAGAAACGCTTGAAAGACCGTCATACGATGACGTTTTTTAGAGGAACAAAATCTAAAATCTTGTGGACATACAAACTCCCTAGTACATCGCTTGTTTTGATAACGAGAGATGAGAGTGTTTCAGAGCGAGGGGTATTTTTCTCAAATGTTCAATTTTGAAATCTGATGAGGGCCACCGGAGTTTCAGATACAATGAAGTTGTTAATAGTGTAACTTTTTGAACATTACTATAATGTTGATTATCATCGATCAGAAGATTTTGAAAGAGAATGAGAATTCGGCCATTTGCAAATGTTCCTTTGAACTTGGAAGATCTATGACTGGCAATGCAAGAGATGGGTTGAACTGAGGCGGACAGAGGACCAGGTTGAGTCACAACATGGCGGCTGATTTAATGTTATCAACCGTAGTATAACTAACTTCAATCAAAGAAAACGGTTTCAAAACTGTCTTGAACTTTGTCTATTTCGATCGATTTATCGGGAAGAACTACTTTGGGTGTTGAGTTCGGCAATAGACATTTGGATTTTCGCGGAACTCAGATTCCAATTGAGACAAACTTTATAAAACGGGGCTAATGCCTCGCTTGATCGGTTTTATTTTTTCGAACGCATTGTACGTTCGTTGAACGGAACGCGAATATAACTCGCGTCGGCAACTAAACTTTTTCTGCTGAGCTTGCACTCTTCCATGATGACGGAGATTGACAAGTATCAAACAATAAGAGGAAACAACGTAAGAACATTACACTGAATGCGCAATCACCAGAAACAATCAGAGCGGAAAACTACAACACTCAAACACCGTGTGTGTAGTGCGATGACCAACAGGACAACCTTGAATGAGAAAATATTTAGCGAAAATGCGGAAAATCACCGAGCATCCGGTGCCTAGGACATGTGGTCGAGCCGAGGTGCTCACTCCGAGAATATGGACTGTATATATTTTGATCTGAACATTACCCCGATCTTGATGTAGGCTGAAGGGGCAGTGCAGAGGTAAGTACGATGGGGCGGGATGTTTAAGCCCACCGCCGGAGAGGAACATGATAGAAACTCGAGTTTTGGGGAAGATGAGTAGGGAGTTAGAGAATCCTGAATGCAGTCGAACCAAGGCTGCAGCTCGGAAATCCTTCCTTGTATTCAAGATCTGAACGCGGCAGGCGGCTACAAAACTTGAATAATACGTACAGTGAAATGCAATGCCGAGCACGGACAACGTGCGTTGCGAGGTGCGAGCGAGAAAAGTTTGAGACGAAACGACTTTTGCACTTCATCGAGTGAAGGCGAGAGCGAACTGCATTGACAAAGCCTTGCATAAGTCGAACGCGAGAAAACCAGAATGACGTCCTGATATGCAGCAATTCAAACGGTGATACCAATATGTGCAAACTTGTGAATACGAAACAAGAAATACCAATAGCTAAGAGACAAATATAACTACCACAATAGCGCCGGGAAAGGCGCAAAACCAATTTCAAAAGCAGTGCCAAATGGTACTACAACAAAAATCCAAATTTAAGTTTTAACAAGTGGGGGGGTGGGGGGAAAATGATTTTAGAGGATTTTTGGATTTCTGGTATATATGAGGGCCACGGAATGTCTTAAAATGGGTGTGTTCAAGGGTTAATTAATTGTGTAGAGCATATTGCACTGCCTATTAGACTACGGTAACAAACGAACCTGGAAAAAACCAAACCATCTCTTTGACCCTAAGCCAAAGTCCCGTTTTGAGCCCCAATTACCTTTTTTAAAATTCTGTCTAAAGTACATAATTGAGCGAGCGTAGCGAGAGTCTCCACTTTGACTCTTTATGGCTCCGAATGTGTTTTTTTTTTTTTTTTTTTCTGTTACTCTGCTTGGATACAGGTCGCATCGTTTTCTCTGATCGACTGAAATTTTTCACACATGTACATAACACCTAGGCGGTTGCTGTATAGTTTTTTGAACAAAATCCGATCGTTGGTTATAAAAAAAAAATTTAAAAAATAAAAAAAGGTTCCGATTCGTTATGAAATTTTGCAGGGTCAAATAAGTACACTTCTCTCCTATTTACCAAATTTTCAGCTAAATCGTTCAAGACCTTAACGACTTATTGGTATGTAAGTTATGGGAATGATCGTACTTGGGTTCGTTGTTGCACGTACCGTTGCTCGCTCAACAACCGCGACGGGACTTTAGCGTTTCCTAGTTTATATATATTTTTTTGTGCAAAGTAGGCCTCTTCAAGCCATTCATTTGTCTTGCTTTCCAATAGAGACTGCCCTTTTCTGTCCTGCTCACGTAGCCTACATGATTATTTATTTACAAGTATCGTTAATATCTTTAGAAAACTTTCGATTACTTTAATGTAACTTTTTAACTTTTTGACGTGTTGCCACAAAACGATACAGCACCCGCATAGGTGGTAGGTACACCATGTTGTGCAAATTCAGGTGATCATTAGAAACGGTGCGACCCTGTTACCAAAGCGTAACGAAAAAAAAAAAAACAAAAAAACAACACATTTTGAGCCATAAGAGTCAGTGGAGATGCTCGCTAAGTACGCTCGCTCAATTACTCATTTTATTGAAATGTATCTGCAAGTCCAGTCCTTTAAAAGATTCCACACCCAAAATTTTGAAAATATAAGGGGGGAGAGAGAGATACCGGTAGGCCTAAAGCTTTCACCTAAATGTTGTATTATTTTCACCACCAATTCACCGCTTCTGGGCACAATAAAAACAAAAATTTACTTTTATTTTTATCCCAAATACATACCTGCCTCTGCGGCAATACCTATGCCGTCATGCACCCAAATAATTTCAAAGGATTACATCATCTCACCCGACATGTGGCAGCAATAGGTTACAAGACTAATCTTGTCCGTGTACTCTCTGTGATGGTGAGCCTAGTGATACGACGGGTGATGAAGAGCCTCCACCTTGTCTTGTCCCCTTCCATCCAGAAGTTACTTCGGCCAGGTAGGACATGACAACCCTCGTATGCATCGAGAAGGGCTTTGCCTCCACACTGGCAGCTACAAACAAACAAAATAAGGATCAGTATAATATTATCCGTCTTGGACTTACCTATGTCTACTTCTGCCACATAAGCCATAGTTTTGGAGAAAAACTGTCAATAGAGCAGTGCACTTTTGAATGACCGAAGGTATATAATTATAGGATTTCACCTTATGTTGCATGTCAGGATGTTCACTGTCAACTTGTAATTCTTGAAAAGTCCAATCCCTTCTTTGTAAAGTCACCCAATCAATGCGTGGGTTGCAAAACCGTTCATTTACCCAAACTATGATTTCTCAAAATTATCACATGTGTTGTGTTTCTATCAGTGAATGGTTCAGTTGTAACTTGTGTTGTGCAGTGCGTGGAGTTTTGAATTGTTAGTTTGTTTTACAGTAGAGTTTACCTATAGGCCTACCTAATGATAAAGTTTTTAATAACGTTGCCTCCTAAACGAAAGGTGGATGTGAGTGAGAGTGATTTGGATTCATCGGTTTTCTCATCATCGAATCAAGGACTACGTTTGCAATCCAGCCTACTCGTCCATAAAATGATATGTTGTAAGGGAATATTGATAAGAAGCAGAGTAGGCCAAAATCTATCTATCTAGAGCCAAAATTTTAGGTTTGATTGATTTGTTGATGCATATTGCACATTGCAATTTAACATAGGTACCGGTGTAAGTCCCCCAGTTGTTTTTCAGCGGAAGAAGCGACTCAAATGTAAAAAACAATGTTAGTTTTTTTTGCTATCTGCTTGACATTACAAATTTGCGTGAATATTGTTCTTGTAGGGTTCATAGGGTACCCGGGTAACCTGCTGCTGCCAATTCACTCTGACTAGGCCTAGAAAGAAAGTAAGAGGGAAGCAGAGACCAGCTTCGTTGAGAGAGAATGAAGGGCATATGGTCAAAAGGCGCAAAAATGGGAATAAGGCAAGAACAGGGAATTTCAAGAGTACAGGAGGGACAAACAAAAGGAAGGATGAATTAAAACCTGCCACCGGACTACCAGTCAATAGCAGAAGCAGAAGTATAAACGCACAGTCCTCGACCCCGGCTTCACAGTTTCCCAAGAGCGTGCTCAAAGGGGGATCATGGTTGACTAGCTAGTCCTGTGACAGATCAGTCCGGTGACAGGGTCGCCTCGTGGGGTTTCCCGGGTTTAACTAAAAAACACACCCAGTGAGTTTTATTGCACAAGTGCTAACTTACGCAAACTGTCAAAGGGACCTCCAACTAAGCCGTTCTTCTCGTAGGATTGCTTGATATGAAGCCAAAAGATTGCATTATGAAGAATATTTTCAATGCAAATTTGGTACAGATGTTGCTGTTTTTTCATTGGCATTGCACTTTTTCGTGTGTAAAGCACGTCTTCGTCTACTAGAAGAATGCAGAAGCCTAGGCCCTAATATCGTGTTGACTAGACGGTAAATTTTGGCCTGGACTAGAGGCCAATCTGACCCTGAAATAATATAATACAAAATGCATTACTTTTGATGATGCAGTCACTGAAACGTTGAGCACTAATAATGATGTGAAATAGACGAAGTATATACTATTTTATCTACACCTATGAATGAAAATAATAAACCTATACCTAGGGTACATTACCTTCACAGGATTTTAGTCATTTCTACTATTATTAATGCAACAACTCGCTATAATTAAATGTCATGTAAAAATGTATCCAGGTCACAGACTGACAGGCGTCAAACCTTCGACCGTCCGCTTCAGTCACAATCAGCCAGTGTGTTCATCACTCACTGCCTTCAATTTTCAAGTCACGGCCTTCTATAGCTAAATCTTCTAGCCGATACAAAGAATTACGTAAACACGCACCATAAAAAGAAGAAGCCACAATCAGCTGATTGTCAATGTCAATACGCATTTGCACGTGGTAGCCTAGCCTAGCTAGACCTAGTCCAGCGGGCTATATTAATATTGGCTTTAAAATGGTAAATATGGTTGTAAACAATAGTTGTAACATGGAGTTATAAATAGTTGTAATACGTTTCTACAAACAATTGAAAATAAGTCCTTGCTAGCTGGCCACTGCATGGGTCTAATAATTAATAGTGAGCCGCAAACCTAACCCTATTTGGCCATAAAATACGTTACCTAGGGCCTCGGTAGTCCTGGCCATAGATACTAATATAACGTCCTGGCTATAATTGTAGCTAGGCGTGAGCCCTAAAAATATGCCTTCTGCAGAACGTAGGGCTGGACGCAGCTGCCAGGGCTTGGCCTAGCCTAGGCAATGCCAAGGAATTCCACACTAGGGTGGATAATCCCAATTGGTCCCGATATTCAATCTTAAGTCTCCATCCCGCCAATACACCCAGCGGGACATAGAGCCTAGGCCCCTAATTAGAATTTATTTTCAATTCAAATGCATTTTGGTGGTTCTTAATGACAATATTTTCATTCATTCTGTCCGGTATTTTTTTCTGAAACGCTGAGAACGCACTCTAACCCTAGTTTTGTAAATTTTCACCTGCAATGCTATTGATGGGGGACTCCAGGCGCTGTTTTTGCCTGTAGGTAATGATTTGTCCCTACCTTGAGTTAAAATTATGGCAAACCCTATCCACAGCCGAGACAGGCCCACATAAAACAATCAGCAGTGTTTCATTTCATTTCATTTCATTTTATTGTCTTGTTTTGTACACCAAATACTAGCATATAATGTTACAATGTTATGACAAGATAAACAAGATAAACAAGTTCTAAACATTACATTATAAGCTAGCTAGCTATTAAACACGTCTTTTCAAAAGACTAAGACTTGCTAGCTAGGTTACTTTAAAAAAGTAGGCATACTCAACTCATGTTACATGTAGGTAGGCCTACTCGACTTTATAAAGTAGTTTACCTAGGCGCCATACTCGCTGAACTAGGCGGAGGCCTAAGCTTAGGGCCCTAGATGATGATGATTTTTGTTGCTTAACTTCTTTGATGCTGCAGTTACCGGTGGCAATGAATAGAACGGTATTATTTGTAGGCACATAATTACATGTAGGGTCTGTCTAGAGGCCTAGGCCTAATAATTTATCTTATGTTATATATCTTTGCTTTATTTCTCATTTTATTTCAGGGCAAAAGTACGTCACATAAGGCAAAGAAGAATCTTGCAAAACGATTTGCTGTAATGAAGAAAATGATCAGTCCAAGTGATTCGAGAATGTAAGTTTCATTGTAGTGGCAACACTACATTGAAACAATTATTAATGCTATTGTTAATCTATATCATGCAAAATTTATTTTACATTGCAATGCAGTTTAGGCCCTTTAGGCCCAATTAGTTGTGTCTTATGGGAATGTGTTTGTTTCACTACCGTATATGCGTTAAATACAATCATATCAGTTTAGATTGCGCTCACTAAGAATCGACAACATGTAGGCCTACTCCATCTTTCAATTCCTGATGTTGGAAAGGGAATGCATTCCAATAAACTTTTGCCCGCCCCCCCCCCAAAAAAAAAAAAAAAAAAATGAAAAGTTGGTCATGTTTTTTAATGAAATTTCTATGAATTGGTTGTAGGTAGCCTATGTTTTTGAACAACAAAATAAAGGCACATCTAATTATCTACCTACCGTACTTAGCGGTGTGACAGTAATGCATGGTTTACTTTATAGTTTATAGGGATGCTATTGTTTGCATAGTGCACAAAAGATTAACATTTCAATTTTAGCCTCTTTAGACCTATATAGGCCCTACCATACTTTACCATTCAAATTCAACCTCTTTAACACTAGATCAAGGACAGGTAGGGCTACTCAACTCATTTTCCTCGTTCACTGGACAAACCAACTATGCCCCCCCTATACCATTCAGTCACTATCAACACAATTAGAACTTGGAACCTACAAACCTACCTAGACCTAAAACATTAGGGACACCTATATCAATAGGGCCTACCTACTGTAGGGCAAAAACATGATTTCATCAACCTCATAGCCAAATTATAAATTTAAAGCTACATGCATGTGTCATACATAAAATTAAAGCTTACAGCTTATTCTTTCAGAATCACCAAAGTTCAATGGAATGGCATTTATATATTTTATAATATGACACAAGAAGGTGCATGATGTCCTGTTATTTCTTTTTTTACATTTTACATAGCAATTGAAAGCCAAGAAAGTGATCAAAGAAAATTAGATTGCTGCACAATGCATTCCTAATTTGGGTTTCTACATATATGCACAAACTTATTACCAGCATACTATATATCCCATCATATGCTATTAAAATACGGCAGGTCTTATCTTTTTTAAAAATTGGATTGGTAACGTCTGTTACTAAAGTTCCTTAAGTTTTTGTTCTGAGTGACTCGACAGTTCAATATCTTCAAAAATTTGTTTTCTAAGTTAGATTATGGATGTGAATATGAAGAAATTTTTTTCAATTGTCTAACTTTATGATTAGTTGATAAATTGTGGTAACAGCGTATTTTTGAACGGTAACAGACGTACCATGGTACGTCTGTTACCACTGTTATTTCTCATATTATTGTTTAAATTCTATGTCCATAAAAGTTTGTAAAAATACCACTAGAGTGGTAGGTTGAAAGCTCTCTTGTAAAAAATTGCTTCCATCGGCATGTTTTAGGTAGGCCTACAGTGTAAGGTACATTATTTAATATTTCAAATTTTCTAAGTAAAGGGTACCGTATCCCAATATCAAAGATTATTCCACTGGAATTGAAGTGAAGTTGGTCAAGCTGTTGCACTAGAAGAATCTTAACACCTGGTAGATATTTAAATAACAGTGATGCACCAATAATTAGATTGTGCCTTTGTTACTGTTCAAATTATCATAAAATAACTAGTACCGTGGAACACAACTGTTGGTAGCCAAATTTTACAGATTATTTGGAAGCTAGAGTTGAGGTGAATTACAATTTACTTGAAAACCATATACCATAATCATAGTAGGCCTACATATTTACAGTTGAGGAGCCAGTTTCATAAACGATATTGAAACCATTGTGGAAATTCTCTCCCTTTCTGTGATGGATAACAGAAGTCATTGCTGTAGGCCTACTGCTTTAGAAATTCAATTTTACTGAATGATGGTAACAAAGTTTGATGTTTCATATCTAGGGATGTTAACTGTCAACGTAATGGAGCAGAATAATTTACGTAATGGTTTGACCAGGTAGCAAAGGAATATTAAAAAGCAATTTTTATTCCTACAAGGGGTACGTCTGTTACCGCCTATTTCTTTAAGATTAGACAATACCCTTATAAATTCATATGAAGTTATTTGTATAAGTATGAGGTAGTCCTCCATCTTCTTATGTAGCTATTTTGTATTCATGAGAAAGTTTGTTCTGTTGTATTCATTCGGCAATCACAGACGTTTACCAATTTCTAACGTAGGCCTACCGGTAATGTCTAAACAGATGTCCAAAAAAAGAATATAGCTGGATGTAACTGACCAATAATGAACAGAGTAATTATATTTGATGATTTGATTAACTGTAACCACAAAAAGAAGCATGATTGATGATATTTAGTATAAAATACCAGTTTTAATTCAGACAAGGTACGTCTGTTACCATACTTGGTACGTCTGTTACCAGCCTACTTCTTGCATAGTAGGCAACATACTTAAAAATACACATGAAAAGACTTGTGAATCTGATTTAAATACTATCTTGTAGCTATTTTGTATTAGAGAGGTTTTTTATTTTGCATGCAATATCACAGTTTTAATCATTTCTAACATAGGTACTGTAAAAACACGCGTCCATTAAAAGTACGTCTGTTACCGCTTGTTACGATCCCTGTATATCAAGTTAAGTTAATATCGTACAGTAAAACTGTTAATATCATGAGTAGGCTCATATTCCTATTCATCCACATACTTACAATGTCTTTTAATGAATGAATAACAATACAGTTATGTTTGTTAAAACAAAAATGTTGTGTAAAGGTACGTCTGTTACACATGTTTTGTCCCTGTAGGCCTAGTTATAATATTTTTAAGAGTAAAATTCATGAATTATATTTCATAAAATGCCATGGGAATGCTGACAAATAACAAAATACACAATAGGCCTTGTTTAAACATTATACAATAGGCCTATGCTATTGCTTGATCTTAACGTCTGTAGACAACTCACTTGGTAATTATGAATTATTTATTTATCAAGGACAACAAATAACAAACAATACATAGTTAGGCCTAGGCCTACAGTTTTTAACAGTTTTTACTCTGTTGTCCTTTTTTGGTTTATACACTAATCATATAGTAGGCCTAGTGTTGGCAATTTTCAGAAAATTTTGATTTGTTGAAAATTTGATGAAAATTTTCAAAAGAATAAAAAAATCAGTGTTATCATATATAATTATTATTATTATTATTATATAGCCTATATTATATATAATGTATATAACTTGATGTTCGTAGGTAGGCCTACTTAAAAAATGGGTTTCAAATTTATCGTAAACTTTCTGCTAATGTGCCTGGTAAAGCGACTGACTCCTGTATTATCATTACCTACCGGTAGGGTACTAAAATACTTAAATTGTAATTAAATATAGAAGATATTGGAAGGCATTTTGTTTGAATATAGCCTAACTTTATTTTTCTGGAGGCAACAAATGCATTTTTTGCTTTGAATGGCAAATAAGCTGATGCTCGTAAAATGCTAACAAGATGATTCCATGGAATGACTGGCCTTGCATGTTAAAATGGGTAGGCCTATTCAGGTATAAAAAACAAAAAAAAATCACAATTTCAGAATATAAAAAGTTATTAAGTAGCATTCTGTATTAGGCCTACAAGTCTATAGAATAAAAGTACCATATTGATTTAGGCACAGAAAGATTAACATAGGTAAGTTTGTATAATTATGATGCGAGATTATTACAAAATAAATAAGTTTCTCTTCGATCCACTGATTTGATCAAGTAGAGCTTCAATAGACCTATCTTCAAAATTAACAGTGCTAATTTCTTCGTTTACTGGAAAAATGAAAGTCATGCACAGACTTCTTACCTTAGTATCACAATTTCACATGCATTTCTTTGGTACCGGTAGGCCTCCTATTCAATACTACCAGATAATGTAAGATGACTAACCTAAATCATAGCGATAAAAAAAATTGAAAATTTTCTGAAAAAGTCTCTTGAAAAATTTCTGAAAAATTTTCTTTTCACTGAAAATTTTCAATTGAAAATTTTCAATTTGCCAACACATTTTGGCCTAAGCCTAGGCCTATGCACTACAAAAATCTAAATTTAATATCTTCAAATATTTTCTCGTGAATTGTGATTGACAAATTGTAAATCTGTAAAAATGTATTAGTATTTATTATTTAGTATAAAGGTTGGATGGAAGAAAAGACCTAGCTGGCCTTAATCCTGCCTGGACAATAAAGACATTTATCTATCTAGGCCTACCTATCTATCTTTGAATTTTGTCTTTCAGTAAAGCCGATAAACGAGCACCACCAAGGAAAAAGAAAGCAGTAGATGTCCACAAAGAAAAGGAGGTTGTAGCGTGAGTATTGCTGATAAGAGTGTAGGATATAATGTAAAATGAAGGACATTCTCATTAAGAATAAGAGATTTTGTACGACAGACACTTAATTAGAAATTGCGATTTGTTGCAGCCCGCAGGCGTCCTCGGCACTGTTCCTGCAGTACAACACCCAGTTGGGTCCGCCTTATCACATCCTGATCGACACCAACTTCATCAACTTCTCCATCAAGTACAAGATGGACATTGTACAGAACATGATGGATTGCCTCTACGCAAAATGTAGGTCGCATACACTAGACAGACACTAGACCATAACTGGTAGGGATGAAACGTTTAAATTTACGTATATGTATTCACTTTTGAGGGGTGTACCGGTATTTATTTTATTTATTTAACATGATCCTATTCAGTTAAAAAACTGATTTACAAAGGAGGACAATATGACAATATGTTTAATATGACTTACGAATAATTAAACGTTTAAATAAATAAATTCATATTTAGAGTCTACCTACCCATTATAACCGAGTTTTAGTGAGGGACATTAAATTTAAAGCAGACCAAGACAACCCTGTTGGCAGCAACACCATTGGCGAGCAAACAATGACCAACTAGAGACAGATAGGCCTATAGGAAACACAGGCCAAACCTGCTGAACACGAGTCCATCCGTGGACCGCGCCAGAATCAACAAAGCTCATTCCGAACAACTTTATAATTTATTATGTGCCTCATTGCTTGGACAGCTCCAAAGTCGCCTTCGACACATTCATCACCAAAAAATTATGGAGTTAAGTCCACATCAGAAGTTAACAATCATCTGCCTGTAGTGAGATTTGAATCCTGGACCTTCTGCATTTGAAGCAGAGACTAGCCACAATACCAACAATATTTCCCAAGCGTCTAGTGTCCGATCGGTAGAGATGTGCAAAAATGGTTTTTTTAAAGTTTGAAAATTCGCGCCTTAAAAATAAAAATTCACGATTTGTCGCGATTTACCAAAAAACACAATTATCTCATGCACACCTTTAAAAAAAAAAAATCAGGATAATTTGAATGATTTTAATGATTTAAAAGAAAAACAAGCTCATGAGAGTGAAGTTCAGAATCAGTTTTAATTTTAAGCTCAATTTCAGCCTTCAGTTTTCAAAGTTTCTGACAGTTTTTACGAGAATCAATTTTGCCTACCCGGCACCTCCACCAAATTTACGAAATTATGTATTTTTTATGAAATGTCTTTTGATATGATATGAAGTATTTTGAGCTTACTCTCGTTCAAACGATTATTAAGATCTCACAATCGCGTTGTATGACCCGGCGCCTCCACCAAAACTTTGAAATTTTTGTATTTTTTTAAATTTCGTGACCTAATTCGCATCTAAGGACATAATTGATAATTTCGCCACTAGTTCGCGGTATCAACTAAAATTTCGCGAAAATTCGCAAATTGGAAATTGGTACCATTCAATCACAATTCATGAGATTCATGTGCAAACTGAATTTGAAGGGATTATTGCAACTTTAAAACAATTCGCGAATTTTATTGTCACCATTTTCGCACATCTCTACCGATCGGCGATAGATCTTAACGGACATCGGGTAAGCTTAAATTCCACAACTGTTTGATGATTGCAGGTATTCCGTACATTACGGACTGTGTACTTGGTGAATTGGAGAAGCTGGGTCAGAAATACAAGATCGCACTGAAGCTCATCAAAGATGCCCGGTTTGAGCGCATGCCGTGCTTGCATAAAGGAACGTACGCGGATGACTGCATCGTGCAGCGAGTCACACAACACAAGTGCTACATTGTCGCTACAAACGATAAAGATCTCAAGCGCAGGTGAGTAGACGTATGGCTCTGATGTGATGGTTAATTGGATATTTTTTGTGGCCCAACAGACTTTTTTTTAGCAAAAAGCAATTAGTACAACTTTTAACAAATTTAAATTAATTATATTCTTGTTTCTGCATTTTTGTTCTCTAGCAAATCATGCATTCTTATCTTAATGTTGGTTTTTACTAATGGCGTTTTCCATTGGCATGCACTCGGCAAGTGTAGGGATGTCATTGTTGTCGATCTCCACTTGAAAACATTACAAAACTGAACAAATGAAATACGATTCGCGATTCGGTGCGCATTAGGGCACACTAGTGCGGCCAATGGAAAACGCCTTAAAAGTAATCTTAATAAGGTAGGTACCTTTAGCCTACAGAGTTACATTATCAGTACAATGTCCAGTTCATTGATTATGAAATAACATGTCTTTACCTTGGCAACTACCAACCAAAAACTTAAAAAATCCAACAAATAGCTCAATTGCTACACATAACACAAGTTCTTTATTTCATACTATTTGTTGATCTGCAATAGGTAACTATAACACTTCATAATAATGTGATTCTCTTTTACTCTTAGGATACGGAAGATTCCAGGTGTGCCAATCATGTACATATCGCAGCACCGATATACGATTGAACGGATGCCAGATGCATATGGAGCTCCTAAGACATAGAATGTGTTGTGAGGAATGTGCATGCTTCAAAATCAAACCCATTGTAAGGGGTGGGTCTCATTGAATAGTGGTTCCATCTTACAGCTAAATTGTAAAGTTGTAGGACTTATTATTGATACTCTTCATGCAACCACTCAACCAGTATAATTAATTATACCTGAACTTTGTTGGCATAAAACTGAAAATTGTATTAGCCTCTCTTGGCCAGATGAATTAAAAACAATTTTTGTCAATTGTTATAATTTATTGTATATATTGTTAATTTATCAACAGAAGTAGAGGTGTGCGAACAACAGAATTTTACTTTGAATCGAATACCAATAGAATAGTGATAAAGTGTTCAAACATTTAAAGATTTTGAGTTCGAATAATAGAACAATTATTATCATTTAGACTATCTGCATTTAATAAATTGACGCTTATTGAGTTGTCGAATCTAATTTGAGATGCAAGTGTTGGAGATTTCCAATCGAGTATTGACGTAACATCCTAAACATGCAAGTGTGTTGAGAAATAACTCGAATAAATGTTTCCTGCTAGTGCACATGATTTCTAAATTCAGGATCTGTTTTGCATTGGTTGTGCTACTTGTTCAACAGGATTCGAATAGTTGGGAATTCGAATACAGGTAGTTTGGTTTCAAATCAAGTTTGAACACTTAATATGTTCGTTCAAATCAAATTTGAATTTTCGAGTACTCGCACACCTCTAAACATAAGTTTCCATAAGTTACAAATATTTTTCTTAGACATTCTATCCAGTGTACTGACATGAGATCAATTCTTAGCATAACGACGGAGAATATTTCTGATGTGACATCATCTTTAGGGGTGTTAGCCTAAACATTTTAGGGCAAACCGAGCATTAAACAGTGCCTGCAGGGTTGGCTTGGTTGGCTTTAAATTACTGTCCTCCACTAAATATCAGTTGTGTGACTTGCAGTGGCGGCTCGTGGACATTATAACAGGTGGTGCTAATATACAGCAAACGTAAATCATGCATATGGGTTATGTGTGACAGGGAAGGAGGGGTGTGAGAGGTTGTCACAATACCCACCTCCTCCACACAAATAAAAATAATTAAATAACAATTAAACTGCAATCAATTTAAATTAAACAACAACTGCTGTAGAGTTGAAGACTGATGACTGACGAGTGAAGTGATTGCAAGGGTACGAGGCTAGCGGGCGAACCTATACAGAGCCCGAGTGCGCGAGTCCCGATAGCACCAGAAGACCGGTTTGCGTTTCGTTTTACCCGTGTTGTTCCCTGTCGTTGCGTGCTAAAAGGGCTTAAAAGTCGTCGAATTCGGTGCGGAGCACATCGCAGGTTTCTATAATGCTTGGTTAAAAACCATCACCACCCTGTACTACGCGGTATGAAAAAGTTGATTATCAGCGCCATCTCTGCATCACGGCCGCGGATACTTTTGAATACTTAATTTTACAATACATACACATTGAACTTATCAAAAAATCAGTTCAATGGAGATGAATGATTTATGGTGGTGGTGCTACAGCACCAGCGCACAATAGCACGAGTCGCCACTGGTGACTTGAGTGGGTACTACTACAACACCTTACACTTACTTACAGGTGGGCTGTACTCAAGGGCCCGAGAATCTTCTTAAGAATGGCAATGTAAAAACTATAATGCCGAAAACCCCATCCAAAACGGATAAGAACTCGCGAAACGACAGCGCGTTGAAGTTCTGGGGTGGCCGTCCGTGACGTCACCGCTCCCACTCGCCCAGCGGTCGCAGCCCGCGCGGACCTCATGCCGTCTGACCTGCTGACTGTGCTAGCAGGGAACAACATCTTCCCTTCATATATGTGTGAGCGTTATAGGGGTAGCAGTGCGAAGTGACCATCCTTCTAATTCAATGTAAAACGTGTGTACATACTGTAGTTATATTGAAGGATTTTTTAATTATTATTCTTATTGACTAAATGCCAGTCGGCAGTGTTGTGATTTTGTGCTAAAACGTATTTTATTGTGTATTGTATTGCTAGATAACCCCATGATTATGAACAAGAACACGCGTCACTATGACTATATGTTGTGTATTCGGGTGCAGTAATTAGCCAGGAAAATCAGTGATCGTCGATGGAAAGAAAGTTAGTTTTCAGTTTCCAAATTGTGAAAGATCGCCGACTCGTCATAAATCTTGCTCGAAGAAAATTAATTGCATGTGGTTTACACCTAGTAAATATTCAGTTGTATTTGCTACCCACTTTACTGACGAAGACTTTGAAATATCATCTAATTTATAAAAAAAAATCAGTTTGGCATGCCGCATATTAGGCTCAATTTCAAATCCCGTGTTAAAAAAGGATTCAAAACCGTCAATAAAATTAAAAGGGGGAGATTCATCGTTTCAACATGTCACAAAAAAGGGCCGAGTAGAAGAAAGATAGTGAGCGATTCTGTCACAGAAAGCGAGAGTTTTGATACAGAGTTACAATGTATTTATTATTAGTATTGTAGTTGGTAGTTATTAGTATTGAACAGCCCGAGATAGAAATTCATGTCGGCAAAACTGTGTTGAACGAGAATTCCATCCATGAAATAGGAATTCAACGTGAATTAATCGGTTATGACTGTCGTTGACAGACTATCGAAGACTGTGGATAATGATAAAGATGTGTATGTATCTTCAGAGTGTTCTTCCTCAAAGTGCATTACTGACGAATATGTGTCATCTAGTTATGACGACTTATTATCTAGTGATGTCAACGTTCCTAGTTTCATTGTATCACTCATGCATTTCAAAGCAAATCAAAGCGTAACGCAAGACTGAATACTCCAATTCACATCTTCCCCATTTCCGTTTCCCCACCCTCGCAGAAAGAGTTAGTAATGAAATCAACAACTTTCATACACTGTATAACATGACGTGTATATATTAGTTTATTAGTGCAATATATCTTTCAACTGTCCAAAATGATTGGTCACAGTTAATGGGGGTTAAGGGGTTGGGGGCTCTTCCGTGAACAATTACCATTTTACACAATAAGACACCCAAAGTTATTTTCTGGAGTCTTCTGTACTGCGTCATAAACTTTCACCACGTAGTCAGTGCGATAGTGTTTTGTGAGTGTGATGGCCGTTATTCAACCCTATTATTTTGAGCCTCGACGTTCTGATAGAAGGGAGAATAAACCAAAAAAATCACTTATAGGCAGATGAGGGAATATTGATTGGTGTAATTGTGGGGAGTACGTAATAACGTTGATAGACGAAACTAGTGGGTATTCACTGTATTGCAGTGATAGTAAAGTAATAAGGGAACATCGGGTCAGTGCTGACTGTATCACAGAACATATTATTTTTTGAAAATGTGGTGTTAAATCTTGATACACTGAACACAGCAAATCACTTATTAGCTTTGCATGCGCCTGATAGCCAATGAGTAATTCTAAACGAATCATTTAATAATACAAATCGCTACGTTGCTTACCAAAAATTTGTTTACTGGATGAATTCGTGGTCAACATTTGACAAAAAGAAAAGGAAGGTTATTGGGATATCCATCGTGTGTTGTGAACTGTATTCGCGGATTTAGTATTACTATTATTGGGGTAGTGAGTCCGGCGAAAGCAGGGGCTTGAGCCATGCACGCATAGTGTGAAGTTGGCTGCAGCCAGCGACCCGCGGCCATATATAAATAAGTATAAATATATAAATATATATATAAATAAATAATATAACTGATTTTCAGTGGGGGACAGTAAACCAAAGCAACCAAGCCAACCCTATAGGCCTCGACGTAATTGACCAGCGAGCGATAAGCCGATAACCAACCAAAGATCAATATTTATTTTTAATATGAAATTAGCAATCTGTGGTATGGACAGAGTAAACACCTGTGAATTATCGGCAGAATCAACAAGGTCGATTCAGAACAACTTTAAATTTATGTACACCTCATTGCTAGGACGGCTCCAAAGTTACCGTTTGCAAATTCCTAATACAAAAACTGATGGACTGATCAGTCCAATCAAGTCCAAATCAGAAGTTGAAAAACTTCTGACTTAAGCGGGAATCGAACCCTGGACCTTTTGAATTGGAAGCAGAGATGTTAACAACAAGATCAACGATCCACACAACACACACTTCATGATAAGCTTTAAAACCGCGGTGTATATTTAATGTATGCTGCGCTGCTTCATTCCTTTACGAAATGTGTGCTACCGAGTAATGAGTAGCGCACACACATTGTTTACTAGTTGCTACTCTCACCTTGAGCTGCACCCCTATACTCCCTCTGTTGCCGGCCACTAGCTACTTATACTACTCCAGAATCCCATATGACGAGACACTAAGTCTTGCTGATTGAGTGTAATGATTCTCTATCTGTCACATTGGGTATTACCGTAGTGCAGTGAAATGTGACCATGTTATTTCAATCATTTCCAGACATTTCAATATTGATATTAGGAACCATTTCAAAATTTCTTAATGAGAACGCATTTGCATTTGCATTTCAAAATCAAGTTATAAGTTTTTATTGCTGGAAGTCATGCTGGAAGTCATCAAATTATTTTTCACCATCATTGTACACCCTTAATTATCAATTGTTCACCATCATTTGATCACCCTTTTACTAACTCATTTTATATTATATGTACCATACCATCATTGTTCACCCTTTAACAGCTATTGTTAACCATCATTTGTTCACCCTTTACTATCTCCTTTATATTATATGTTAATTTATTTTATTGTATTTTATTATGTGGTTCATACCGTCGTATTCGTACACTCTTACCTAGGTATCTTCTACCTGTTGCCACGTCCAATATAAGATTCATTTTAGCTATATTACCTTTGATCGGAGGCAGATATTTAACTATTTATGGTAAAAACAAATTTTTATCGCTAAAAAACGTAAATTATAAATCATTTTGAACACCAATTCATCGCTTTTAGTCGGAACAAAACCAAAGATGCAAAAAGTTCCACCACAAATACCTCTGAATTCTCATAACTAGTATAATATTATCACAACAATGATTTAGCCAAGGTCAGTAAAATGTCAAATGTGTACATAGAGCCGACCCACTCAGATGTAAGCTACTGATTTTCAGTGTGGACGTTATTACTGTGAATGATTTCCTAAGTGCTTCTTTGTTGGCTCCAAAGTAACCTTTTCATACTTACTTATGTACCCAAATATTATTTATGCATGGCTAGAAGTATTAACAAAATTCCCACACCCAAAAGTTTCAAAAATATTGGGGGAAGAGAGATATAGAGCTTTCAACTAAATGTTGAATTATTTCACCACCAATTCACTGCTTTTGGGTATAAAAAAAACAAAATTGACTTTTATTTTCATCCCAAATACGTACCTGAATCTGCCTATAATTTATAAGCTGTTGATTCATAACATTCAGAGATGATAAAGTCAAATTCTTAAAAATTTCATCCTATGTAAACGTACAGCCTTACAAAGAAAGCAGTAAAGATGCACTTGGCACCAAGAAGCTATTTGTGTTCAGTAGAGTAGACCTGTCAATGTTCTTATTTCCAAGGTCGATATTCCACAATCTTTTTTCTCTGATGCTTATACAAGACAACTACCGTACATTGTTTGTCAGTACGCTGAAGTACTTTATCATCCATGTTGTAGAAAACAATCCTCACACAAACTCTGCCGCTTGTTTTTATGGATGTAAGAAGGTCAAGGTGGTTGGTTGAAAGGTTGGTCGAGGTAAATCACATTACATGGCTATGCTTCGTTGATTTAATGCATTGTTGAAGCTATTTTACGTTTTTTTATTTTTATTATTACTGTTTCATATTTTTATTGGATGAGCGTAGCAAAGCCTTAAATTTTTGGGTGAAAAATAGCGCATTATTTTTTGTTTTTAGTCTTTGTAAAAATGTTGTCACATTCCATGGAGCGCTGTTCTACCTGAAAGATGCAAGATGCAACATGAGTCCACATGACATGTCTATCTCGGAATACACACTGCCCTACTGAATGGATACAATCATGTCTTACTGTCTTCGGGAGCCAGAAGTTCTTAAAAGGGCACTTGTACCGGACCGTGTACCCCGACCTTTTCCTCCAGCCGGAATTACGGCCCAACCCCGGCCAGCCCCTACGGACAAAGTAGCCCGACGGAGGGTTGTGTGCGCCTCTTATGCGGTGTCTTCTACGATGCGAGAGCCTCGTTACCTCGCGGACCTAATGACCAACATACATATTACAATCACGAATCTCACCTCACATACCCGGTAATATTATCGCATCGATATTCTGCTGGCAATCTTGTAACTATTTATTTGAATTATTTACTTAGTAGTTACTATTCAGTTATTTAATCTGATTTGCTTAGGAGTTGGATAATTCAAATCAACTTTAAACAAACTGTTTTAATTATTAAAAAATCATTTTATTAAAATTACAATGATAGAATTTCAAATAGCTAAATAAAAATTACTGCATGTTCAGTTCTACTACAAAACGTTTTTAAAAATATATTTTTAAATAACAGCTCGAGCTCGATATAATGGACCTCGAACAATGGTGTATTATATAAGTACATATTATGTAGTACTACTAGACACACACACAACATATTGCAGTGGTGCTATTAGGAATTAAGGACAAAGTTGCCAGCTTTCAATAGGCTATTGCCTATTTGCATGAATTTTTTCAGTTTTTCTTATGACTCTTCATAACAAACACAAAACAACAAAATTTGAAGCCCTTAATGTGTTTTATGAACTAGGAAAACGCTAAAGTCCCGCCGCGTTGATGGATGAGCTTTTTAAAATTTTTAGTTTGCGTGGGATATCTTTACTTTTGCAAGTGCTTTGTTTTGCTGCCTACGCATTGTAGGTGATTGTTGTCAAGTTTCTATTGTTACCTGTCAATTGGTATTATTTACCGTAAAAAACTTATATTAAAAGCTTTATTTCTATGGATTCTGGCTAATTTTTTCAACTTTTTCTTACAAAAGGTACTACATCACCATCACCTTAATGTCCATGTATAATATGAACGTTGTAGCCCCACCCGTTTGGTCAGAATTGGCCCAAATGGCACGAAAATATCGCACAAAAAATCAAAAAAACTTATATTAAAACCTTTATTTCTATGGATCCTGGGAGTAACTTTTTTAACTTTTTCTTTCAAAAGGTACATCACCATTATCTTAATGTTCATGTAAAATATGAACGTTGTAGCCCCACCCGTCTGGTCAGAATCGGCCCAAATTTCACGAAAATATCGCATTAAAAATCGAAAAAAATCGAAAAAGTACGATATTCATGAGAAATATTTCTTCGATTGTACCCAAAAACAATACACCTCTAAGTTCAGAGATTTTGAAGGTCCTGTCAAATTTTCATCAAGATCGGATATGCCGTTTGCCTGGTAGAGAGTTAACAAACAGACAAAAAAAAAAAAAAAAAAAAAACACCCGAGCTAAATTTTTTGGGGGTCAGTGAAATTGAAGTCTTCGCTTCGCTCATCCAAAAATAATTAAAAATCTCGTTTCAAAAACGACGTTCAGTCCTGCTTCAACTAAAACTCTTTGTGTGGCTCGTTGGTCTTGTGGTTAGCGTATCTGCTTTCAATGCAGAAGGTCCAGGGTTCGATTCCCGCTAAAGTCAGAAGTTTTTTAACTTCTGATTTGGACTTAAGTCCATCAGTTCTTGTCATAGGAGTTTGTAAACGGTGACTTGGAGCCGTACTAGAAACGAAGCACATAATAAATTCAGAGTTGTGCTGAATCGGCCTTGTTAATTCTGGCGTTGATCTGCGGGTTGTTGCACTGTCCATACCCCTGATTGCTATATTTCCTATTAACAAATATTAATCTTTGGTTGGTTATCGCTCACTCGTTGATTGCGTCGGGGCCTACAGGGTTGGCTTGATTGCTTTGATTTAAAAAGTCCCCACTGAAAATCAGTTATATAACTGAGTGGGTAGACTCTTACTACAATTTATTATTTATTTACTCCGGAGGTAAACCGGTTAAACTGAAATGGGAGTAAATATCACAGTTACTACAACACGGACCAAAGAACGGTGTGAGATGTTTTGGCTGCTCCCAAAGCTGTTCTACTCCTACTTTTCAGTAGCTAGTGTAAAAACATTACTCCGGTCTCACTTGTAGTAAGTTATTACTGGACAAAAAAACGCCTCCAAGTTACACCCATCACAACTTACTCCAGGACAGAAAAACGGTTATTTGCCAATACCTTACTCCTGGAGTAGTGATCTCAGGACAAACGAACCAACCTAATGTGTACTAGTCACGGTCTTCCTAATACTGTGCAGTGTAATGCAAAAATAACATCTTTAGAAAACCAAGTGCTTTGAATTCTCTCGACAAGCTCTGGGTCACGCTCAAGGCCGTGAGGCCTTGCTTTTACAGGGTCCCAGTTTTTGTGTTTTACTCATTACTCAAACCTAATTTTTATTCTTTATCATGTCATTTATAATTTTATTATAATTATTATAATTTTTTGAACATTAGAAAATATACACAGTATTTTTAGTGATTTACTAATACAAACCGTTTCCACCATGTTGTCCAGGATAGGATGTATACAAAACTACTGTGAAGAAAAGATTTATATCTACCAATTTACTAAGGTGTAGACCAATTTAGAAGTATACAGGGCCCTAAAGTAGGTAAATATTTTTGAATACGATAACAGGTAATGTAAGAATCCATATTCAATCGATTTGCACAGCCGAGTGCAATTGCATTGCAGTTGTGTGAAATCTTGGATGAAATCGAGCCAAAATCATGTATTTGAATGGCTTGATCACCAGTGTAGTGGTAAATTACATCATAATTGGATGAGCGTAGCAAGCGAAGTGAAGATTTCATTTCACTACAATGGAGATAAAAATCCGGAATGTTTTTTTTTCTTTCTGTTTGTATTATTGTGTGTCTGTTAGCACGATTCCGGCTAAACCGATACTCCAATTGCGATGAAATTTTATGGAGGCCTTCTTCTCTGAACCAAGAACTGCCACGTTTTTTAGCGCAATCGAAAAATTATTCTCATGAAAATCGCAATTTTATGATTTTTTTTACTTTTGGATGAGCGAAGCGAAGACTTCAATTTCACTGACCCCCAAAAATTTAGCTCGGGTTTTTTTTTTTTTTTTTTTTTTTTTGTTTGTTTTTTGTCTGTTTGTTAACTCTCTACCAGGCAAACGGCATATCCGATCTTGATGAAAATTTGACAGGACCTTCGAAATCTCTGAACTTAGAGGTGTATTGTTTTTGGGTACAATCGAAGAAATATTTCTCATGAATATCGTACTTTTACGATTTTTTTCGATTTTTAGTGCGATATTTTCGTGACATTTGGGTCAATTCTGACCAAACGGGTGGGGCTACAACGTTCATATTATACATGGACATTAAGGTTATGGTGATGTAGTACCTTTTAAAAGAAAAAGTTTAAATAGTTAGCCAAAATCTATAGAAATAAAGCTTTTAATATAAGTTTTTTACGGAAAATAATACCAATTGACAGGTAACAAAAGAAACTTGACAACAATCAGCTACAATGCGTAGGCAGCAAAACAAAGAACTTGAAAAAGTAAAGATATCCCATGCAAACTAAACATTTTTAAAAGCTCATCCATCAACGCGGCGGGACTTTAGCGTTTTCCTAGTTAAAAAAATTCTTCGACTTATAACAACTACATGCTTTATCCGATTGTAACGATTTTTATACAGAACCATTATTTTATAAACTAGGACCGCATTGATGGATGAGCTTTTTGGTAAGTTTTTAGTTTGCGTAGGACCACTTTTCCTTTGCAAGTGCTTTTTAAATGCATTGTAGGTGATTGTTGTCAAGATTCTATTGTTACTTGTAATTGTTATTAAACCTAAAAAACTCATATTAAAACCTTTATTCCATTGATTCTAGCTAACTTTTTCAAATTCTTCTTTCAGGAAGCAATACATCACCATTACCTTAATGTCCATGTAAAATATGAACGTTGTAGCCCCACCCGTTTGTAGGGTTGCCAACTCTGAACATGGGAAAAACCGGCCATCCATGTAAATTCGTGGGAAAGGGACCAAGCACGGGGGGTTTGGGGGACCGAGCCCCCCAACTATAGCGCCGCAGGTGAAAATTTTGAAATTCAGCTTTTTAGATTGCATTTGGTGCGTTTTAGAATAAAGTGGTTGGCTGGATGATGTAACAAAACAATGTAGTTTTTGTGCAGTCGAAACTGGAAAACCACCAAAAATAAAAAAGTCACTGAGGTAATAGTCCTAGATAATAATATTACATCCGCTGATATGCCGAGTATTCATAATTCGAGTAGGCAATGGTCATATTTTTATTCATAAGTAATTTCGGCCTAAGGATAATAAATTCCAAATAAACCACAAATAATTTTTTTGTCTTAATTTCAA
Organism: Sweltsa coloradensis; assembly: GCA_024449915.1. Taxonomy (NCBI): domain Eukaryota; kingdom Metazoa; phylum Arthropoda; class Insecta; order Plecoptera; family Chloroperlidae; genus Sweltsa; species Sweltsa coloradensis. The sequence goes on from JAMZAV010002185.1 coordinate 65,555, forward strand.
TTTGTCATCATCACGATTCTCAAAGCAGTAAATTAATATCACGTAAACAGCATTAACAGATTTAAAAGGAATTATGATCAATTAACAAGTTTACTTCTTAATCGTGAATGAGTATTTAGCAGTTGATCTTGCTGCTTGTAGGAGAGTCTTGTTGGACTTTATTTTTTCGCGGAGTCAATTTCATCGTTGGATTCGTGCACAAACTTCCCGTATGAACGGCATTGACAGTGGACTGCAGTGCAGTGTGGCAGTCTTTGGCCAGCCTACTGCCTTGTTCGCTGTCTGGTGAGGGGGTTGGCGGGTTAGGTCAAGGGGAAGTGGAGAAGAGCAATGTTTACTAATTAAGTGGGATTTGGGATTTGGAAAACGATGATTAGGATGGTTTTTAAATATTTATTTTAGTTTCTTGTGTATATTTAGTAATATTTTTAGTATAATGGGTTATTTACGTAAAAAAAAACGGCAACACTATTGCCGGTCGAAGGGACTGACCGGCAACCGGCCAAGTGGGGAAAAAACTGGCATGCCGGTCAAAAACCGGCCGGTTGGCAACCCTACCCGTTTGGTCAGAATTGGCCCAAATGGCACGAAAATATCGCACAAAAAATCGAAAAAAAAATCGTATAAGTACGATATTCATGAGAAATATTTCTTCGATTGTACCCAAAAACGTAGGCAAGTATAAGTTCAGAGATTTCGAAGGTCTCCAGAAAATTTCATCACAATTGGATTATCGGTTTAGCCGTGATCGTGTTAACAAATACTCAAAAATACAAACAAAAACAAAAAAGAAAAAGAAAAAAAATCGTAAAATTGCGATTTTCAAGAGAAATGATTTTTCGATCGATTTTTTGAACCGTGCAGATCTAAGCTTCAGAGATTTCAAAGGTCTCCAGAAAAATTCATCGCAATTGGAGTATCGGTTTAGCCGGAATCGTGTTAACACACAAAAATACAAACAGAAAAAACAAGAAAAACGAAAAAATTCGTAAAATTGCGATTTTCATGAGAAATAATTTTTCGATTGCGCTCAAAAAGGTGGCAGTTCTAAGTTCAGAGATTTCAAAGGTCTCCAGAAAATTTCATCGCAATTGGAGTATCGGTTTAGTCGGAACCGTGTTAACAAACACACAAAAATACAAACAAAAACAAAATACAAAAACGAAAAACATTGTAAAATTGCGATTTTCAAGAGAAATAATTTTTTGGTCGATTTTTCGAACCGTGCAGTTCTAAGTTCAGAGATTTCGAAGGTCTCCAGAAAATTTCATCGCAATTGGAGTATCGGTTTAGCCGGAATCGTGTTAACAAACAGACAAAAATACAAAAAAAAAAACATTCCGGATTTTTTTCTCCAGTGTAGTAGAATGGAATCTTCGCTACGCTCATCCAATTATTGGGGTGGTGTCGAGAACGCTCCGTCAGAATGCATACACTCTATACCAGAACATCAATATGTATGTGGTGAGACTTTAAAGTGTTTAATATAATTTCACGTTTTGCCAAAAGTTCTCGAATAACACAATGCTTTCTATTTGAAGACAGAAACAACGTTTTACAATACTAGGAAGCTTCGCAAACGCTTTTTCAGGCGCGTTGTTGGATGAGCGTAATTGGTGCATTGAGCTGCCATATGTGTTATGCGGATTTTCTGTTGTTCTGTGAAAAAATTATTATAAAGTCGACGATTTTTTTTTAATGAAATGAAATGAAATAAAAAATTAACTTAATATTTTTTTATTAATAACAAAATAAAACATCGTAAAATTGCGATTTTCATAAGAAATAATTATTCGATTGCGCTCAAATTTTACACGAATATATTAATTCATAAAATTAGGTTCTGTAAAAAAATAATTACAATAAGATATAGCATGTAGGCCCTATAAGTCAAAGAATTGTTTTAAAAAAGAAAAAACCTGTAAAATTTCGATTTTAATGAGAAATAATTTTTCGATTACGCTCAAATTTCACAAGAATATCTTAATTCATGAAAGAAAGGTTCTGTGAAAAAATCATTAAAATCGGAGAAAGCATGTAGGTGTTATAAGCCGAAGAAATTTTTTTTAAATCGGAAAAAAATCGTAAAATTGCGATTTTCATGAGAAATAAATTTAGATTGCGCTAAAAAAACGTGGCAGTTCAGAGATTTCGAAGGCCTCCAGAAAATTTCGTCGCAATTGAAGTATCAGTTTAGCCGGAATTGTGTTAACAAACACACAAAAATATAAACAGAGAAAATAAGAAAAACAAACCATTTTTGTAAAATTGCGATTTTCATGAGAAATAATTTTTCGATTGCGCTCAAAAACGTGATAGTTCTAAGTCCAGATATTTTGAAGGCCTCCAGACATATTTCATCGAAATTGGAGTATCGGTTTAGCTGGAATTGTGTTAACAAACACACAAAAATACAAACAGAAAAAAACAAGAAAATCGAAAGAAATCGTAAATTTGCGATTTTCATGAGAAAAATTTTTTTGATCAATTTCTTGAACCCTGCAGTTCTAGGTTCAAAGATTTCAGAGGTCTCCAGAAAATTTCATTGCAATTGGAGTACCGGTTTAGCCGGAATCGTGTTAACAAACACACAAAAATTAAAAAAAAAAAAAAAAAAAAACATTCCGGATTTTTTTCTCCAGTGTAGTGAAATGGAATCTTCGCTTCGCTCGCTACGCTCATCCAATTAATATATTGGTGTGAAATTTGAGCGCAATCAAAAAATTATTTCTCATGAAAATCGCAATGTTACACTTTTTTTCGTTTAAAAAAAATTAAGCTCATCCAACAACGCGCCTGAAAAAGCGTTTGCGAAGCTTCTTAGTGGAATGACCAATGACAGCGCGTTTCACAATATGTTTCAAAATAGCCTAATAGGACGCTTCAAGCCAAAATATCTTATCAAAACATTTTTTTAACATAAAATAAACGCAATATTTGTATTCAGGACGATTCGATTTATTGTCACCACACACTTGGCTAGGCATGCATACAAGAACTAATTTACAGATTCAGTCAGTTTGTGGTTTGTTGCTACAGTTGATACAAGGGACACGGGACACCATGAACATAAATAAATAAAATAAATATTTATGGATTAAAGTGTATTTCAGAACTGTGAAAATTTCTGTAACACCGGTATTGAATCCTGAACCTTCTTCATTCGAAGCAAACCAACGTGACGACAAGTGGGTCTACTCTACTACACTCTAAACTCTACGGCCTACTACTCATATTTCACATTTTATTCATTCGATCAATACATTGTACAGATTGTCAGATATAACCCCTCTTGGGAGAGAGGGAATGAATAATCCTTAACAATAACTACTATATGTACATGAAATATTAATAATAAGTATGTGTACTTAATTAGAAAGTAATTAGGAGATAAGCAAGTGATTAATGATAGTACATTTAACAATACTATTACTGGAGAAGTATTATGTAAATCATGATCATAAATAAACAACACAAACGTGTATTTATTTCATTTATTTAAAGAGCCACACAAATGACAAAATTTAAAAATTGTAATATAATAATAGTTGAAGATTATTTAACATTGTAATCGATGCATACACTTACTATGCGATGGTTGTTGTCGTCGATTCCTGTTGCCGTTATCCAAAGCCTTGAGGGCAGAAATAGACCACGTTCACTTACCCCGTCTAGAAATATTAACAGTGTTGGTCATATAGCATTTATATTGCTACCGGTACTTTGTGATTTACCATTTGGTATAGGAATTGACATCACTCATTGGCTTACAGAGAGACTGGGGGGTTGCCAACCGGATAGTTTTTGACCCCCTTGGCCGGTTGCCGGTCAGACCCTTCGACCGGCAATAGTGTTCCCGGTTTTTATGTAAATTAGCCATAATACTAAAAATATTACTAATATATTAACAAATAACAAAAATATCATTGCTTCGTTCCAAAATCCCAACGAATTGGATGAGCGTAGCGAAGATTCCATTTCACTACACTGGAGAAAAAAATCCGGAATGTTTTTTTTTTCTTTCTTTCTTTCTTTTTTTTGTATTTTTGTGTGTTTGTTAACACGATTCCGGCTAAACCAATACTCCAATTGCCATGAAATTTTATGGAGGCCTTCGAAATCTCTGAACTTAGAACTGCCACGTTTTTGAGCGCAATCGAAAAATTATTTCTCATGAAAATCGCAATTTTACGATTTTTTTGATTTTTAAAACATTTCTTTGACTTATAACACCTACATGCTTTATCCGATTGTAATGATTTTTTCACAGAACCTTAATTTTATGAATTTAAATATTCGTGTGAAATTTGAGCGCAATCGAATAATTATTTCTTAAAAAATCGCAATTTTTCATTTTTTTCTTTTTTTAAAATTATGATTAATTAAAAAAAAAAAAGTTTATTTTTTATTTAATTTAATTTAATTTAAAAAAATCTTGAACTTAGTAATAATTTTTTTACAGAACAACAGAAAATCCGCATAACACATGGCAGCTCAATGCACCAATTACGCTCATCCAACAACGCGGCGGGACTTAAGCGTTTTCCTAGTGAGTAAACATTGCTCTTCTTCACTTCCCCAAGACCTAACCAGCCAAACCCCTCCCCCCTCTAGTCTCTCTACCTAGCTAAACTCGACACGACAGCGATCGAGCCGAGCAAGGCCGAAGACTGCCACCAATCCGCTGTCAATGCAGACACAGTCAGTCGCTCCCACCTGAACCCACTTCTGTTTGGTGGGTTTCCAGTTTTGACTGCTTGAAAACTACAATGTTTCGGTATTGCATTCAGACCACCACTTTATTCTAAAATGCACCAAACGCACTCTAAAAAGCTGAATCTCAAAATTTTCGAGTTTGGGGGCTCTGCTCCCAAACCAAGGCCGGGTTTTTCCCTGGTCAAAGTTGGCATCATTAAGAGAGACTCAAACCCAGAATTCCCTTACAAGTCATAGGCCCTACAGCAAACAATGTACGACTAAGTTTGTTCAATTGTAACTACAAAAATAGTTACTCGAGTGTGAAAAAACAATATAAGATTTATGGAGAAACCAGTAAGTATTATTTGTGCTTAGTTTTATTAAATACTACGTACAAGTAACTAGCATAGAGTGGACAGATTTTTTTAAAATTTTGGCCAAAAATTCTTATGAGGGTCTGTCTACTGAAGAAGGTAAGGATAATTAGTGCATGAAGTGTAACACCGTCCATGCAATTGATTTTATATGGAAACCAAACTAGGAATGAAAAAAATATCTCAGCCGTGTCTCCCAATATCCGGTTGGTTACTTTGCCCCTAAGCTATACCAAGACGGTTAAATGCATAACATCTGAATTTTTGGTGCATTATACGGTAGATCTGAATAGATTGGAACCATTAAACGTAATGAAAACGTAAAGTTCACCATCTCAATAGCTTAGGGGTAAAGCACCATTTTGACCCGATCTTCGTCCATTTCTCATGCATTTAGTCGCTCTCAGAAATACATGCCTTTATCAAAAGCCTTTATAATCTTTGCCTATTATAGAAATGTGGATGTACTTACGAGAAATGCCAGAGACATTGTTTTCATCTTCTGCTTTAATGGAAGAGCCACTTGATACCTGCAACAAAATATAGAAGTAGTAGTAGAAGTTCTTTATTCTGTTGTTACAATATTACAACAAAATTGGCGAGGTTCAATCCATATGGATTGTTCTTCCACCTAACCATTTTAGAAATTATAAAAATACAAAGAAATAATATATAAACAGTCCAAATAATATAAATACTATAGTAATGGAAGATTAATTAAACAATACATTATTTAGTTAGGTCATTCATTTGAAATAGGCAGACAAATCAAGTGGTGTTTGCATAAATAAACAAAAATATAATTTGAAACATCTTGATTTTCTATCTGGTGCACCCAAGAATTCATTTTCCCCCATTCATTTTCAAAAAATGCTGAAACAGATCTGTTACCAGATCGATATAGAACTTATATTTTAACTCGGAGGTTATTTATTAGGACACATGTATCGAAATAATGGCTTTGGCCTCCTCTCGTAGAAGTACCACTCTCTCATGATAAGACAACGCAAACCGATCTCTTGACATTTGACAATTCAAACTCATTAGAATTCCTTCAGAGTACACACTCAATATTATAATAGGTTTTGTTTCTGCAGGGTATAAAACATATTAAATAAGTAAGAGGTAGTAGGTGGTAATGTATTAATTAAAAGTAAACCATACTTACAGCAAGAGACATAAGGATGGCAAGTATCAATGTGAACTTCATAATTCCCTCGACTGCGCGGAACAAAATGCTCCCGATGCTGGTGTAGCACTGAGTAATGGATCGTGCCATAGGTGACACATATCTGAAGCACAGCTCATTGGCATATTAATCTAATGTAGTTATATATATATCTGTATTTCATTATTTTATCAATAAATACTAATGGCGGTTAATGACGAGGAAGAAATTATGATCTCATCTCACTGTGATGTTAAGAAACCACCAGCTGCAATGAAGTCATTTTACATTGTGATCACAAGGGTGACTCAAGTGCAGTTGGTAGAGCACCGTCAAGTGAAATGGAATCAGTTGGTTGATGGTTATGAACTATATAATAATGAAAGGGGTGTGAAGAAATTTGTAATGCAGAATATGAAATACAAAAACAAGAATTATTTCAATGGGATAGGCCTACTTGCATTTTGCATATGACAGCTTGGAATGGATTAATAAGCTATATTTTAATGAATGAAGAAAATCAAATATTATATTATGCTGAAAAGACAAACATAACATGGTGTTGGTTAACCTGCATTATCCACCAAATTGAAAATATGTAAATGGAATATAGTAGGTTAAAAATGCATTAGATTCAATGGTATACTTGCTCCAACGAAAGAATGCAGATGCTTGGTAGTGGTGGGGGTAGAATGAATGTGCGGTAAAGGGAAGGGCACTTGTCGCCTCTATTATTATTTCTTGCCCTCTGACTAGTCACCAAACAAAGACAGGCAGCAGATAAGGTTGAACCAAGCATCATGTGTGTCCGATAATTCCAACATACCAAATAAATAAATAACAACTACCAGAAGAATATTTTACATAGTAATGCAATTTACACCACAGCGCACAACATCACACACACATACATTCAACTCACATCACACAACTCACACTTTCATTAAAACAAGTTTAATTTCATGACACAATGGAGGAATCATGTTCATTTTTCAGATTGGATGATGATAATGTTTTAAGGGATGTATGTGTATGAAAGAGAAAAATATTTTGCCAACACAAGCACAAATTGTCTGTGCTAGATCACCGAGTTTTTCCGTGTGCAAGATCCATGCTGGGCTAGCGTGAATAGAGTTGACAAAGTTGTTAGGCTGGGAAAACAATTTCAAGCCATCTGTATTTTTCATTGGAACCACTATAATTTTGTGATGAAAACTTGAAATACAATTCAAATATTGATACAAATAAAGATTCCTGCTTGGAACCTACTTGTGGTGTTAGTTAAAGGAACTATTAAGGCTACTGTATTGTACTTAAACAACAACAACAACAACAACAAGTCCTAGAAAGAGGTCTGAAAAGTTTAATAAAAGAGCGACTTTATTAAAACAACAAAATATATATTTTATAATTTATTGGGGTGAATAATGAATTTCAAGCAAAAATGTATTTTTATATCGTTTCAACTTTCCAACACACCTTTGTCTTGGACCACCTATGTAGGCCTATAAGGAAAAATTATCTTCTAAAATATAATTTCATGTACCAACGATTGTTTGTGTTTGGTGGTACAAAACTTGTACCACGTAATCAATAAAAATCACAAAAACAAAAACACAACAAAAATCGTTAATCAAACATTTCAGAAAATAATTTCCCCTTATACCTAGGTGGAAGACAAAAGGTGTGTTGAAGTAATATGTATTAAAAACTTAGTGGCTCAACCCAAAATATTTGTAACTGATGATTTCAAGTTAATTTTTCAGCATCTTTCTTCGACTTGTAAGTTATTAGTTGGACAATAATACAACAGTGGCTCTGGGGTAATTTTACTGGCAAGGCAAAATTCAAAGTAGCAAAATTTTGAGTATAATAGAGTAAGTTAGGTATCAATCCCCTGTCAGTCATGGCCAATGAGAACTGAGAACTGACCGAACGCGTTCGACTGTATGCTGGGCGGAGGCTCGGAGCTACAAACCTCAGCTCGCCCTAGTCCAGCTATTGCTGGCCGGCAGCCGCATCTCGGCCACGAGCACAGTGGCCAGCAGAGGCATTGTGTAGCGAGAGCGCACGAGTGAATCGTGAATCGCCACCCGAGTGGGGTGAGCCTCAAGATGGCTTCTCAACCGTGCCAAGCAGAGGCAATGAACCGCGCTTTTGCAGTGCAGCGCTCACGCTCACCAATACTCAACTCGTAACCAAATCTATTGCAGTATAAACAAAACATTTGCGAATGCGTATAAAGTAGGATAAAAATTCAAAATCGGAGAACGAATTTTGTTGTACTAAATCAATGTTGATGTTGAAAAGCCAGATTCCTTGATGGGGCTTTGCCTCAGTTGCCTCACCATGCCAGCCACCACTGTAGTACAATAGCCTTAATTCTTGGGTATCCCCCAAAAAAGCCCAGTTATCACATTAATTTTATATTTAAAACAACACAACTGAAGTTATAACCTGGGTTACTTACTTAAAATTTGCACTATTTCATGGCATGGGCATGGACGATGCTCGAAGAAAGAGATGGAGTCTCCGAAATATCGCAAATTTTATGTAAGTAACCGAGGTTAAAGTTCAGTTGTGCGATTTTTTTTTATAATATACGATACCGGGATAATGAGTTGTTGTGATAATTTTAAATATTATATTTATTATACATACATAAATGCTCATTGCAATCAATCAATACCTTCATAATATTAGAACAAAACATAGTTTAATTGCATTGAAAAGTACAAATCAATAATATACTTTGATATCAAGATATCAATAAAGTCTTCCATGGTTCATGGAGGTCTGTCAATGTCATTTTGTGTAGAAGCATTTAGGGAGTCGAATTATACAGTCTACCTGTTATTCTATCTGGCTTTAAGATGCTTGTGGAACAGCAAGTCTCCAAGACACTGTTATTTGTATGTGCTTGTAAATGCATAAAGAAGAATATCTATTACATACAAATAATATACTCTCGAGATTACTCTTAAATGCATTACAACTTACAGGCAACTTTATAACATATCTTCCACTGGCACTAGAACCAGAGCCCATCACTTTTCATGTGGGTACCCATGCCACTCGACTAAATGCACTGGATCCAGTCCCAGTTTAGGATTGCTGAATAGTCCTTTTAAAACGATATAGCAGAAACATATATTTCAACTTCCTGGAAAAAACGTCTTTGAGAAAGAAGAACGGGGAATTATGAAAATCTAAGCAAGAAAAAATTAACGAAGGACATACTACTGCACGAAATGAAAATAAAAATGTTTTCACAGTTGTTCATCAGAAATGAAAACTGAAACTTGAAAAATGAAGAACCAAAGTTAAAACCAAGAAACTCCTAACCACCTACATTTGAAATTAGATTAACTTTAACTTTGCACTTGCACAGGTTTATTTCGACTCTCTAGATGCACATTACATAACTACAGTACTGACAATGTTTTTAATTATGGTACCACATAAAAATCCATTACAATAGTATTGAAATGTTTCCGAAAAAAACGAACAAGACAATCGAGAATAAATTGTCAATGGATAAATTTGGCTATTTTTTAGTTGTTTTTGTTTATTGAAGGTTTTCCAATCTCCAATGCCATTTTTTTTATACCTTATGTCCTCATGTAGATTGTAGGCCCATAAAAAATATTTGAAAAATAATATCAGTAAGACAATCACTTTTCCATGGGCTAAGGTTTTGATGAAAAGTGGCCTATATAAATACTGATAAAGGAAAGTAATACATATGTTTGTTAAGATGTACCGGTACTACGCAATTTGGAAACGACAACTCCACGATACATGAACAAATCATAAAAACGGAATAACCAGACAACAAACTGTTGCCATTTAGAACCCTCAGCACAGGGCTACTTGCTACTAGAGAGAGACACCAAGATAGAACAAAACCTAACGAGTCTTGGTAACTCTTAAGCTCAGCAAGTTCCCTGCACAGAAAAGTAATAGAATAGGTTCTAAGCTAGACAAAGTACAGATAAGAGAACTATAAATGCTCATAATGTCTTCATTTTCCTAGCATGTAGCTCAATCTACAACAGGATTAATCTAAGTGACTTGTCCCAATGCCAAACTCATATTACGTTACAATACTAAGAATAAATGCACATTTGTTTCAAGAATCTTGCTTTTATCATGGTGTTTGTTTCTCCTGAACTGTATGAAACTTATGAAACTTGCTTAGTTGTCATCTACATTACATTAATTTGGAGCACAATCATTACAAAATGTAACTTAACATCGTATGATAAGTAGCAGTGGACTACGTATTGAATTCAACAGCAGATCCACTAAGAAATACATTCGAAAGCTCGTCTCTTTTCGTTCCCAGGAGTTACCAAAGTACACTCACTTTGATTAGTAATGAAAGTCATCCAATATCTAAAGAGAAAAATAACAATGGATATTTAACCACATTAAAAGTAATGGGAACAAAATAATGCAACACAATTCTTTGCTGAGTAATTAAATTCAACTGCCAAATTCTGGAACGTGATTGTGGTAAATAGAAGACAAAATCAAATGGTTTTCTAACTTGTAGTGCCACGGAAAAGTACTGCACCTGTGCATGTCCATTGTCCATATACACAAGTTTTTGTAAGTTCAACATAATAATTTACGATTCAACAGAACGGAGGGCCAGGGAAATTACATACATTAGAAAACAAGCAATTCTTTTATACAAGTGGATTATGATTGTTAGTTAAAGAAAAGATGCTTGAAGCTAAAGTAAAATACACAAAACTTAATTAAGTCAGGAGTACGTACCCCTTATCTCTAATATAGAGTCAATATGTAACTCTCATATGTACATCACCCAAAAATAATCATTAACCAACCATCATGCATCATTATAATTACCTAGTCAGTCAAATTAATTGTTGAAAGTATTTTCATACAACAACCTCCATGTTCTTATCATATGCATTGCTTAGTATCAGATCATTTACATGTAGACATGTTAGACAAATATATTCTTGGATAAGCAAGTTAGGTTACTACTGGCTTTTACCTTGTGAATACAGAAGTGATACCACCTGATGTTTGTTTCATTATGATGTGCTAGTTTTCATCTTCATCAAACACAAAACTATCAAAGCAGATAAACAATTAAACTGAGCAAATGCCCATAGCCAAAGTCAATTTGCTAAACCAAGTACACACATGCACATAATTTTGTTTCAATATAGATGGAAGTATTTAATAGTAGGTCTGCACGCTAGTATGTTCATCGATACCATTCGACACATAGTGGTGGAAGAAAACAAAAATTCCAGGCAATATTTCTATCAATAGTAACACCCTTAACAGTAAGAACTCGGGAGCAACAGATTGTATGTCAAGTGAAGATTTTTTAAATAACCTCGACGCTCGGTAGACGGAGACCCAGAAACTCGGTGTCAGTGTACGTGCGCTTGTGTTACATGTGTTCCTCAACTCAGTTCATTACACGAGTTTGATAAAATCACATGGCAATAGTAACTACAGTACTACCAGTACATTGCTCAACTAGAAAACTTATTAGCCCAATATGATTTTGATATCACTTTTTAGTTTTTACTAATATTAGTTAGCCTCAAGAGTCAAGACTACATTAAACACATATTTTGTAAAAAAAAACGACATACCAGTATGTACCTACCGGAATCCAACTGTTTTAAGAAGTGTTAATGAACATTCCTTTTCTAGGCAGAAAACATGATTCCTATAAGCTGATGTGAACCAAGTTTAAGAGAAGGATTAAAGAAGCAACTAATTTTAATATGTAATTATATTCTACTTTCATTGAATAAAAGTACTATAATAGTTTAGAACTTAAAAGTGGCTAGCCTATATCCCGAGTATAACCTATGTTGTATGTTATGTTTAAATAGTAAAAGGCTGTATGAATGTAGGGCCCAAGCATAAGTGTCAGAGTATTGCCAATTGCCATTGAGTTTATAATGTTGTTGAAGCCTAGTGCCGCTGGTTTACAGCGCTGTACGGCTGTACCTCCAAAAAAACACAGCTGAAATATTTATCGCAAGCCATTGATGAATGTATCATAGCACAGCATAAAATAAATATATAATCAGTCACTATCACAGTTTTCGTAGTTCGACGATAGAGAGTGGGCACAGGCACTGGGGATCTACTATAACAAACTTTTTGGTACTAAACAACTAGTGATAGGTAGGCCTACAGTACCAAGAAAAAATTTAAAAAATGCTTGTAGGTTTAGGAAGGCTAGGCCCTAATGTAGTACTGAAAAACATAATCTACATCAGAATTATATACTATGAGCAAAATTAGGAAACATTACTCACTACACCAAATTACACTGTAGTGAGTAATGTTTCCTAATTTTGCTCATGGTATATATTTCTGATGTAGATGAACTACACAATAAACACTAAAGGGCCATTCACAACCACTTAGTAGCTAACTTAGCTCTAACTTAAAGTTGTTTATGGAAAACAACACGTCTGTTCATGACCAAACTTAGCTCTAACTTACACTTATCAGCAACCGAAGTGCCAAACTCCAAGGTTTATTAGCAGCTAACTTAACATTAGCTTTTAACAATCAGAGAGAGACTCGAGCCGCAATTTCGGTCATACGTGAAACGTACAACACAAAAAAGACCAGGACTCAGCTATGTCGATGAAAGCTATTGAACGAATTCATGAAAGCCACTGTATATGTAATCATTCGTCTTACAAGATAAAATAAAAGAAACATTTGGCTACGATGGGCAGAATGTCACTGACCGTCAGTTTATAACGTTTATTCGCGACTAGGCAGCCAGTAGGGCTAGGCCATGGAGGTTATGTAGCTTACGTCGTTTTTAAATAAAACGTTTTTATTTTTACATCAATTATGTTTATACTGTACAGTTATAGCAATCAAATTTATAATGCTATAAGTAGAGTAGGCAAGGCCTACTACTGATGCTGAATGTATTGTATGTAAAGCATTGGCGCGATAAATAACACTGCAAATCTGTGTTGTGATTGTTAAAACATCTATCATGCACAGCACCTAAAGTTAGAGCGACGTTAGCTGTAACACTTGCCACGAGCAACATCTAGGAGCAGTGGTGTAAGTTAGGCCTAATATTATCATGACAGCAACTAAATTAGAGGCAAAGATTAGCTGCTAATAAGCCTAAGTGTATAATGACCTAAATCCTTGTATCAAACTAGGGAATAGGGATGCACTGCAACAATTTAATAAAAATTAATTATTGATTAATGATTATCGAAAAAGTTGACTGCATTATCGATAGATAACGTTGGTAAAAAATTATTGAAAATTTTTAGGAAAGGTGTCAATATTAGGTAGATGTCTAAAAAAGTCAACACCAAATATTTTTGCTCAGAAATAGTGCAAACCATTTTAACCTCTGTGATTGTGAAATGCTAATAGCCTATTAAATAAATATGATTTTATCATCAGTTATTACACACAACATGAATAAAACAGTGGTGGTATTGCAGTCCGAATAAACACTGAAAATGTATGATAGGATTTTTTGTCAGAAAATATGCAATTCAATAATATTTTCAATTGATTATCAAAATGTTATTGAATATTGATTATCAATTATCATGTGCATCCCTTCACCAAACAAACAAAAAAACATGAACTGTTTTCACTTCTTAAACCTTGATTTTGTTATTTCATATTAGCATGAGTAGTGGCAATCAATCCAAATTATTTTTAAAACAGATAGGCCCTATGTTAGCTAGGTACATGTGTTTCTACATAAAAAAAGTATTTAACTTGAAACAGTAGGTAAGGTGTATAGGTACTTTAAAAAAAAAGCTATGGCTCAAATTCTGGGATGTAAAACTGAGATTCTAGCCATGTAGTATTGTTATTATTTCTTCACACAAAGATGAGATTTAGAAGAATTGTAAAAATAATATGAAGGCTAAACTATGTTTATTATGAAATAACAATAAATATAGCAAATGGGTAAAAAAAAAAGATTCAACAGGTAGAGGGTTCAATACCCATTACAAGCATATCTGACTGAAGGTATTTCCAATGTTTTCTTTAAAGCAATTACATACCTAGGCAAGTTAAGGTCACATGGGTAAAACAGATGTGTAGGTACTCTACATCAGGCATCTCTATGATTTTTCTTTTAAATTTACTATCCCACGATATAGTGGTTTGTTGAATTGCCCTCCACCCCATTCTCATCAAAAAAGCAATTTCAGAATACAAGAGTGTTTTTTGTGACTTCCAAAGGGTAAAATTAAAATATGGGTTGATCGGGGATGTTGCTCAAAATAAAGAACAAAACGTAGGGTTAATGTTCTATTAACTACTTAATAACTTCAGCAACATTTAGTTCAGATAGGCTATACTATCTATCATAACTTGTGTCTTGACTCATCAGGAGCTAACATTTTTCCTAGCTAAAAACAATAAATACTGGTAACATCCAGTTGGATTTTGAATTAAGAAACAGCAATTTTGATTATACCTAGATAATATGACAAATATGATTTGTTCTAGATGGCATTTACATTAATGGGACAAAAACATTTTGTTTGCCCTGTCACAAGTTTCCTTCCTGTGCTACACATACAAAACTATGGTAAATACAGCTCAAGCCAAGGGTGTTTTAACGTTAGTGGTAGGTCGTTTATCCCTTAAGTTTGAACCCACTGAAAAATGTATTGCCTTAAAAAATATATGGTCGTTCAACATACATTTGACGGCAACTTGTTTTGAGTGACATAACCACTCCTCTTCCTCATTATTTTGGTGACAGCAACGGCAAGCTATATCTTTCACAGTTGAAAGCTGTTCTGCCCATAACTATAAGACTTGAGATATCACTTCAAGGAATAGTGTAAACAATGATTTGAGCATGAAAACATACACACTACTACACAACCCCTGTCCTGGAGACTGAAATTAATGAAGTTAATTGTATTTTTTCACAAACTAAGTAGAACATAACACGATAAGATACTTTCATTACATGTAGATACTAAGTAGGCTGGGATACTGAACTATGTTTGGTCACAAAATATTAGTTTTGGTAACGATGATAATTTAGTTAATATCGGTGATGGAGAGGACTGCAATAATACACAATTGTATTATTAAATACATAATCCTATTATCCCAATCAGTAGGAATACGGTTAATGATATATAACCAGAGGCAGGTATTTATGGTAAAAACAAAATTTTCAACGCGTAAATTTGTAAATTATAAATCATTTTCAACACCAATTTGCTACTTTTGGTCAGAACAAAACCAAAGTTGAAAAAAAGTTCCATCACAAATAACTGCCTCTGAATTCTCATAACTACATTTTATTATCTACAATTCTTTTACAAGGTCCCACACTCAAAATTTTAAAAATATATCAGAGGGGAGAGAGAGAGCTTTTAATTTTAATTTTAATTAAATGTTAAATTATTTTCACCAGCAATTCTCCACTTTTGGATATAATAAAAACAAAAATTTACTTTTATTTTCACCCCAAATACCTGCATCTGTATATAACCCTTCTTATTAACCCAGGGTTAAATGATTGAAGGCCACAGGTTTCCATGGCTGTTGTTCTAGCACTGGGGCCTTCCTATTTGATATCATATTTTATTAGTATTTGACCTACTGAGCTGGCATAGGCTTCCAATGAAGTGGTGGGCCTATGCTTGGGCCTAGGGCTGACAATTGACCTGGGAAATCTCTTAAGAAAGATATGTTTATTGGTTTCATGAGAATCAAAATGGCTGGCGATGTTGACGTCTTCACTGGCATTGTTACCAGGGGTAGGATAAAACGTTGTTCGTTAATGAAACGGCGATATTAAACGTGTTGTTCTAAAAACAACATATACAAATTCTGCTATCTAACGGTAGGGTACCGTACTAAGCTTACTATATATTTCAAAACTCTTCCAAGATAAGACACGTCAAGGGGTGACTAGCCACAAGTTTTCATGGGCACACTTGCTTAATTATATATAACAAATTTTGGGACATGTATTAGACAGAAATTAAGTTTACGTCATGCGGACTCATGCCTATTGATGTTTTGATGGTACACTAAAAATAAAATACAATACATACAAGAACAAATTAAGATCTTTAGGCAAATATTCAAAACGTTTTTCAAACATAGTTTAATTCTCCTAACAGCCACAAACGTTTAAATATTTAATTACCTCACCCCTAATTGTTACTTCGTGACAATTAGTGAATAAAGTCAATGAAGTATAAGTAAACTGGTAGTAAGTAGTATTGTACTGCCGGTAGGCCTACATTGATTTCTCCTTTTGCTTAGGAAGTTTCCTTTGTTTGTCTCTTCATAGATGCCATGTTATTACAAGCTTGTTTGACTCCCATAGAATGTATCCAGTTACAATATCTGTAGCATTATTTTGGTAACATTATAAATTACAAGAGCAACACACAAATAACCATAATGTATAAAACTAAGAATATTGATGGATAATTAATATAGGCATATTATTTAGTAATAAAAAAAACTTCTTACTTATAATGCTCACCTTCAGTCCCAATTAGCTACACATACTAATATATAGGGAACAAAGCAAAAAGAACATTATTTAATGTGTTAATAACAACATTATAGTCATTAAAAAAATACAACGTGCAAAAATGGCAGGCAGGTGTCTAAGCCACATTTGCCTTTGTTAATTTTGAAAAAACCTTCAATAAACATGACACTTCTAACTATACCATACTAGAACACGTAACAAAATGAAGAATTTCTCATTACGAGAGCAACGGAACATGATTTTCTGGCACACTTAGTTGGGGCTTGAGAGTTGATTCAAGGGCGAATGTAGAACACAGAAGGAAATGTTTGGTTACAGACATGATTAGGGTGAGTTGCCGCTTGCTGGAGCATCCAAACGCGGCCGCTTCCGCGAACCAGTGTCGTCGGTAGTATCCAAGCTCATGTGGTCCCGTTTCTTTTGGAAGTTCTGAAATACCACATTACCTACATTACTCTTCCATCAATTTTTTTTTTTCTTTTCGTTTTTCTTTTTTAATGATTTTTTTCTTTTCTTTTCTTTTCTTTTCATTCCCCACCCTTTTTTATACTCGATTCATTCATTAAATGCATTTAATATCATTTTTATTTGTTACCAAAATTGTTGTGTTAATTTCATTGTTGTTGTAATGCTACTATTTCAAATATTTACTTAAATGTAGTTTATTGTTGTTTCTGCATCTATGTAATTAGATTTATTTAGTTGTCCTCCTTTGTAAATCAGTTTTCATAACTGAATAGGATAGGCCTAGACGTTAAATAAATAATAAATAAATAATAAATAAATAAATAAATATATATATAAATAAATAAATAAATAAATAAATTGAACTTGAAAATCACTCAAGTTTCTCAATATGTTATCAAATCAAAATAGTGTATCTATTAATAGGCCAAGTTGGATAAATTTCAATGAGTAGGTAAATCGTAAATAAATAATAAGCTAGGTTACCTTTTTGTCCCATTGTTGATGAAGGTATCTAAGAAGAATATTAGTTTTCTCGGTGACAATAACTGAAAGAGAACATACCGGTGTCATTAAATGATCAGAATAACTCATCAGTTATTACACATATTATTTATTATTGGATGGGCGAGGCAAAGAATTCAATTTCACTGACCCCCCTCCAAAATATAGCTCCTAAGGTGTTTTTTTGTTCGTGCTCTACCGGGCAAAAGGCATATGCGATCTTGATGAAAATTGGAGGGGACCTTCAAAATCTCTCAAATTAGACCTGCCACATTTTTGGGTACAATCGAAGAAATATTTCTCATGAATATCGTACTTTTACGATTTTTTATTTTATTTTTAATGCGATATTTTCGTGACATTTGGTCAGATTCTGACCAAACGGGTGGGGCTACAACGCTCATATTTTACATGGACATTAAGGTAATGGTGAAGTATTAGGCCCTACCCTTTGAAAGAAAAAGTTGAAAAAGTTAGCCAGAATTCATAGAAATAAAGGTTTTAATTTAAGTTTTTGAGGTGTAAATTAATAAGTACTAGGCCTAACTATAGAAACTTGACAACAATCCCCTACAATGCATACGAAAAGCTAGTCTTTGGGCCTCCAGATATTTTACATTCTATTAATTGGTATTACCACAGCAATTAGTAGGCCTAGGCCTACTACTTTATAAAAATTATCCTAATTTAACAAAAACGATTTTGCAATGGAACTTGAAGAAGTAAAGAGATCCCACGCATAGGCCTACTAGCCTAAAAACTTAAAAAAGCTCATCTATCAACGCGACTAAAAAAAGCGTTCGCGAAGCAGCCTAGTTATTTACTTATTACACATTATTTATTTCAATTCAATTAAATTTCAATTATTTATTTTTATTTTTATTTTTTACATATTATTTACCTTGCAATATAGACCTAACACACACTACATACACCATTGCTCGTGAACATACTCGTGAGAAAAAAAGAAGCACACATCTAGGGTAGCACCCTGTGTGTGGGCAGCACAGTAGAAAATTAAGTTTCAATTCCAATCAAGGAGACATGATGCATAAAAAAACATAAGAATAAGAATACATACCACAATACTTATAGCAAAGTTAAAAGTACAGACTACACAGTATACAAGCAAATCAAAAGATACCTATTATAACAATGGTGAATAATATATAAAGAAACAAGGCAAATAGATGAAACACGTAAGCATAGCATAAAAAGCACAAAGATATATTACAACTAAAAATAAAGTAAATCTTTACATGCCATAGTTTAATAACCACCTGTGGACCTCACGCTTAAATCTTAGGTGAGTTTAGAGACCTGAGTCACCTGACGTTATAGGCCTAGGGAAGTTGATTAAAAATTCTAGGCCCAATGAACTCACCGTGCTGCTGTCCTTTTTGTTTAAACCTTCGTGGAGTTTCTAAAATGTACGCGTCTAAATTTCGGGTATTATGCAAGTGGATATCTTGTTTTTTGAACATATGCTGGTTTTACACATGGTTTCATTAGTATTACACAACTTTAAGCCTTTGAGCCACAACATATTCTACCAAACCAAACTAAATGCAAAAAGTTTTTCAGCGGCAGCAATTTGGTAAATTTCACAATGCACAATGCATGTTGACTTAATATTGATGCATAGTAGGCATATATCAGACAAAGGCTGCTAAGTTTAATCACCATGCTGGTTGATAAACTACCATGATATTTGCATGTTAAATTATACTCTCATGAGTTTTTCTTTCTGCTTAACTTCTCTTTGGACATGATGTAGGTAGTAAACGCTCTAGTCTTAATAGGTTGACCAACGTGGACAATATTTTCATGAAACACCTCTCTCTGGTGGTCTAGCTAGGGTGTACTTTTTAAGTAAGAGGTAAACAAACAGTGAACATCGACACTCTTCCCAGCTTCAAGTTCCTTTCCTACCCAAAACAAATTGTCCAGTAGGATTTTAGTCCGGTGTAAATTGCCTAACAGGAGTCACAAAGATGCACCCACCCACAAAAACATGATCAAAATTATCAAAATGTTATTAGGCCTAGGCCTACTTGAGCAAAAATAAATTAAAATGTGAGCCTTCTATGAATAATGCGTGGCTAAAAGGGTTGTCAAAGTATCGCAAGAATACATTTAACGATGTTTACGTTCTTACACGGGTGTTAAATAACCCGGCACCTCCACCTTGGGTACCCAGCACCTCAACCATAATTGAAAAAAGTAAACAATGTCGGGAAAACATTTTTCATAGGTATTTGCAGGACAAAGGGGAAGCCGTCTGCGGTGTGCCATATGATTAAGGCGCTGGCCCGAATCATATGGCTCTACGAGGACGCGGGTTCGAATCCCGCATAACGCATGTTTTTTGTAATCATTCTTCATCGTCATTCAATAACACGTTAATAATAATGACGTCAATAATAAGATAGAAGTAAGATCATTTGGCCTGTTGACGAGCGCCAAGCCAACCATTTTCGTGGTTAAAAAAGTAAAAATTTTAAACTCAATATCATAGAAAAATTACTTGGCCATTGACTTTTTTGAGTTCTCGTAATGAACCAAATTCACATCCTCGTGCAAATTTTTAATGATTTATGGAGTAGGAAGGGGGATTTCAATATAAAAATATTCTGACACATGTCGTGGGGCTAGACCAGTTTGAACCTTAGTAGGCCTATTGTTCTGTGGTAGGTACAGTAGGCCTATAATTAATTTAAAAATCACTCTCCATGGTTAATGTCGATATATTTTGAATTTATCTAGACAACATAGAAATACAAATTAATTGCAAAACTAGATTGGTTGATAGTTGATAGGAGGCCTACCAAATAATTACCTAAAATGTTTGTTTGCTCCATTAGGTCCTACAATATGGAAGCGGTTAAGATTGAGACATTGGAAGCTTTTTTAGTAGGCCTATAGGCCTATACAGTAGGCCTCCAAAGATATACTAGCAGCTAGGAATTAGGCCTTGAGCATGTTTGGTCTTACCCTGTTGTGAAGGGTACTCTTTAGTAGGCAGGTATACAGATGGACGTTTCACACATGTTCTACTACCGCTGTCAGTATGGAAGCGAGCAAAGTTGTTTTCATTGTAAGAAGGAAGGCCTTTCAAAAACTCTGCTGCAGACTGAAACAAAGAAAACTTATTAAAATATGAGACTTAGTGCTGGTGGTAGGACCTTCCAGCTAAAGCTAGTGTTACCTATTTGAATATTAAGTGTAGGGTGACCATATTTCAAAACAAAAACCTGGGAAGTTAAAATGCAACGTTTACAAGGCGGTGGCAACTGGCAACACGGGCAAATGGCAATTGTAATTTTCTCTTAATTGAACGAGTGAGCGTAGCGAACGTATGTGATCTCCATTCGACTTAAACGGCCCTTATGGTTTTTCTGCGTGCGTGTGTGTGTGTGTACGTTGAAAATCAGCCGAATCGCTGAACAGATTGCGCTGAAATTTTAAATGGACATCCGGTACGAGTTTATTGAGAACTGCTAACAAAATCAGCAAGATTCATTGCGATTTAAACCTACAAGAAATAATAAACTGAAAAATAGACTTCCAATGTTTAGAAATTATTTTAACGACAATGTTTTAGATTTTGAAAAGATATTTTTTGTTTGTTATTCGCCTGCCCGTGAAATGCCGTGCCCATGCAAGGTCTGTCGAATGTTGCACGTCAAGGTAGGGCCTACCCCCAAATTCTGCTCGTAGATTGAGTAAACCTTGCAATATTTTCACGTATTTCGTACTGGCTATGTTTACCATAGTAGGCCCTATTGCCACAGATGATGGACTACACTGCGTTATATGCATTTCAAAACATGTTTAATTATTTTTGAAATACAATCTAGAAATTACAAAATCTTTCCCGACCAGGGGATTGAACCCACTTCTTTCACATTTCGGCTACAAGGGCGCCTTAGCCAACTAGACTAGGGAAACGCCAAAGTCGTAGTTAGACGAGTGAGCGAGTCATGTGGTGAGTACCCGGGAACATTTGCATTTAAGTTTGATAATTATATTCGTATAAATAATAGTTTTTTAAAGTTTACTTGGCATACGGGGACGGGCGCGTCAACTGTAAGGTCATAATGCGCCTCTCTAGCCTATGATAGGCTAGGTAGGCCTAAGGTAGGGGGAAGAAAAGTAATGTAATCGGGTACTCAACACATGGCTCACTCACTCGTTTAACAACGACTTTGGCGTTTCCCTAGTAATAAAACCAAATGACGAATGAAATGTAGCTGAGAGACAGAGTCCGCGCGGTCACGTGACCAGAGAGAACAGAGTCTGCTTAGTACCACCTCGGATTTTGGCCCATTTGCACGAAATTGAAGATGGCGTCCAACAAAGTGTTGAAAAGTGAAGGAATGAGTCCTATTATGTGTGTTCGATGAACTTGTCAGGAGAGGGGTCAAGGAGAACGGTGGAATGTGTTACGAAAATGTCAAAGAAACGGAAGTACCATTTTCAAACTGTGCTATCGATGTTGTCAGACTAAGAGCATCTCCTGAAGAGGCCGACACCAAAATAGTGCTACACGCTGTCGAGAGCCCTTGCCAAAATGTTGTAGTGTCAATACGGGACACTGATGTTTTTCTGCTGAGCTGCTTCATCACTTCAATTTTAAATGAATAAATAAATAAAAATAAATAAATTTGTATTTAGAGTCTAGTCTACCCACTCATTCATATTTAACTGATTTTCAGTGAGAGACATTAAACCAAAGCGACCAAGCCAACCCCTGTAGGCCCCGATGCAATCGACGAGTGAGTGATAACCAACCAAAGATCAATATTTTTGTAATAGGATATATAGCAATCAGTAGTACCGGTATGGACAGTGCGAACATTCGCGGATCAACGCCAGAATCAACAAGGGTGACGACTACAATCACTTACTTTCATTTTTTATCAACTAAGAAATAGTCTTAAAAATAGTTTACATTGGCTCTTGTACAATCTGTAGGTATTAGCTTATGGTATCATTAGTTGGAAAGGGCAATAGCAATCACCTTATCCTAATCAATATAGGTACTTAAAAAAAACAAAAGGTTCTCTTCAAACCAGCTCTTGAAAGTAGGCTATTAGATATAAGACAACTCTATATAAAGTCAATGTTAATCCA
Source organism: Sweltsa coloradensis (assembly GCA_024449915.1). Classification (NCBI taxonomy): domain Eukaryota; kingdom Metazoa; phylum Arthropoda; class Insecta; order Plecoptera; family Chloroperlidae; genus Sweltsa; species Sweltsa coloradensis. The sequence goes on from JAMZAV010002185.1 coordinate 88,452, forward strand.
TTTATTTAAAAATCACCCATGTCTCCCCGCCTCTGGCCAACCCCACGCAAATAGCGCAAATAGTACAATGGTACCTAGTTAGGTACTAGACAAAGAAATTATAGGGGTAACCTAGTTGTCCACGCAAATGTACACAACAAGGCCAACGACAATTTTAGTTTCCTAGGACCTCGTACCTTCAATCGTCTAGATAACTTGACCAAAAGTTCAACATTTATGGCTCTTTTTAAACAAAGAATCTGTAACTGGCTCTTTAGTAGGGAAAGAATTCACTTTGAAAACTTAGTCTACCTTCGTTAATATACCTAGGTACTGGATAGAAACAGTTTTCTATCAGGTAGGCCTATGTTTTTATTGCTAGGGCCTAGTATCTGTTAAAGTCTTGTTACACTATCAACATGTTGACACAACTTGTTGTCTCAACTTGTTGACAAGACTACACTCTGTGTGTGTCACCTCCATCAACATGTTGACGGACATTTGGAACATTCCGTCGAGAGAACTGCCACTTCGAAACTGTTTCATACCAAAATAGATAGTAATTACGTACATATGCCATATACAGCTGTGAATAACATTAAAAAAGTATTGGCAGATCGATATAAAAGAGTTAAAAGTGTCGTAATTGCCATCCCGAAGCTTTTATGTTCATCTCGAGTCTGCGTGTGTATCTGATGGGCTAATGAGTACCACTCTAAGCGGCGCAGGATTCCAGTACGCTGCTGGCGCAACGGTGAGAGCGCTCGGCTACCACGCAAAGGGTCCCCGGTTCGAGTCTCGTTTGGGAAAACTTTTTTACCATTTTTTACTCACCCCATCATTATTGTTTGTGTCTTATCTGAAACGGGTACGATTTTTATAACTTTTCAGTGTAAATTACTCGCATAAATAAGTCTTTCTTCCCACAAAATTTGTTTTATAATAGCCCACACCATGGATCAACTAAACGAAATGATCACGTGACAAAATATCGGTCAGCCATTGGTTGAACGTCGTCAACATCTGGTCAACATTTCTCAAAGTTGAACTTGTTCAACTTCTTGTCAACATATTGCCGTGGTCGTCAATGTTGAGTCAACATATTTCAGTGTGTGACAGCAGCATCACATTTCAATGCTATCTACATCTGGTCAACAAGTTGAGTCAACATGTTGCGTCAACATGTTGATAGTGTAACAAGACTTTTAGTCGGTAGGGCCAATTTGTTAAGTTTTTTATGTTAGGAGGTAATCTATTAAATAACGTTATGCCCATATTTATTATTGATCACTGTCCCTTTTTTGTGTTGTATTGGCTGGGATGAAGATTCTCTTTCTGCCGTGTGTTGTGCCACTTGTGCGCGTGAACTTGTGTGTTTGATGTGAAATCCTGTCTGCTTTTAATTGTTTGTTTTAAAATTTCTAAAATGTATATGCTTGGCATAGTCAGTGGCATAGGAACTATTTTTTTAGTGGGGGGGTCACACTAAAGTTGTCTACGAGGTTGGGTGGGCAAACCGGGGTCTGGGGGCGGGGCGAAGCCCCAGCAGCCAAAGTCTTTTTCACCGTAGGCGAGATTTTTTAAAAGGTACCATTGATAGGGCCTAGGTGGCCTAAAACACGTTTTCAGGCGAATTTTAATTGTTGGATGAGCGTAGCGAGCGAAGCGAAGATTCCATTTCACTACACTGGAGAAAAAAATCCGTAATGTTTTTTTTTTCTTTCTGTATTTTTGTGTGTCTGTTAACACGATTCCGGCTAAACCGATACTCCGATTGCGATGAAATTTCATGGAGGCCTTCGAAATCTCTGAACTTAGAACTGCCACGTTTTTGAGCGCAATCGGGAAATTTTTTCTCATAAAAAACGCAATTTTACGATTTTTTTCGATTTTTAAAAACTTTCTTCGACTCATAACACCTAGGCCTACATGCTTTATCCGATTGTAATGATTTTTTCACAGAACCTTAATTTCATGAATTAAGATATTCGTGCGAAATTTGAGCGTAATCGAAAAATTATTTCTCATGAAAATCGAAATTTTACGGGTTTTTTCTTTTTTAAAACAATTCTTTGACTTATTACACCTAGGCCTACATGCTTTATCCTATTGTAATTATTTTTTCACAGAACCTTAATTTCATGAATTAATATATTCGTGTTAAATTTGAGCGCAATCGAATATTTATTTCTTATGAAAATTGCAATTTTACGATTTTTTTCTTTTTTAAAAATTACGATTAATTAAAAAATTAAGTTAATTTTTAATTTAATTTAATTTAATTAAAAAAAAATCTTCGACTAATGATTTTTTCACAGAACAACAGAAAATCCGCGTAACACATGGCAGCTCAATGCACCAATTACGCTCATCCAACAACGCGGCGGGACTTAAGCGTTTTCCTAGTGAATAAGGGTTACATTTTGAAGCTAATATTGCATTGAAGATTGATTACCTGACTGAAATCGGTCGACAGTCTGAAGAAAATAGGATTTCTAGGGAGAATCGGTAATTAATAACCTTTCTGCGAGAACTAGAAAACAAGTTTTTAATGCAATAGTAATGCCACATTTTAACTATTGTAATACATTGTTGTGGGGTATCCCTCTTCAAGATTTAGCTATGCTACAAATGATGCAAAATAAAGGGATGCAAATATTACCTAAATGTGACGAATACACTCCAGTGAGAGTCATGTTGGCCAGACTAGATATGTTATCAGTTAATCAACTAATTCATTTTAATGTATTAATATTTGTTCACAAGTTAACCAAAGGTATGTTACCTGGTTATTTTAGTAAGAATATTAAGTATGTGTCAGACTCAGTTAAGTATAATACGAGAAATTGTAATGATATAGGCCTAGAGGTTAGGAGGTGCAATAAAAGTAGGACACAGAACAGTGTTTTCTATAGTGGAGTTAGGGTCTACAATGGGCTTACCGTAGTAAAAGTCTCAAGAATGAGGTGTGTGTGCATAAGTTTAAAACCCAATGTAGGGAATATGTACCGGTACTTAAATAGATTTGGTAGACTATTCTTGCCTGTATTGTTCATTTTTATCATGTTGTTGTACCTGCCTGGTTGTATATTTTATCTTGTATTGTATCATAACAATGTACGTATGTAATAACAGTTGTATTGCTAAATAAATCAATTACTTACTTACCTACTTACTTACTTGGGAGTGAAAACACTGCACACAGAATATAATGAATATTAGGCACTGTTTCGGTTAAGAATGGCCAACTTATTAGGCCCTACCACTGTTTTTTTCACTCAAAAACGACGCAAAACCACTGTAAATGATTTATATTGTAGATTTGTAGTTGTATGTGATTAAACAATATTTTGAAATTCAGCTTTTTAGGTTGCATTTGGTGCGTTTTAGAATAAAGTGGTGGGCTGGATGATATACCAAAACAATGTAGTTTTTGTGCAGTCAAAACTGGAAAACCACGGGAAAAACCGGCCTCCATGTAAATTCGTGGGAAAGGGACCAAGCACGGGAGGTTTGGGGGGCGGAGCCCCCCAACTTTTCTTTGTCGGATGAAGATTTTGTGGAGTGGTTTAAAGTGAGTGGAGTGAGTGGTTAAAAAGTTCGCTGAGGCTATTCGACCGTAGCTACGGGAAAATTACGTTTCTCAATTCGTCCGTAGCATGAACGAACATCGGCGGAAATCACCGAAGGTAGGCCTACTCGAACTGTGGGTACGGAAAAATTAGGCCTGCTAATTTAACCGTAGGAACGGGAAGTAAATTACGTTAATTCAATAATAACCACTCTGAAAATATACGAATTATGTTATAATTAATAAAGATTGAACACAAACACTACCATTTCACTGTTGCCGGCGCGCCATGTTTATTATGACATTTACTTAGTAGGCCTACCAACCTTTTCAATAAAATACTCTACTTACCAAACCTTTAACGTTGCTATTTTAAATCTTTAATCGTTTTTTAATAAAATACTCTAGGGCTTCTTACCAAACCTTTAACGTTGCTATTTTAAATCTAAACTCGTTTTTAACGGAAAGGATTTCGGGTGCGCTCTTATCGATTGTATCCTAGAACTAGGCTAGCGCGACGCAGCACTTTTTAAACGCTTTTATCATCTAGAATTGTGTTTGCGACGGGGCCGAATGTAGTGAAATCATTTGCAGAAAAAACATGGACCCAAATAGAATGGTAAAAAAAAAACGACTAAATGAAAATTTGAACCGCCGACCTCTCGCATAGAATTCGGACGCGCTACCACTCTGCCACAATGCACTGTGATATTTCAAGCTATTGGCCTAGTTACGTGGTATCCCGCGGACGATTCAGATACCTTCGATTATTTCCGCTGATCTTCGTTCATGCTACGGACGAATTGAGAATCGTAATTTTCCCGTAGCTACGGTTAAATAGCCACTTCCTAAAAAGTTGGCCATTCTTAACCGAAACAGTACCGAATATTAGTCTAAAATCAGATGGCTAGGCCTAGGCCTAGCCTAGTCTAGTCTCGCAAATCACGTCTCTTACTGAATCTTTCTAAAAAAAAAAAAAAAAACACAAACCTTCCTTTTTTTGCAAGCCCAACTGTAGTAAAAATCCTAAAATCACCCAACAAGCTACAAGTTAGCAAGCAAATGACAGACATACTGGCTGCTGGGGGGGGAGTTTCCCCCCAACCCCCCCATCCCGTTCCTACGCCCCTGGGCCCCGATTCATGTACATTTTTATCCCAGGGTTAGGCAGGGTTAAGAAGAGTTAGCGAGGGGCAACGTCAAATCCGATTCATGTACGTTGAGCTAACACTCGCTACCTCGCCCTACCCCTACCTCAGCCTTATACTCCCTAACACCAAGAGTTAGGCGGAGGTAGTGGCTATTTGCACCGACGACGGCAGAAACCTCACCTCAAATGTTATTACGCCAGAATAAATGAGTTATAACGTGCATGCTTTATAAATAGTCGATTATAACAGTAATTAAATGTGGCAGAAGGCTTTGAAGTGTAAAAAGTGCCCTTAATAATACCATTAAATAAAGAGTTATCTGAATGCGTCGTGAGCCTCGTGTTATAAATAAATAAATAAATAAAATAAATTGTATTTAGAGTCTACCCACTCAGTTATATAACTGATTTTCAGTGGGGGACAGTAAATCAAAGCGACCAAGCCAACCCTGTAGGCGCCGACGCAATCGACGAGTGAGCGATAACCAACCAAAGATCGATATTTGTAATAGGAAATATAGCAATCAGTGATATGGACAGTGCGAACACCCGCGGATCCACGCCAGAATCAACAAGGCCGATTCAGAACAACTCTGAATTTATTATGTACTTGGTTGCTAGGACGGCTCTAAAGTCACCGCACCGTTTACAAACTCCTAAGACAAGAACTGATGGACTTAAGTCCAAATCAGAAGTTAAAAATCTTCTGACTTTGACGGGAATCGAACCCTGTACTTTCTGCATTGGAAGCAGGTACGCTAACCACGACCAACGATGTACCACTCAAAGCCAACGCGAAGGACGGCCGCGTCGTGGCGTAGTAGTGCGTAGCATGGTCAACTACCACGTAAAGGGTCGCCAGTTCGGAACCTGCTTGATCCAAATTCTTTTACCTTTTAAAATTGCCCCAATAATTGTTTATTTATGTTATGCTACACTCATTAATTGGCATTTTAAAAATTATTGTCTGTTATTTGTGTGTACTTTATATCCCCGTGCAGACTTTCGTTGTTTGGTCTGGTAAAGAAATATTTTACACAAGTGTCGACTATACCAGTGTAGGCCTACATACAACCGGCTGAGATATGGTAAAAAAAAAAAAACGGCACAACGACAAAATAATTTCTTGCACCAAATCGTTGTAAAAAATATGCAATTTTTTGGGTTCGATTCTATATGTTGTTTATAAGACCTTTAACTTGTGACACGTACTAGTTAGGCCCTTATTTGGGCAAAATGTATTTACTGTTCAATATCGCCCTATACTTATGCCCTTTTTGGCGCTAATGACTACACCTAAAGTGGTGAGAAAAATGGATTTTGCACTCCCACACAAATTGGCCCATCAAGTTAATGCCAAGACACAATTCAAAAAGGGCGATTCCACTGTTACGTGTGTGACTTTCGCACTGAAAATATGAAGGAAAATTGAAATTTGAAGGCATGGGATATTTTTTTTTGAAAAATCAAAAAGTGTGTTATTTAGATTAGACATTTAGGTATTGATTTTTAAGAAGAAAAAAAAGTAAAATTATCCTTATAGTTTAGTTATTATGAATTTTACCAATTGCGTTACGTTTGTGACTCGGAGAAATACAGATATTTGAAATGTAATGTTTGTCACCATATTCCTGTGAAACTACAATGTTTAGAAAATTGAGATTGATGTAGGTGAATGGCTGAACTATTAACTGTTTAAAAATAAATTGTAGATTTTTATGTTTTTAATTTGTCCACTAAATAAATGTCCGAAGTTGCGTTACGTGTGTGACAATAGGCCGTTACGTGTGTGACCGTGTGAATATAATGGTAAAATTAGGAAGAATTCAGTGTAGTTTGTAGTTTTTTCCACTCAATGATTCAAAACTTAACTAGTCCACGTGGATTTATGACTTTTGGAGCAGTTATTTTTTTAAAAATGATTTTTATAGGATAAAATATGGAATCTGTAACTTCCGGCCACTTCCACTTCCAATACTTTCCGTCAGGAATCATCTTGCTGACTTGTACTTTGGCACTTTCTTTCTTACTACCTTTCCTGCATAAACTACTTATTCATAGGTAACAAGACACCAGTCTCCAACTTGGACTTCTACTAGTGGTTCACTATCGGAGGTCATTTCAAGCTCTGCCGCGTCTCAATTTCCTCATCGTTTAGCTCGTAACAATCTTGAATGTCGGGGAACATTTTTATCGTCAACATCAGAAGTCTGTAGCTTTATATGTTTCCACTAGGGTAACATTCACATATAACATGCATGTTATGTACTGTATTCCTTCTTTCTGAGGTAACAGTACTCCGTGGTTTCTCAGCTAGCAATCTTAATAAAGAAAACCAAACAACAATATTATTTGCAAAATAACTAGGCCTAGGCCTAATATATGAAATAAAACCAATTTAAAAAAAAACTGCATTGGTAATACTATGTAGTAGAAATGTACATTAGCTCTACCGTTTCAGTTACTTATTGGCTGATGTGGAAGACATGTTGTTGCCGTCATCAACTCTTCTGCGGTTTGTGCAAAGTCTAGCGATCTCTAAACCACAACATTGTCCTTCTTGCTCATTGATTTTAATGTAACAATTAACTGTGCTGACAAGCTTCATTCACCCACTGGCTGCTTGAGGTTTGTTACTGCCATTGTCCAATTTGGCAATTACAAACCCAAAGATCTTGAATGCCAGTTGAGAAAACAGCCCCATAGACTCCAAAACAAGCGGGATATTTAAATTGCAACAACTGATAGGTCTATGTCTTGTCCTAAATTATATTACTGTACAAAGTTAACCCATTACAAGGTATTTAAATTGAATATAAATTTGTTATCATGTTTGCTAACTAGAAAAGTTGTGAAAAGTGGTGGGCAAAGAAACAAACCTAATGTGTCACAAACGTAACGTTACTTTTGTGACAAGGAAAGTTACGTGTGTGACATACTTAAAAAGGGACATTAAAGCACTTTTTGATTTTTGGTTTTTGATTTTCATCTTTCTTAAACCTGTTTAAAAGAGGAATTAATTTGTAAACATTGTACTAAATTTATTTCAACCCTTAAATTTACTATCAGTTTCTTGGCGTTACGTGTGTGACCAACTTGTAATGAGTCATCGTTTTGTGTTTTTTTTTATCACCCAAAAATAAAAAAAAAAATGCCTGCTATTGGCTTTTGGTAGGTATAAGTTAACTTAGTTGACTTGTAAAAAGTTTTTTTTTTTTTTAATAAACATAAAATATATCAACAATTGATTATGTCATTCATTTTTTTTTTTTAACGAACGAGAAACGAATCATTGCACATAAAGTACAATAGATTTGTAAATACTTGTTAGATTTTGTTTATTTTTGTTTCATTGAAAAGAGGACAATTTTTTCATTAAAAATATGTAATTTGGTTGTCTTGGCAAAATTTTAATTATTTGAGCCAGCAGGACCACTTTCAGTGGAATCGCCCAAAAGTTACATGTCTATTAATTTCAGATTAAAATAGAATCGACTCACAAAGACGCATTTTCGATATTCTTGTTTAGTATTTTGTAAAAAACAATGTGTTTACCTAAAAATATAGTCATTGCCACTCGGCCTTACCTCGACCTAATCCCCGAGCTAGCCAGGATTAGCGGTGGTGTGAAAGTTAGCGAGAGTTAGGGCAAGTCAATGCTTCATGAATACCGATTTATGCTGCCTCGGAGGTAGCCAAAATTTGTAAACAGATAGGCGGACATTTTTATTTTTGAGCCTAGACGTTAAACTAGAAAAATATTGTTATTGCGCTCAAAAAAATAACAGAAACAGGCATCGACCTAGGCTTAGTTGTAGAAAATTATTTATAATTTAATAGACTTAGTCTATTGTTCCTGGAGGCTTTAGGCCTGGAAATATGCATAGTACCAATACACGTTTGACAAGCCGTAGGCTTTACCTAGCCTGCATGGCCATGTTTCGACACACTTCCCTAAAAAGTTACAAGTTTCGACGGCTAATTGCAACTTTATTTTGAATCAAAATAATACGATAGTCCTAGGCTATGCCATAACTTACGGCAAGAGTATACGTATGTCTTTTAATTCGATGATGTACAACACACTCGCATCAAAATTCTCATTAAACATCAAAAATTAAATAAAACACGGCGACATTTAGCAAAGTTCGTCGTCAAACTTACTAAGTTAGATGGCGGTGGAAACCAATGAAACAATCATCTAAGTTGCAGTGATAAGTTAATCGTCATTCATACAGTGACATAGAGCTTGTTCATTGGTTCGACCTAACCCGTCCTATTCCTTCCTTACCTCGCCCTAACTCCGGGTTAAATGTACATGAATCGGGGCCCTGGGCATAGGCTAGGCCTAGTCATGATTTGAAGATTTTTAAAAGCTTCTTTACATGATTCCATATTTTTAGGCCTAGGGCTGGGCTAGGCTAGGCTAGGCTAGGCTAGGCTAGGCTAGGCCTCTGCCTAAGCCTAACTTATTTGTCTTGGGTGTCGTAGGCGGAGGCCTAAGCTAGCCTAGCCTAGGCCTAGGCCTAGCCTAGGTAGGCCTAGCCTAGCCTGCCTGTAGGCCTAGGGCCTAGGATAGGAATTTAGGTCTTGACCTAGGGTAGGTAGCCTAGCCCCCGGGATATTAGAAGTTTAAGCCTATCAATATTATATTTATGCCTAAATTTACCTAGGGCTGCCTAGCAAAGGCCTCGCCTAGGCGTAAACCTAAACATGGGCGAGGGCAATCGGCCAGAATGAGGTTAGAATAGCCCTTGCTCATACAGGTTTACACAGGTCAGGTTTACACAACGCATCCAATGAGAGATAAATTGAACCCAAATGATGTTGTCACAAACATAATAATATAAAAACAAATTTTTAATGTCAACTCCATAAAAAGGAGCTTACCATTTTGTTGGACTGTTGTAAACCCCTAATCACACTGTGCCCTAATCTAAACGTCAGAATCACTACTAAAGATGGCAGCTGGCAGGCAGACGGACGAGCTAGCGGACGAGCCTTGCGTAATTGGATATTGGATACTTGCATACAGAGTAGTGCCATAATGGAAAAAGGACGGGCTACTGCTAGGGCCTACTACTTGCAAATTTGTGGTTCTGTTTCATTGTTTTTGGGCTACTGCTACTACTTGCAAATTTGTGGTTTTGTTTCATTGTTTTTGTTATTGTTTATTTTAGATGAATTTATCAATTTCATACACTCTTTGAATTTATTCCTTCCTCTAAATCAGAAGGTCCTGGGTTCAACTTCTATCACAGTTTCGGCAGCTCCGTGCGGCTCTAAAAAATCAATTCTTGTTTGAATAGTTAGTTAGTTAGTTAATGTTGTTTTAGGGCACTCAACAGTAGAGTTATCAGTGCCCATGTCAAGGGTGGAATCTTCCAAATTTTCTTTTTCCGTAATTGTAGATTACCACCATGTTTTCTTCTTTCCAAAGGGAGGAACGTAAGGGAGATATCAGCCACAAGAGATCTAATGGGAAGGGGAGAGGATGTTGGATATATAGGTTAAACTGGGTGGAAACGGTGGAGTGCTATAGTTGCAGAGAGGGCCGGCAAGTATGGAGAAGAAAAAAGTGAAAGAAGAAAATAAATATGAGTAATGAAGAAAGGTGTGATAAAAAGTTGCGCGAGAGCTCTCTCTGCAACACGCACCCCAACCGGCCAGAGCTCGCCCTTAGTTTTGGGGAATACACTACTCCCCTACTTACAGGCCAAACCGCGAGAATGTAGCGAGTTGGACTTTGAAGGCAATGGGTCATGCCTAATATAAAAAATGTAAAAACTTTAAATTAATTCATATTTTAGAGTCTACTCACTCAGTCACATCTGATTTTCTCTAGACGCCGACACCATCAAAGAACACCAACTTTAAATATCTGGATAAAAAAAATAATGTCACTTCTTTCTCTTATCACATTCTCAATTTCAATTTTCAACGATTTTTTTTGCTACTTGATGATCACTTATATGATACAAATGAAAAGTTATTTTCTGAAAAAATAAAAATAATTAATTGTACTCATTATTATATAGGCGTATGCATGAGCGAAGAAAAAATGTCAAAACATAGTTTTGATTTTCTCTAAAGACTTATTTTGTTCCAAAACTACCGTTTTACAGTTATGTTTTGGAACACACATTTCCGTGCCCGCACATGCTGCTTGTTACACAACTGATTATTTTGTAGACTAGGGAAACGCCAAAGTCGTTGTTAAACGAGTGAGTGAGCCATGTGTTGAGTACCCGGTAACATTCCTTTTCTTCCCCCTTTTTTAGGCCTCCCTAGCCTATCATAGGCTACAGTGGAGCATTATGGCCTAAACTATGACTTAAACTTATATACCATATTATTTATACGAATATTATAATCAAACTTAAATGCAAATGTTCCCGCGTACTCAACACATGACTCTCTCACTCGTCTAACAACGACTTTGGCGTTTCCCTAGTCGAGTTGGCTAAAGCGCCCTTATAGCCCAAATGTGGGAGACGTGGGTTCAATCCCCTGGTCAAAAAAGATTTTGTAATTTCTGGATTGTATTTATTAAAATATTTAACATGTTTTGAAATGCATATAACGCAGTGTAGTCCTACATCTGTGACAATACTATGGAAAACATAGCCAGTACGAAATACGTGAAAATATTGCAAGGTTTACTCAATCTACGAGCGGAATTTGGGGGTACCTTGACGTCCAACATTCGATTTACCTTGGACACGGCATTTCACAGCCAGCTAAATAACAAACAAAAAATATATTTCAAAATGAAAACCATTGTCGTTAAAATAATTTCCATACATTTCAACGTATTTTTCAGTTTTTTAATTTTTATTTCTTGCAGGTTAAAATCGTAACGGATTGTGCTCATTATGTTAGCAGTTCTCAGTTACCTGGTCACGGATGTCTGTTTAAAATTTCAGCTCAGTCTATTTGGCCGTTCGGCCGTATGGGACCGTGTAGAGGTTAGGCCCTACTCCACCCTCACTAATTACTGTTTAATTACCACTAATTGCCTTGTTAATTTTTTCGATCAATATTTCCAATAATAGCTTTGTTTTCACCAGTTTTGTCAGGTATGAAAGCCGGGATTAGGCCATACAATCTTAATAGCAAGTTCATGTCACCTGTTTTACCATTGAGAAATCTAATTAATTAATTACAGCCATAGTTTTTCACCTACAAGGGTCAGACACATCTCAAAAGATGCAGAATTAAATTTACTATAATATCAAACATCATCTGATTTCATGTGAAATCAGACTGATCTTTTAATCAACCAAATCAATTATTGTCATAATTTCTGTAGTGTGTTGGACTAGTGGAGGGGATATTCGGGGCTTCCCGCACAGACCTAACCGTTTGCACTTCCATATAAGGTCATAAAATGAATCCGGGTCAGCGATTGGTCAAGCAGTTTCCCGCGTCAACTAAATTTTGGAATAATTTGAAATAGACGCTATTCTTGATTGTGGGAAACTTACTCACAATCAAGGTAGACCTCAAAGGTGAACTTTCCTTTGTTTGAACATCAGTTTTGAGTGGCGGGGGTGTAATCGAATTACAAGCGAGCGTACAGAACTGGAGGACTCGGGCTAGGGACGCGGGCTTTTGGCTTCACTCTTGGGGAAGTCGTAGCAGGGCACGGTTGCTGCCGGTGTGTGTAGTAACAGAGGGCGATAGCCCATAACAGAGGGCCGAGGCCCAGAGTTGGATAGTGTTTGATAACAGAGGGCGAGTAGCCCAGTTTGAGTCGTTGATTAAGAGGGCAAGTGGCCCAGTTTGTGTGTGTTCAATAGAGGGCAGAAGCCCAGAGATAAATTCTGTGTTGTATCCGAAAAACGAGTGTTCATAAAGTACAGGCGCGAGCTACCGCGATTAGTGGCTACGGGAAGAAGGCAGACGCCATTGCCATTTATCATAGTGCCAGGTGTGAGATTGAGAGTGGTTGTTGGCCACCGGTTTGAATTCAATTTTCAAACGAATAACTCGTATTATTGTGACAAAACCGGGCTTCTACGGATCAACCTTGAGTGAACATTAACTATTCGCGAAAAAAAGTCTATCGAAGCGCTGCGGCGGCGGCGCGTGTACTACGCATTGCGGTATTGGTTGTAATTGGCGGCGATCATCCCATAAGTAAACAAGGCTCGTTGACTTCGTTATTATGTCTCTTTTAGCAAATACAAATGTTTGTAATAGCTACTGCTCCGTTCCTAAATGCAACAGTAAGGGGAAAGTTGTGTGTTTCCATCTTTTTGACTAAAATATTACAAAGTTTTCCATTGGCCATGCCGCTGCCATGGTGAACCCGATTATATGTTTCTCGATTTGGTTGATCGGGAAACACTCCCGTGGGTGTAATTGTTTTTATTTACTACAATTCAGAAATTAAAAAAGTCCGCCCCAACCGGGAATCGAACCACGGATCTCCCAACACAATCCGATCCGTGGTTCGATTCCCGGTTGGGGCGGACTTTTTTAATTTCTGAATTGTAGTAAAAAAACAAAAAACAAAAAAAAAACGATTATATATGTTTTACTTGGTAAGTTCGCAACTAATTACCAGGTAAAATTACATGATTTTGTTTAAAGGAATCTCAAAATGGGGAAATCAACAAATCTGTTTTAGATTTTCACCTATAGACGATTTTCATCACCATCACCATCTCCATCCTACATATGTGCACAAAGCATTATGGGAGAAAGGGAATTCCACGTAAAATGCCAAATGCTCGTGGGTATGTGACCAACGTTGTGTGTGACGGACTGCGTCGTTCACGCAGACAGCGCAGTCTGTCACACAACAGTTGTTCCAAAGCAAGTAAGCATATGCTCAATTCACCGGCGGGTGGATCACAGCCAATCAGCGGTCCCCGATTTAAAATTCTGATCGCTCATTGGCCCGTCGAAACCGCGCGCATCTGCTTACTGTGTGAATTCCCTTTCTCCCACAATGCTTTGCAACGGAGCGTGCCTGCGTAAATAATCTATTAGTCGGTGCAATACACAATTATACAGTGATTAAATTCGGCGTGCAGAGGGTTCAATGTTGATTACACTTTGTAATCATCGGTTGTAAGTTTATATATCATTATTGCACAACTTTTTTTACAGTGACTTTTTTAAATATCATACAAATACAGTCCCGGTCTTGCACAACTGTACAAAGTGAAGCATATCAACATACCGTTATAAGCGTTGTAGTACCGAGTTATAGATGGTAACATGTCAAATAGACTTACGTGAGTCGTAGCCGCACAACCCTATGGCTCTACAACCTATTCCTGACCCAAGATCGAAAGTGAATGTGGAACATGATTATGCACAGTAAAGACGTGATTCTCACTGTTGGGTATCAAGCACTTGTACATACTGATGGGCATGAAATAATTAAATACATACTAACAATAATATTATAATTACATGTTTATAATTTTTCAATTGTTGTTTGTGTAAGCATTAATAGTAAATGTACAAAAAAACATAACCATTTTAAAAAGAATTTAATATGAACAGTACAAAATATGATTTTACATCGAGAGGGCGAAATAGTTGTACTCTTCCATGGAAGTGCTGAAAGTCTCAACACAAGTTGAATCTCGTGATGTAATACTTACTTAAAGTATGTAGAGTGAGGGTTATTAATATTTAAAATTAGGGGGAGATTTGTAATTGTCCTTCAAGTAAGTTATGTGTGTAATGATGAAGGAATCCACAGTATTTTGAGCTGGTGATAATGGACCGGATTTACCCAAGCATTTGGTGGAGGTGCCGGGTTATATAGGAAACATAAAAATTATTAATATTTAATACAATACAGAAATTAAAAATCCATCCCGATCGGGGTTCGAACCCGAGTCTCCCACTTTCCGGGTATGTATGTAAACATGTATTAAATATTAATTATTCCACCTACGGGAGTGTTTCCCGACCATCCAAATCGAGAAATAAAAATTATTATTATCATAGATGCAAACTTGCGATATCCACATGGAAGATTATATATTTTATTTAAATAAAATTAATTAAAATACCATACAAACTATAATACGCTGGGTAAACACTTTACAGTAATGCATTCCCTGTTCACGAACAGCATCATGGGAAGAAAAGTTACAATGTATATTTAATATTAATAGTTTTTAAGCATAAGCCCGCTTTAAGGACATAGTTATTAGCCGGAGGTTTTGGGTTTGAATCCTAGTCGGGGCAAACGAAACAAATTGCTATGAATCAAAACAACAATAATAATAATATAATAATGATAATCTGGGTTCGAATCCCAGTCGGGGCAAACTTTTCCAACAATTGCTATGAATAATAATAATAATAATTTTTATAATAATGCTAACAAAGTCATTTTCTTGAATGAAGCTATACCCGGGCCTAGTCGAACTTCCATGGAGAATGCAACGTCGTCTTCTCCGTCTCACTGGTCTCACTGCAGAAAGAGGAACGGATGACAGTCGAACGGGACACTTCACTTACCACGTTCTCGCTCGCTAGAAATCAAAGTGAAACATTTGGATTATTTAAAGGCGTTCAACACAAATTTATAATTTGCAATTTCATTTAGCCTTATTGTACTTTGATTAATTTTAGGATTAGAGCATGAATAATTTATACAAGGAGGAACATGATACAGAAGTTGAATGGAATTTCTCAAATCGTTTTTTTCTTTACACTAAACACGATAAAATTTCTTCTCGTGGGGAACCTGCCCGGGTTGCAATGAATGCCTCTCTTCAGGTGTCTAACTAGGTGTATTGGAGTTGGACCATTGCGAAGTGTCCGAGTGCTGTTTAAGAGGACTTAATCCCTTGCATTCACAATGACGCTCGGGAAAACTTTTAGTCTGGATTGCCGGTTTCGAGGGGATTCGATCACACAGTTACTAATTTGAAACTTGAATTTAAAATTTGAAACTCAATTACTTGAAACTTTTGCCGGTGACTCCTCACATGCATTAACCTCTACATACAGATAAACATACATACATATCCACATATAAGGCCAGCGTGCTCATTTTAAGCACTTTCAAATTTCTCACCCAATTTTAGTTGCAAATTTTTGTGATTTTATACTAAGAAAACGCTAAAGTCCCGCCGCGTTGATGGATGAGCTTTTTTAAGTTTTTCGTTTGCGTGGGATATCTTTACTTTTGCAAGTGTTTTGTTTTGCTGCCAATGCATTGTAGGTGATTGTTTCAAGTTTCTATTGTAACTAAATTGTCAAATGTTATTATTTACCGTAAAAAAACTTATATTAAAAGCTTTATTTCTATAGATTCTGGCTAACTTTTTCGACTTTTTCTTTCAAAAGGTACTACATCACCATAACCTCAATGTCCATGTATAATATGAACGTTGTAACCCCACCCGTTTGGTCATAATCGGCCCAAATGGCACGAAAATATCGCACTAAACCGTAAAAACTTATATTAAAAGCTTTATTTCTATGGATTCTGGCTAATTTTTTCAACTTTTTCTTTCAAAAGGTACTACATCACCATAACCTTAATGTCCATGTATAATATGAACGTTGTAGCCCCACCCGTTTGGTCAGAATCGGCCCAAATGACACGAAAATATCGCACTAAAAATCGAAAAAAATCGTAAAAGTACGATATTCATGAGAAATATTTCTTCGATTGTACCCAAAAACAATACACCTCTAAGTTTAGAGATTTCGAAGGTCCCCTCCAATTTTCATCAAGATCGCTTCTGCCGTTTGCCCGGAATACTGCTAACAAACAGACAAAAATACAAAAAAACAAAAACATTTGAGCTACATTTTTTGGGGGGTCAGTGAAATTGAAGTCTTCGCTTCGCTCATCCAATAATTGTGTAAAAATGAATTATGAAGTCATCTATCATAGCACCTTTCCATTAATTGATTAAGCGAGCGAAGCGAGCGTTTCCATTTGACTCTGCCGGAAAAAAGTCACTGTTTTTTTTTTTTTTTTTTTTTTGTTTGTATGTCTCGCCATAACGTTCGAACGGAGGTTAGGATCGAGTTGAAATTTGGACCATCCGAAGGATTCGATCTGGATTGAATGCCACTAGTTTTGTGGCAAAATCGTTCAAAAAGTTACAAAGTTACATTAAAGTTAATCGAAAGTTAAAAAAAACTAAACGGCGACAAAATCTGAGGTGGCCAAATCATTTTGAATGTCCGTCCGGTCACGAATATGTTAATTTTATTTTGATCCGATAAGTAGTGTAAATGAGAATTACATTTTAACAAAAGTTACGTTACCATGGCAACGAAAAGTCGCACGAGGTTTCTGACCACTATGCACTGCCACCTAGAAGTAATCAAAATACTATCGAGGAAGCAGTGTATTATTTGTTACCAAAGAGTTAAAATAGTTTTCCCAAGGAAATAATGTCAAGGTCCTCTAGATGGCGGTGGATTTTATCAACAAAGTAAAGGTTTACCCACGGGTTTACCCAAATTTATTGGCAATAATAAATAATATTGGAAACATGGCCCCGTGAACAGCGAACGTCGCAAATTTGAAAATTAAAAAAAAATTGCAATGTTGGTCTAGCTAATAGCTATAGCACGTGCTCGCTTATCAACGCGTCCAACTGAGCGTTTCCTAGTTAAAGAAAATAAGCAAAAAATAAATTCAATTTTTTTAGAATTTAGAATCTGTCAAAATGGTCAAAAACACCCAGATAACTACGCATTTTCTGATTGATCTATGTTAAATATTGACAATCTGATAGGGGTGTACATATGTCATTCATTATCAAGTATGCCAAGTTGTATAAAGATGTAATGATTTATGGCTGCAGTACAAGGAACGCGCCGAGCATCAAACCAAGCCTCGTTCAAGTATTGGCAGTAGTACCGTGAATGGTGTATCGAAGAGTTTAAGGTTGAGCATATCTTCCCATGAACAAAATGACGTTGGTCTCTTTGTCCCTCAACATGAACAGGAACGGATGGTTCGCAATGAATCTGATAGGTCCACTTCTAGCCGACACCATCACAGCTGAAACAAACACAGTTTTAAATCATTTCACCCACACCACGCCTACAAGTCTGGTAATTTCTTGTTTTAATAAGTATGGTATCTGCGTATTTTATGCCAGTACAATACTTTTAGAACCAAATACCGCAATCGAGTTTCTTTTCATAAAGCCTTGGCCCGGTCATTGATAAACTGTCAACTAAAATGAGTCGTTTGAATCAATAGTTTAACAGGTTTTGATGAACCAATCATTCCAAGAACAATAATAATTTGTAAAACAAATATTTATAAACTCTTGGAGATTTTTCTTTTTCTTTTTAGTAGTACCAGTATGACGCTATTCAGAATCGAAATATGTAAGGTTAGATTTTAATGTTTTTTCTTTTATTACGGCAAATTATCACATCTCATAAAGTCAAGAAAACTAGGTTCTCTCCAAAAGATACATTAATTATACCGGCATTCTGAAAAGATATTTGGGTTCAAATAAGCGATTGACAGGTAATAGAGTTAAGTGCCATACCCTCTCTTTGTGCAGCACTCGCCAGTTAGTCCCACTGCATCGCTGTTGCCAGGTTTGCTTTAGTTAAATGTTTTAAATAATTTTTAGTTTCTATGATTGCATATTATTTTTTAACCTTGCAACCCTGTATGCGATGAAGGCAAAAGCGTGGCGCGTGCCGAGATTGGTCGAACACTTCGGTTCTTTTGTGGTATTGTCTGGGTAATAGCTGACCAATATCGAATCTATTCACGGCCGTTCTTTTCAAAAATCTGCTGTAGCTCTATTCCCTGCAAGATTTTATTAAGAGAATATGACAATTAGAGAATCAGTTTTGTTCTGCATTTGAAAGCCAACATAGGTGGTATACTAGCTTCAACGAAAGAATGCAGATGCTCTCGTCATAAGTGGTAGTACCGTACTAGTAGTGAGAGTAGTGAATGTGCGGTAAAAGGAATGTCGCCATTGTGCATGAAAGAGAAATGTATTTTACCAACACAAGCAGAAATTATCTGTGCTAGATCACGGTGAATCTCTGTGTGTTACATCAACGCTGAGCTAACGTGAATAGAGTTGACAAAGTTGTTATGTTGGGAAAACAATTTCGAGCCAACTGCATCTTTCGTTGAAACCACTATATGAGATGTTACCCGAAGCTGCGGCCGCCTCTGTGCCCTGTTCGTTGACCTCAATGACGGCCTTGTGGACGACGCTAGACACATATAGGTCACCTGGCGCTAGCAGAGAGAAGTCGGTATCACTCTCCCCGAACATCGAAGTCATGCCCATCTGCAACACGAGGACTTATTTAATTAATTAAGTAGGATTGTATTGTATTGTATATATTTATTTAGCAAGTACAGCTATTTATGTTACATCAGTAAACATAATACAATATCATGGAAATTTCTTATTTACAAAAGCAAGGCAATTATCTTTGAACTCCTGTACATGTTTAGCATTCTTGATGCCTGGTTCCAGTTCGTTATACATCCTTAACCCACTATAAAAAATTGAATGCATGGATCGAACTGATTTCCTTCTACCAATACTTATGTGATCCTTATTCCTCAAGTTATGTACACAATTATCATCATTGTTATGATCTATCATATTTACACAAGTACTTAGGTAGACTTCCTTGCTCTAACTTTAGATAAAACTAAACATTTAACGCTATTCTTTGTTTTACAGATATCATGTTGACTCTTTACAATACTTCTTTAGTTGGAGTAAACCTGTCACATTTTAGTACAATTTTTAGACCTTTACTCTGCAATCTTTGCAATACATATAGGCTCATATTGTCAACCCCATAGCATAGTACCACAGGAATCGAAGTGAGGTAATATGATCGATTTAAAAACTAAAAGTCTTGTAGGGTAGGACAAGAACTTACTTGCTCTTGCCAAGAAGCTATCTTTTTACTAATTTTTTTACAACCATAGTTCACATTATTTTTCAGACTCAGATGTTCATCTAGTATTATACCAACATATTTGAATTCACTCACAAACTCTACAACCAAACACAAACACATCTTGTATACAATTGAAACCCTTAAATCACAACTTCTCAAATTTTGTTTAGATTTGTTTAGTCGGGAAACACTCCCGTAGGTGTAATTGTTATTATTTACTACAATTCAGAAATTAAAAAAGTCCGCCCCAACCGGGATTCGAACCACGGGTCTCCCACATTCCAGGGAGCGTCTTAGCTGAGGTTTATCTTGAATGACACCTATCCTCTCACCTGCTTAAGGGATTCCTTTAGGTCCCACGTATCTTCCAAGGTAAACCTAGGTAGTGACACTTGAATCTTCCCTGCCATTCGTACCGACAACTCCGACAAGACGCTACCAAGGTCAACCTGATCCAGCTTGGCTTCGACCTCACGTAGACCTCCCCTCTTCTTGGGGAGAATGATGACTAAGCTGAACCTCTCGCCCTGGAAAAATCGAAATAGAGGCAAAGTGAAACTTAAAACTTGAGAAAAGTTAACTAGGAAGCTTCGTAAACGCTTTTTCCGGCGCGTTGTTGGATGAGCGTATGTTTTTTTAAAGCGAAAAAATCGTGAAATTGCGATTTTTATAAGAAATATTTTTTCGAATGAGCTCAAATTTCACACGAATATATTAATTCGTAAAATTAAGGTCCTGTGAAAAAATCATTACGATCGAATAACGCATGTAGGTATTATAAGTCGAAGAATGTTTTAAAAATTAAAAAAATCGTGAAATTGCGATTTTTATAAGAAATATTTTTTCGAATGAGCTCAAATTTCACACGAATATATTAATTCGTAAAATTAAGGTCCTGTGAAAAAATCATTACAATCGAATAAAGTATGTAGGTGTTATAAGTCAAAGATTTTTTTTAAATCGAAAAAAATCGTAAAATTGCAATTTTAATAAGAAATAATTTTTCGATTGCGCTCAAAAACGTGGCAGTTCTAAGTTCAGAGATTTCGAAGGCCTCCAGAAAATTTCATCGCAATTGGAGTATCGGTTTAGCCGGAATCGTGTTAACAAACAGACAAAAATACAAAAAGAAAAAAAAAGAAAGAAAGAAAGAAAGAAAGAAAGAAAAAACATTCCGGATTTTTTTCTCCAGTGAAGTGAAATGGAATCTTCGCTTCGCTCGCTACGCTCATCCAATGATGTTCAAATATTGCATTACTTTACAGATGCATATAGGTCTCCAATGAGCTTTGTGCTCGCTTGCTGGGGACCTTCACTTTGCATTAATTTTTACGATTTAATTTGAGATTGCTCAATTTAACAATACAAAAAACAATAAGGAGGACACAGTATTGATTCTCAATGTATACACAGTAAAAAATAATAATTAACACAAACACATGAACAATAACCACGGTCAGAAATAAAACACCAAAAGTGCGTAAATTTTAGGAAGCGCTGTGGTTATTGTTCGTGTGTTTGTGTTTATTTATATCCTCCCGGTCTAAGAATCTTGTTTTTTTTTTTAAAAAAAAACTACTTATAGAATCACTATAGATGCACTTTTAAACACCTCATTGTATTATTTCAAAGGTTTGTGCACGCAATAATAAAAATATCGGCTGATTGTGCCTGATCAATCAGAATCATGTAAAATGTCTGTTTTTGGGAGCTCGAGCAGCAGTGTCTTACTTCTTCCAGGAAGTCCTTCAGGAATTTTGATACGTATTTCAATAACAGATTAACTTACGCTATGAATTCTGAAGGCTTAGGCCATTATTTTACAAATCCATTTAATAAGTTATAAAAACTGTAATAAGTTTTAAATTTTTGAAATTATTTTATATATATTTTGTTTAATAAGCAGGATCCATGTGGTTACCCAACAATTGTCAGCAGCCAAAAATTTGTTTTTCTCTCCAAAATCACAAAACTTACACTTATCGCAGAGCTCAGCAATAAGTACAAATCTTTCATGTAGGTCGCAATAGTGAGATGTGCAACAAAAATATACATTATAAACATAGATTTGGTATTCTCAAGATACTATAACTGATGTAAAGTCCATTACTACTGTTGTATGAATTCTGGAAAACGTATCATGATGAACTTAGTTCTTATTTGTACTAACTTCATACGGTATCTCCAGAATCATCGCGTTCAAGGCCCTGGAGAACGAGAATCCGAATTTTCTCTCTGCCATCATGTGCATCATGGGAATTTCTTGTTGAACTTCAGAGGATACGTGGAATTGCTCCGGATAGGTTCTGCTTGAGTTGAACGCCACTGCCCAGTTTCCCTTGAAGTACACAGCGTTGGCGAGTATCATGGCCGTCTGATTCGTAATACTTCCTAAAAAGAAGATATGCTTGGAATTATGACCAGACTTTACAAGTATTTCAAGGTATCAATTTATAATAACATACACCCTAATCGTAGTAAAGCTGAGTAAAAGACAACCTTTATGCATGTAGTACAAAAAGAGACTGAATAAAAAACTTATCTTATCTTAAGCTTTAAACGTGTTGAAAACGTACTAAACATGCTATCTTTAAAAAAAAAAAAATGGTCGCCATATTTGTTTGTGTTTTTCTTTGTCTTGATACTTGTCAGCCTGGCTTGTTGAAACCAAACGTAGCCTACCTGGTTGCAAGAGGTTGGTTATCTTGCGATCCGTATTTTCCTCCACCCACTCGTTGATCTGTGCTCGGGCTTCTTCGGCTCCATGACCGAAGTTAATCACTTCGCTCGCGCTCTGGAAATCATTCCCTGGCAGTCTGGACAAATTCTTCTTTCGGAGTGAACCGAGTGTCCGTGAAGATCTTATTGGCCACTTTAAGACTCACGTTAGGGGTGGCCTGAAAGATAGACGACGCTCTTTCATACATAGCTGATAATATGCTCACGTTAGGGGTGGCCTGAAAGATAGACGACGCTCTTCTACTAGCGAATATCTACTAGGGTGGCCTGAAAGATAGAGCGCTTT
>JAMZAV010002186.1:0-146691 GCA_024449915.1 Sweltsa coloradensis
TTTCCAAAAAAAACCTTTTGGTTAAGAAAAAAAATTTTGGCCAAACCCAAAATTGGAAGGGGACCTTTTTTTGGGGTTTTTTGGGGGGCCCTAGCGGGTACCCGCGGGGGGCGAGTGGGTAAAGACGGAGCCGCTCATCCTCCCCGGCCCCACTCTAGCTCGTCCGACATCCACAGGGGGCTGGCCGTCCGCTTTACTCTTTCTTCTTGCTCTTGCAACCACCCACAACGTACTTTTAACCAGACTGTAACCCTAAACGCCGCTTGCAAAAACGTGGATGATAAGACAAAATAAAATATGTAAGGGGCGATAGAGTTTGGGGACGCATGGCTTGGGTGCCTACGAAGACAAAAATGTGGGCATATGAAAAGAAGAAGGAAAATATGAAAAAAAATTAAAAGTAGCTTTACTACTTTTCTTTAAGTACTGTGAAGTAGTGAGCTAAAAAGGAAGAACTCAAATCCCCAGAAAGCGCTATGTCGCGGGGGCGTGCACTGTCATGGCCCCCGAGTGAGGATACCTTTGTAAAACACCCATAGACCCTACCAAGCACAGTGTAAAAATTTAAGGTTTTGGGGGAAAGAAAGGTATCATGTGGCTCTTATGATTCAAAATCTAGTATTTTTTTTTTTAAAAAGTATTTCAGTATTTTATATAGATTTATATCAGCATTATAATTATCCTACGGAATAGTCTGTGGGGCGCCTGTGACCGTAGACATTGAAATAAACCGCTTATTTTGTGGCCGTAAGTATTATTCCAGAGTACAACGTTACAGAGTCCAAATACTTTGAAATAAACTTTATAATGACTAAATTTTTTTATATCAAAGAAAATTTTTTGGGGGTTATGTTCTATAATCTAAAAAGCCCTAATATGGAATGTAATCAATAAAGTAGCCACACTTTTCAATTCAGCAACAACAATAAAGCCACTCAAGCTTTGTGAAGAGTGAAGACAATAAAGCAGCAAACAATAAACATTATGCTTTCCAAATTTATTAGAATGCAAAAAAAAAAATTTCTGGTAGGGACGGTACGCAAAATAATCTGCACTTTTGCAGGGTTTTTGCCGCTTTGACATTTGTAGGGGGAAAAAAGTAATTTTTAAGGATGTGAGCACTCGAAATTTTCCCTTAGAATTCAAAATGGCGGCCTTTTCAAAACGATGTTCTAAATTTCAAAAATTCTTTTAAGTGTGTAAAAAATATGTTTGGTATCGTTTTCGTTTTTTTCCGACTCGAATAACTCGAAAATAATGTTAAAAAAAAAACCCAGGTGAAATTCTAGAATTTTAAAACATCTATTTAGTAGTTTTGTCAAGAAAATCTTCATAGTTGGGGTCCGACATAGAAATTTTCCCAAACCCCTTTGTAAATGCTTCTAGCATAAAATTTTTATGATTTAAATGTTTTTTTCCAATTCTTTTTTTACTTTTTGGGCCCAATCTTTGCTGCGGCAACCAGGGGGTGCTAAACGGGTGGTTAAGTTTTGTGCTGATCAATATTCCCCTTTTTAAACGCGGTTTGGCACTTGCCAGTTGAAGCTGGTACCCAAAAGAATTTTTTAAGAGTAGGCTTTAAAATTCCTTCAAACCCAAAGTGGCGGCGTTTTTTTGGAAAGACCTTTGAACCAAAAAAATTTTGCTCAAAACACTAAAAATATCATGTTTGGGTCAACCCATTAAATTTTTGAGCCAGAGAACACAAATTTCACCTCAAAATATTAATGATCGTAAGTTTACAATTCACTACGGCTTTTATCACAAATGACAAATTGATAGGTTTTTAGAAAGAATTATGGGTATTTAAGATTTTTGTTAAAAAGCAATTTATTACTTCTATCCCGCGTTCTTCACTTAGTTCCACATTGCTCTCTTGGGCAGAACCTTGCCTTTGGAATTAAAAGAAACACTTGGCACAATCATGAATCGTGAAAATTCTGAGTGTAATGGCAGTGTGCCTTTTTTACCTATGCGCACTCACCATTTGCTGAAATCAAAGGGGGGACAAGCCTGTTTTTTCGTGCAAAAAAGTCATCAAATTAAAATTTCTCTGTGCTGATTGCAATGAATATTTTTTAGAGAAAAGCTGCTCATCAGTCACACATTTCTTATTCTTGTTCCCTGCAGACGTAATTTTTAGTTTAGCCTGAAGATTTTTTTGTTCCTGTTTTTAAGGTTAAAAAGTAGTTTTAATTTTATAAACTATTTATTCCCTTACAACCTTATACAGATTGATGCCATTCTACAAGGGGTTTTAAATGTGTCAACCCCTTTCCCCTGCTCACAACCCCCGGGCTGTCAATTACTATAGATCTTCGTTTAAATTTCCCAAGAACGATTCCCAAATTCTAGAAAATTTTTTGGGTTCGACAAGCTTTGAACAATAAATAATATTGTTAAAATGTAACACTAAAAATCCCTTTATAAATTAAGTACCTAGCTTTACAAAATACCCCTATAGGGGGTATCATTACATATATTTTTACTTTATATCTTTTTTTAACAATCATTATATATTTTGTTTGAATACTACATAATTAGGTAACATACCAAGAAACGTTCTTCTGCCATCAAAACCGAATTTGCCAAAAAAATATTATACCCCCACCACAAGCCCTCTCATGTGGGCATTCACCTTCATATTATGTAAATAAATTTTTTGTTTTCTATTTAAATTATCTGTATCAATGAAGTTGAAAAAAAGCGTGCTAAATCGAATCTGAAATCTGAATCTGAGCGCAAGTGTCTTCCATAAACATAGTCTGGTAGCGGTTTACTCAGTTTTTCGAAGAATACATGGGGTTTCATCTTGTGCGGGAATAAAATTTATGTGTAACCTGCAGTCTTCAGGACCTGTAACTGACCACCTCCAAAAACCACTGGTCTTCTGTTGGCCCACTGCACCACCCCCACCCTTAAAAGAGCTTATTTTGGTTTGTGTGCTTTATCTACGGGAAGGGCAGAGAAAGGTCTAGGAGTCTTGTAGATTATATAGTTTCTCTACAACAGAAATCACGGTGAACGCAGAGCTGGTTTTTAGTGTGTTTGTTTCGAGGTATTTTAAAAGAATTGTCAATCCGAAGTAATGTGTGTGATCAAAACAAGAAACCAGGAACATCGTTTGAGAATTTTTTGAAAAGGTTATACTACCCTTTTTTGTTGCCATTGGACAAAACTTTGCTGAACTTGTGGCCCAACTCAAATGCGCGCACTCCGGGGCTCCCCTGGTTTCGGAAGGGGCCCAAATTTAAAACACCCCGAGATAGTTTTTGTAGGGGCGTGCACCCCCACAAATCAAACCCAATCATCCCTCAAAAACGGTATTCTTCTCCCCCATCCACACACAACGGAATTGAATGGTATATAATATGCAAGATTTTTTTTTTCAATGTAACAATGGCAGTAGGGCTGATTTTGAAACTACCGCAAAACCCCCCCGTGCCAACCACTTAGCGGGGTGAAATTTTAAACTATCAACTCAGTGACTCCTTTTATTTTGGGGGGTTTCCGTTTTGACGCACAAAAAACTACATTTTTTTGGTATTTCATTAGCCCCAAATTTTTTTTTTAAACGCCCAAAAGCACTCAAAAACCATTTTCACAATTTTTGCCTATTGTTGGGGGGCTTTTCCCCCAACCCCCCGTGTAGTCCCCAATACACCTCCGGGGTATTAATTTCGCCTCACCCGTAAAATACTCCAGATCCCCCACTGCTCACCCCTAGTTTGTCATGTTTTTAGCACCCCCAGTCGTTCTGAAAAAATTGGCGCCCCGCAGGGGTTTTATGATTTTGCTGAAAGGTTGGTAAACTTACCCAAATTTTTTCATGCTTTAAGAATCTTTTTTGTTGAATTCCACTTGGTTGCAAATAATGAGCCAAAGAGGGCCATTGCGAGACTTAAGTCCCAAAAAGCGAAAAAAAAGGGAAAACCAAACATGGATTTTTTTTCTAGAAAAAACACCAAACCGTTTTTATTTCATGAAAAAAAATTTTTTTAAACTAGTTCACATTTTATTTAACGTTGATATCCAGTATTTTAAAAAATGCGTTAAATAAACGTACACTTGTAAAAATTCCCAAAGTTCACCAAAAAAGATAAATTAAAAGGAATTTTCGATTTGTGAATTCAAAATTAATGAACTAATTTAGGAGTACGCCTAATGGATCTCTAGTGGATTCTTCATAAAAGTCTGTGAAATATTATACCGACGTTTTTAAAAGTTTTTTCCCGAAAAAAAGAAAAACAGAAAATGAGTTTTGAAACCCCTCCGGCCAGCCCCAGCGACTTTTCTTAAAAAACGTCACCCAAATAAACAGGCCCGTAAAATCCCGTATTGATTTTTTAAATTTTACAAAAAAATCATTTTTCCCAATTTTTTGTTTTTTTTAAATTTAAATTGAAGTAAATTTGTATCTGAGATCATTAACGAAAAAAGAATCAAAACAAGATGAATTTTTAAAAACGCAAGAATTTTGTTACTAAGGTAACTTCCAAAAACCGCCCCATCTTGGAATCGAAGGTAATTTTTATTTCCTCCCATCTTAAAAAAAAATTTTTTGGGGACCACTTCAAATGAGCCCAAATGCCAAACCGGTTTAAAAAAAAGGGACATATTAAACGCACAATAATAATTAACCACCTGTTGAAAACCTCTGGTTGCCGCAGCAAAGATTGGCCAATAAGTAAAAAAAGAATTTCGGTTTTTTTAAAATTAAAAAATTTAATCATAATAATTTTAAAGCAGAAGCAATTAAAAGGGATAGGGTAAGGAGTTTTTTAAAGTCGGGCCCAAACTAAGAAGATTTTCTTTAAAAACTATAAAACTGTTAAACTTCTAGAAAATTTCCCCCCAGATTTTTATTTTTTACATTATTTTTGAGTTATTCGAGGGAAAAATACGAAAACGATACCAAACATGATTTTTTGACACATTAAAAGAGTTTTTTTTATCTGAGGACATCGTTTTGAAAAAGGCCGCCATTTTTAATTCTAAGGGAAAAATTTTGAGTGCCCCCCATCCTTTAAAAATTAAATTTTGGTCCCACTACAACTGTGCAAAGGGCAAACCGTGTTTCAAAAAAGCAGTGTTACGTTTTTCATGTCGTGTACCGCTACCACTATGGACAAAAACCAATATAAAAGAAATTGGGAATAACAAGTCAAAATGGTCTTGTGCTTAATTTTCTCGGATCATGGTAGCCCAGTATTAAAATGCAATACTTAAATTTTTTAAACCTTTTTCCCCCACTCTTGTAGTAGAGTGTTAAGCTGAAAAATTGTGCATTTTTTAGAAAAGCATAAACTTTACATAGCTACTAAACCTATATTCATTTTAAGATGTGGAGGGGAAATAGATTTGACCTTGAGGGTACGAGAGGTCAAATTCAAAAAGGCCGCCACTCCACGTCCTAGAATACACGCTTAACTTGGGAACAAATAGTGGGAATAAGCCTTTTAGGTGTCTTTACAATTTAATTTTGGGATGACCTTCATATATAAACTCCGTGTTCGTTAGGTCAAGGAAAGGGCAATTTTTACCAAAATGGTGAACAAAATAGCATGCACAATCATTTGTTTTCTCCCTCATTTAAGAGAATACTTCAACCTCAAAATGTGTATATTTGTATCACGAAGGCCGCCAAGATGACCAACAAGCCAAGATGACCACGCTGAGAGGTCAAATCCAAGATAGCCACCATTCCTACCGGCTTAATGATTATACACACCTAGCTTGGGTAGCATTAGAGTAGAAAGGCCTTTAAGGTGTCATTTCCAATTAATATGGGATGCTCATTCTTTTGGTAACAATCACGTGGTCTCCAGAATGAAAGGGTCAAGGTCAAAGGTCAAGATTGACCAAAAAGTTGAACACAAACATGCACACCACTTAAGAGAAAACTCACCCAACACAAGACTCTACAACAAAACGATGTTTTAAAATCACGATGGCCGCCAAGATGACCAACATAGCCAAGATGGCTGCGCTGAGAGATCAAATCCAAGATGGCTGCCATTTTAACCGGTCCAATGATCATTCACACTTAACAAAGGGAGCAAATATTGTGATTTAAGGGGGAAATTTCTTATTTATAGGGGTATGCCCAATCATTGGTGACATTTTCATTTTTGTGATCGCCAGAACTAAAGGAATTACACTAAGGTCAAGGTCATAGGTAAAGATCGTCGTAAATTTACTAGAATCGATTGTTTAACTTATATTTTATTCAAGAACAAAATTCTGTCAACAATCTCCAGAACAAAAGCAAATGCCGTGCACTTGAGTGCAGTTTTGGCACATCTACATCGTCCAGTGCAGCCTTTCTTACAGCCACAGTGAATCAGTTCAGGGCACGAATCTGATGCTTCATGGAGAGTTGTCCAAAGATTCTGCCACCCTGTCTCTTCCTTCATCCAGCCCAGTTGTAGGGATCTGGCAAATCTGATCCATTATCAATGCCTGGTTTTCCCAAAAGTTGGCCTGGTAGCAAGTGCACTTAATGTGGTGCTGGGGTCTGCCTTGGTTGGAGGGAAAATTTTCTATCGATCGAGACTTCTGTGTGAAGAGCTGTTTCCTGGCACCATTTAAACCCCCATGATGTCACTTTCGATCGTTCATCACACAAAAAATCGCTCAATCAATGACATTGACTCTTGATTGACATCACTTGGCATGGATCCTATCCATTGGCATTGTGCCGGATTCATTGCGGCAACCATTTCGTGGACAGCTATGTACCGAAAGCTTTATCCGACACCAAAGGCAATCCACAACTCATCAGGAGCTATTTTGCTGAAAGAGGCTATAGCCCCGTACTACCACATCAGTGTCAGCGGGACATATGGTCACCTTCTTACATCCCTTTTGCACGGCATCTGCCAAAAGCAGTAATAGACGAGTATCGGCTTCCTCGTGCGAACATGGAGCTAGGTGGTTCCAAGTGTGACTCAGCAGGAATGCAGATAACTCCATTGCCATCTGTTGCATAAAGTCTCTTTCCCTCAACTATAGGGAAAATGGACGGCTTGGTGGGACAGGAAAGCAAACAATTCGCGTTTGTTTTTTATTGACTCGAAGGAAGTCTTTCCAGTTCTTTAGCATCACAGTAGAAGGAGCCACCCGTTTCATCATTACCCTTTCCCCACTTCTCCCTCACAAATGCGATTTGTTGTGCTGATGTAAAATTCGAACTAGTGACATCATGGAGGTCAATGGTGCCAGGAAACCGCTCTTCACACAGAAGCTCGATCGATAGAAATATTCCTCCAACCAAGGCAGTCACCTCCCAGCAGCACATTAAGCACACTTGCCACCAAAGGGCCCAAATGTTGGAACCCGGCATTGATAATGGATCCAGATTTGCCAGATCCCTACAACTGGGGCTGGACGAAGGAAGAGTCAGGGTGGCAGCCTCTTCGGACTACTCTCCCTGAATCATCAGATTCGTTTCCGTGAACTGATCCACTGTGGCTGTAAGAAAGGCTGCACTGGAGATGTAGATGTGCCAAAGCTGCACTCAAGTGCACGGCATTGTGCTTCTGTTCTGGAGATTGTTGACAGAATTATGTTCTTGAATAAAATATAAGTTAAACAATCGATTCGAGTAAATTTACGACGATCTTGACCTATGACCTTGACCTTAGTGTAATTCCTTTAGTTCTGGCGATCACAAAAATGAAAATGTCACCAATTGATTGGGCATACCCATATAAATAAGAAATTACACCTTAAATCACAATATTTGCTCCCTTAGTTAAGTGTGAATGATCATTAGACCGGTAAAATGGCAACCATCTTGGATTTGATCTCTCAGTGCAGTCATCTTGGCTATGTTGGTCATCTTGGCGGCCATCGTGATAAAAAAAAACACATTTGGAGGTAGAGTATTCTCTTAAATGACGTAGAAAACAAAAATTGTGCATGTTTTGTGTTCAACTTTTTGGTCAATCTTGACCTTTGACCTTGACCTTTCATTCTGGAGACCACGTGATTGTTACCAAAAGAATGGGCATCCCAATATTAATTGGAAATGACACCTTAAAGGCCTTTCTACTCTAAATGCTACCCAAGCTAGGTGTATATAATCATTCAGCCGGTAGAATGGCGGCCATCTTGGATTTGACCTCTCAGCACGGTCATCTTGGCTATGTTGGTCATCTTGAAGGCTTTCTTGACTAAAAAATACATCATTTGGAGGTAGAGTATTCCTTTAAATGAGGTAGAAAACAATTGATTGTGCATGTTATTTTGTTCACCTTTTTGGTCAAAATTAACCTTTGACCTTGACCTGGCGAACACGTGAGTGTTACTATATGAATGGGCATCCCAATATTAATTGGAAATGACACCTAAAAGGCTTTTCTACACAATTTGCTTCCCAAGTTAAGCGTGTATAATCATTAGGGTCGTAGAGTGGCGGCCATTTTGAATTTGACCTCTCAGCATCCTCAGAGGTCAAATCTGACTTCCCTCCACATCTAAATATGAACATTATGGTATTAGCTAGCTATGCTAGAAGTTTCATGCTTTTCTCAAAAAGTGCACAATTCCATCAAAATGCTCAGTTAAACAGCTCTACTATTGAGGGGATTTGATTGTTTTATTGTGATTACGAAAATACCAATATAAATACTATAAACAAAAACAAGAATTGAACCCATGGTCTCCTCTGGCCGGGCGCGGACTATATAACTGGGAGTGGTGATTTAATAAGAATTTGATATTCACTATATTATAATATCAAAATGCACCAATAATTCAGCAACAAATACACTACCGCGGTCTCGGTGGTCTTTTGGGAGGCATGGGTTTGATCCCCGGCCAAGGTTGGGTTTTGTAAATCTGGAGGACTTGGCCCATTTATTGTGATATAATCTAGGGCTACTGATTGTTTTAAGCCAAAAATGAATTAGTCTTATCAACTAGGTATGAATTTAATATATTAATATGAAGACCACTCTTTATTAAGATCTCACTGAATTACCTAAGTGAGAGGGAATGTGTTTTGTTTCCGTAATTTCTTGTAGATTCCTTACACGAAATAACGAATCAGTGCATGTGTTGAGTCACTTATCTTCCAATAAGTGGCTTCAGCAAATTTACACTCTAATGGCAAGTGGGTAGGTGGATTGTGAACAGATAATAAGTTATTCAACGTACGAAATGTGTAACTAACAAAATAACAATAGGTATAGTTGGTTAACCAGTCGGCGATGTTGAAGACTAGATTCCATGTAGGTGCTGTTTGTTGTGTGCGCGATAGAACATCACAATACTTATCTCAATTAGTTAATTTCTTACGCGCGAGGATAGCATGTGTAGATTCTATCCTCACTAGCGCGTTTCCAGCGTTCGCCGCCAGAGTGGACATGAGAAGATGGAGCGCTCTATATTTAAAGGTAGAGTAGGCCTATCTGTAGCATGCTACCTAAAAAAAAAGCTTTATAACAACTCTGAATTCTAGAGCGCAAGAACTAGCGTTACCTGGATCTTTGTCCCACGTGGAATCGCGAAGAGCTGATTCCAGCCAGCGCCGCGGACCGAAGTATTGTCTGTCTCGCCAGCGAGAGAAACTGTCTCTGTCTCTCTCTCGGTCAGACTCTCTGTCCCGGTCAGAGGCGAGACGGCGGCTGCTGGAGCTGCCACGGCTGGGGACAAGATAATACATCACCAACATGCAGAGACTTACGGCTGGGGACAAGATAATACATCACCTACATGC
Source organism: Sweltsa coloradensis (assembly GCA_024449915.1). Classification (NCBI taxonomy): domain Eukaryota; kingdom Metazoa; phylum Arthropoda; class Insecta; order Plecoptera; family Chloroperlidae; genus Sweltsa; species Sweltsa coloradensis. The sequence goes on from JAMZAV010002186.1 coordinate 9,725, forward strand.
AGAGACTTACGGCTGGGGACAAGATAATACATCACCTACACGCAGAGACAACACTATCAGCGTAGATACAAAATAATAATTATAACAACTTGAATACTGGGTTGTGCCAGCCCATCAACAGCCTAACTAGGCCTAGTTCCTCTTTAAATCTTTATTTTGAATTATGTTTCATTCTAACTAGTGTTGGTGTTTGCTTTGAGTAGGCCTATCCTATGTGAGACCGTATGACAGAAGAGGGCGTTGTGAGCGATCACGTTCACTTACCACACATTTACTTAGAACAGCCACCTTTATCTGTATAATTGTCTAGCAATTCAATATTGTAACAGTAGGGCCTAACTGTTATTTAATAAATGTTTTATCTAGATCAACAACAGATGCATCAGTGTTTTTACACGAGATATAATTTAAACAATCAGCAAAGTTTACAAAAATAAAAGAATGTCTAATGACAGTAGGCAGTCTAGCGCTCGCCTTGCTGGATAGGGTTGTGATTTAGCAGTCTCACAGCCTTATTTATTTGCACAACAAAATAATTTAATGGTGAATGAAGGGGCAGACTGTGAATTCGTTGAACTGCACCGCTCGCAGAGCTTCTGTCATACGGTCTCCCATGGCTTAGGTCTAGGCTACTGTAAATATTATTTTCATTAATTTTTTAAAAGTTAAATTGGGGTTCTAGGAAGACCTGGAATACCGTATTATATATGATTTAATGAGGGAAGTTCTTATTAGGCTTCCTTTTTTTTGAAAACATAACTTGTTATTAACATTGTTCTCCACAAACGGCAAAGGGTGATTTTGCAAGTCGTTTTCTATCGGGACTCCGACTGGTGGTATACAAAAGTGGTCACCCACTTAAGTACTGTCCACGCCCAATGTTGCTTAACTTCGGTGATCAATCGGGAACCGGTGTATTAAACATGGTACGTACTTCCTGATGGCCGAGTAGCCGAACATATCCTCCGAGAACATGGCGTCGGCGTCTATGATGACCGAGTGGTCCGAGTGGAAGCCGCCGTCCAGCAGCGAGATGAGATCCTCCGGGACGTACGAGTCTGGAGCGTCGTCCGCATCGTCCCCCTCCTCGTCGTCGCGGGACAGGAGGTTGTTGACGGCCAGGTTCACATCCAGGTTGGTGCGCTGCCACAAGGACAAGTACAAGGGTTAGAGTCGTGCCTTCGAGAGAGTTCTTTGTACTAGGGCTGGGCTATGACTAGAGGTAGTGAAAAATGGTGATAACGAAATTTGCGAATTTTTTTAAATATCCATTTTATTGCCTAAAATGTAACATTGTCGACGAATTACATCATTTAGAGACGGAAAAACCACATTTTGAAAACGCGAATTTCGCAAAATCTCGTGTATAGCGCGAAATAACAAAAAAATTGTATAAAACTGCTCAAAACGCAAATTAACACGCGAAATTACCCATTTTGGTACTCAAAATGTGGCGGGATGGTGGAGGTGCCGGTCCAGAATTTTCGCGAATTTTGGTGGAGGTGCCGGTCCAGACCGAACATTACGCTCGCGGCAGGCACTACATCGTTTAGTGACGTCACGGGCTCCACAGAAATAGACCGCCAAAATAACGGCGCGTATCACGGACTCCACGGCAATAGTCCACCAAAATAATGGCGCGTACAAATATTTATTTTTGTCTTGGGAATCGATTCTGAATAGATTTTTGGGTCACAATGATCGATTGTAACTTGTTGGAATCGATGTCATCCCTACTAAAAGGCTCCCTTAATTTTTTTTTTGGATATGTTTTTGACCATTTAAATGAAATCGCGAATAATGCGAAATTTGGGTTTTTTAAAACAAAATTTGGGTTTTTATATCACCATTTCTCATTACCTCTAGCTATGACATATCATTCAATTATCGATATCACACGAAAAATTTTGATATGCGATATATCGATAGGTATGTAATTGTAACATTTTTTTCCAAAAATAAACTAACATTAAAAGAGTGGGTCTATTTTTCATAATTCGTGGCCAAATAGGGTTGATAAGGTATCACCATAAAGCTAGTTAACGATTTTTACGATCTCACAATTGCGTTTTATGGCCCGGCACCTCCACCATATGCACCAGCCAGGTTAATTTAATTTAGACTACCTACCCGGCACCTCCACCAAAATCACGAAATTTAGCATTTTTTGTGTAAATTTCGATATTTCGATATGGAATCAAATATTGATATCGAAAATATTTCCACTTATCGATATCGTATCGAAATATCGATTTTTTGCCCAGCCCTACTATAATTTAATTATAGTAACTGCATATTTTACATGCATAGGCCTACACAATCTTTATTTGACAGTGACACTCTTTACACACTCATCACTCACACAAACATACATACAATACCACATACATATTCAGATTTATATATTTTTTTTTTACACTTTTATGCAACTAATTTTATAGGCCTATTGTGCTGTATAGTTGCATTATGATGTTAATGTTTGGTCAATAGCACAAGCCTTGATTAGGCAGGAAGTGACGACACAGCATGTTGATAGGGTGCACATCTGTGAGTAGCTCAGAGAACTACAATGTCATGCTAAAATAGGACAAACATTCATACGTCAATCATTACTAATGTCTCATATTTAAAACAATACATTGCCATAAAATAATTAAATATATTTTCACGCTATTGCGTGGTCGTCCGCAAGATTGACAGAATCTATTGAAGCCATTCCTAATGAGAATAAATATACATACAATTACGGAATAAAACACCAAATTGCAAGATATGCTAATACCAACAAACAAACGAGCTAACAGCAATAAGTTCCACCAATATGCAGAAATCTAAAACTAGATTCCAGGCAAACAATATTGCACTTGTGGGACATGTGTCCTGTTGTTTATGCGGCCACAAATAAAATAAAATGCAAATGATGCGAGGGGAGGGGAGGGGAAGGGAGGGGGTGGTTGCCTCACCTGCAGCTCCCGTATGATGAGGTTCCTGCTCTTGCCCTGCAGCACCACCTGCGCCTGGGACACCAGCTCCTCGGGGACGTAGAGGGCCGGGGCGAGGGGGCGGGCTCCTCCCATGATGACCCCGGGGGGCCCACGAGACCCCACGGCCGCGCCCGCTCGCAGGGAGGTGGTCGACCGCATGATGCGGGCACGCTGTCTCGTGATCTGACGGCTGGAGGAGCTGCCGGCCCCACCGCCACCAGACTTGCCACCGCCACTGCACGCAGAAACACTCGTTAGCACAGGCGCATTGTTGTCACAGAGAGGGAGGAACAACAACAGAATATTCAGGGTGTATTGATTTAAATCAACACCTTTTCTTTATTTGGAGCTACAAACAATGATTTATTTCATAAGAATTATTGATTTAATTCAAATGCACTTTTTATTCATTTGGAGCTACAAACCACAAGAGAAGAGAGAGACTTTGTGCAAAGTTTTCCTTTAAATAAAAATGTAATTTTATTTTTAGAAAGGCTTGTGAACTTAACAAGTCTTGAAACACTGATATTGTGAAAATGAAAATGATTTGCATAAGTATACATCAACAAAATTATTAAAATTAAATAAATCATGATTAATTTTAGTAAAAATAAAACCACAACTTGAGAATGGTAACACAATCATTCAGTGAGCTAACATTTGTAGGATATAAATAAACTTCTAGGAATCTCAGTGCAATTACATTTTGGTAGCATTTGTAGGTAGGCCTACAGGGCTTAAAAAATACCATGCCCTACATGCTCCGGGCATATAAAAAATTGTGGTTGGGTAGGCCTAGGCCTAAATTATTTTCTCACAACCCCAGACGGGCATGTGTGGAAATTACACAGAAAGGTTACATAGCCTGGTCATTTATTTACTACAATTCAGAAATTAAAAAAGTCCGCCCCAACCGTTTTTTTATATTTTTTTATTTCTGAATTGTAGTAAATAATAACAATTACACCTACGGGAGTGTTTCCCGACTAACCAGGGTGTGTGATTTTCTAAATTTTTATTTTAAATAAATCAAAAATCATCAACCACATTTATTTTATTTAAAATCATCTTATTTGATTTAAATCAGATTTTTATTGATTTAGGCTAGGCCAAGCCTAAATCAACAATATCAGTGTTTCAAAACTTGTCAAGTTGGTGAGCGGATCAAATACTTTCACAAGCGTTTCAGAAAATATAATTCAAAAATTATTTTTTGGAAAACTTTGCCTAAATCAGTTAGCTAGAACTAGTGTGTTTGTTGCTCAAAATGAAGAAAAAGTGCATTTGATTAATCAATTGATTGACCAAAACACCCTGCGACTACCCAAATCGAAAAATAGCCTGGTCAGTCAACTCAGTTGTTTACTTTCTCGATTTGGTCAGTCAGAAAACACTACCGTAGGTGTTGTAATTGTTATTATTTACTACAATTCAGAAATTAAAAAAGTCCGCCCTAACTGGAACCGAACCACGATTTCCCGCATTCCAGGCAAGCGTCTTAACCACTAGACCATCAGGACAACTACAATTCAGAGCTTAAAATGTACCCGTGCTGATGGTCTAGTGGTTAAGACGCCTGCCTGAAATGCGGGAGATCCGTGGTTCGATTCCCGGTTGGGGCGGACTTTTTTAATTTCTGAATTGTAGTAAATAATAGGCCTAACAGTTGTTTTTGTTTTTCTCTTGCCAATATTGTCTCTGTAATTGGAATGGCTAAAATATGAAAATAGCATTTGATTACCTAAACAAAATTTCAATTTGACAGTAGGCCTAGCTAGGCTTTATTGTTATTGTATAAATTAAATTAATAGTCATTGAAGTTTTTTGTCAGGGGCATGTTAAACTTTCTATGTGCCATAAAAAAAATGTAATGCCCTGCATTTGTATTTTGTTTATCTTAAAAAGAAACTTAACTTTCAAATCATTTTAAAAATATGCAGATTTATTTAGTTCAGAAATAAGATTATTGGCCTATGCCTAGCCCAATTCTTATAGGAGTAGGTTCATATAATTATAGGTAGGGTCTACTCACTTTTTATTTGAGTCGTTCTTGCTGAGATCAAGCCTGTCTGAGATAATCGAGAACGCAACTCTGCACACACGGCCGTCTTCAAGCAGAAGTGCAAAGTGGTTTGGACCAATGAGGATCCTCTTCACGGGGACTTTTAAATTACTGAGAGCGGCTGGTGTGTTGGAGCCGAACCGGTTCAGTTTTTCCGAAACTTCTTTGAGCCTGGAGATACAAGATGAGAAACATGTGAGAGTGGGTGATGTTTAGTTTAGTTACTGAGAGCGGCTGGTGTGTTGGAGCCGAACCGGTTTCAGTTTTTCCGAAACTTCTTTGAGCCTGGAGACACAAGATGAGAAACATGTGAGAGGGTGCAGAGAAGGGCACTGCATTTCATACATGGCCGTAACATCCCCCCACCCTGTGACCAGAAGCAGGTTATGCCAATGACCATGCACCTGCAATACACCGATCTGGTGTTTTTAAAAGATGCCTCAGTGGCGCCACTGATTTTGACGTGTGCGCGCGCATCAACCAGGGCCGCGTGTTGAGAGGCGACGATATTAGGCACCCCCGCCTCCAACCCCCTCCGGCCAAAGGAGTGCTCGGCCGACGTGCTTTTTCTTTTCGGGTTGTTAACCCATGGAACGACCTGCCGCCCGCCCTCAAAGACTGCCCAGTAAGTCATTTCCCTTCCATGTGTAAGGAGTACTTATGGGAGAACCAACTACAAGTGCCATGTTAGTTTCACGTAATTTAGCAAGGCTCTTCGCGGCACGAGACTTCCACAAAGATATCAAGTGTTTTAGCAAAATATTTGCTAGCGTCGACGCCTTTTCTTGTTAAAAAATGTAATAACAACAAGGATAAACAACAATAAAGAGTGTGCAATGTTTAGTTAGTTAGCTAGTAAATGAGGTTTAAGGGCACACAACACTAAGGCAAGGGGAAGGTGGGCGGGGCAGGGCGGGGGAGAGGCTGTGGCCTGTCAAGAAACCAGGCCGGGAGAATGCAAGGGGAGGGTACGGGGTCAAGGGTTGGGGGTTTCCCCACTTGTAGTCGTCTTCGTCATCTTCAGTTGTCATTGTCGTCGTCATCATGGAGTTGGTCAAGGAAAGGGGAAAATTCCCAGACGACATCCTCTATGCAACGGGCGGGCGATGTTTAGAGCGGTGAAAGAGAACTAGGTGCACCAACTAATTATTATCCAACCCTCCCTTTCTGTCTTATGAGTTCAAACATATATTGAAGGTCCGTTGCTTGATTGGATGAGCGTAGCGAGCGAAGCGAAGATTCCATTTCACTACACTGGAGAAAAAAATCCGGAATGTTTTTTTTTGTTCTTTTTTTGTGTTTGTCCACACGATTCCGGCTAAACCGATACTCCAATCGCGATGAAATTTTATGGAGGCCTTCGAAATCTCTGAACTTAGAACTGCCACGTTTCTGAGCGCAATCGAAAAATTATTTCTCATTAAAATCGCAATTTGACCTTTTTTTTAAATTAAAAAAAAAATCCTTTGACTTATAACACCTACATGCTTTGTCCGATTGTTATGATTTTTTCACAAAACCGTAATTTTATGAATTAATATATTTCTGTGAAATTTGAGCACAATCGAAAAATAATCTCTCATGAAAATCGCAATTTTACGCATTTTTTTTGTTTAAAATTTTTATTTTAGACTTATAACATCTAGGCCTACATGCTTTATCCGATTGTAATATTTCCACAGAACCTCAATTTATGAATTTATATATTTTGTGTAAAATTTGAGCGCAATCGAAAAATAATTTCTCATGAAATCGCAATTTTACACTTTTTTCGTTTAAAAACCATACGCTCATCCAACAACGCGCCTGAAAAAGCGTTTGCAAAGCTTCCTAGTATTGATTAAAAGTCTCATATTAATGCACTAAGGATATTCAAAACGATGAGTGGTAATAGATGAGGATGAAGAATGAATAGAAGGGAGGAGGGGAAACCCGGTACCGGTACGTAGCCTACACCTTTCGAAAAGTACCAAGGGGACCAACGGCTTAACGTCCCATCCGAAAGGACGGTGTAACATTGACAGTCATATAGGTTCCTCCACCAACTCAGACTGCCGAGCAGACATCGATGAGAACGAAGCCTTTACACTAGCTCTCAAACCATCCATCAGCTCTAACCAGCGGCATGTAGGCCTACGTGTTTCTCAGGGCAGAGCGTTCACCCACTCTACCTCTGACCACGCCCGCAGGTTGCTTAACTTCGGTGTTACGAGTTGGAACCGGCCATAACATACAGAGAAAAATGTAGGCCTAAGCACAGTCCGATGGGGTGGTTTTTATTTTGAAGTCAGAATTGACTTTTTTGATGGACGGTAAGTCAGGGGTGGAAAATTACCGGTCACCCGCTTGCCTGGGCAAGTAAACATTTAATGCTGGTCCCTAAATCATCAAGAACTAGAAAGTACACTTACCTCGAGGCTGTGCAAGAAATATTGAACAGACAAAAACGTTTTAAAATGGAACCGGTTTGAAAAATTAGAACCAGATCGGAAAAGAACCTGTTTGGAGCCGGTTTACACGACAGGCCTATCCAAAGTCATCCCTAGTCTATATATTTTCATCACTTAGGAGAATTTGTAGCAAATACATTATTTTGGTATTACTGGTAGGCCTACATTAGACAATTAAGACTATTCTTAGGAACAGGATAGGCCCTTGGCTTATTCTCGGATTTTTATACGGAGGTTGGATAGGCAAATAGTGGGTGCCCTATTCGACGAAAAAGGGCGTAAACCAAAATCATAAAAAGTGATTTAGAAATAAAAGTAAGAAATAAATACACCCAAAAATGAACATGTTTATTAATTTGATGATTTAGGCCTATTTATGCCTATAATTTTTTTTTTTAGAATCCATTGTTTCCTTGCTTAAGCATTAATAACAGATATTGGATTCGATAGATCCGCATTGACGATTGCTATGCAGCTTTGAGGAATCTTTTATTTATTTGGACAACAAATAACAATACAAAGTACAGTTAAAGTTTATAACAGTTTTCACCGTGTAGTCCATTTTTGCTAAACATAGACTAGTTGTTACATAAGTATTAATATAATATAATATACGTATTTTCACAAATAGTATAGGCCTATAGCATAATATATGGTACCTCCTACTAATAATAAAAGATAGCAATTTTTAGGTAGTTCTGTCTGTCATAAAGTCTTTTATGCTGTAGTATGCCTTTTGTATTAGGAATTTAGTTAGTTCATTTTTGAATTTGATGTGTTCTGTTATGTTTTTTATTGATTGGGGGATTTTATTGAATAGAGTTTTATTCAAATAATCAGAGTTTTTTTGACCTAGGTTTGTACGATTTTGGTTAAGATGGAGGTTATTTTGTTCCTTGTTTTTGTGGGTGTGTATGCCACTGTTGACTGTGAGAGTGTGGATGTTTTTTCTTATGACTAAAATTGACTTGAGAATGTAAAGGCATGTAACTGTAAGAATGTTTAGTGTAATAAAGTAGGGTTTGCAATGCTCCCGTCGGCTTAAGGGTACATAATGCCCTGATTGCTCGTTTTTTGCGTGATGAATACCTTGTCGATATGAGTCGATATTCCCCAAAATTCGATTCCATATCTCAAGTGCGATTCAAATAGAGAAAAGTAACATATTTTAGCAGTTGATATGTTGCTTATTTGTTTGATGCTCTTAATTGCAAAACAAGCTGAGCTGAGTTTTGGTATTAGGGTGTTGATGTGGGCATGCCAGGTTAAGTTGTTATCTATTGTTATTCCCAATAATTTTGCTTGTGTAGATGATTCTACTGTGGATTTATCATGTGAATTTGTAATGCAAGGTATTTGGTTGAGTGATTTGTTTTTTTGGAATGAATGGAATTGAATAAATTTGGTTTTTGATGAGTTTAGCAGTTGTTTGTTCACCGTAAACCATTCGGTGGATTGGGTAATTCTTTTATCTGCCTTCTCTTGAAGTTGTATTGTCTCATTAGCGGTAATACTTGTAGTGAAGTCATCTGCAAAAAGCTCTGCATCCTCGATGTTATCAGGTAGATCATTAATAAAGATGATAAAAAATAGTGGGCCAAGAATTGATCCTTGTGGAACGCCACAAATTACTTTTTCATAGTCAGATCTAGTCTTTGTAAGTTTGTTGTCTTTTAGTTCAGTTATTTCGACGCATTGCAGTCGGCCCAGTCAGGTAAGAAGTTATAAGCTTTAGACCATTCCCACGTATGCCATAGTACTCTAGTTTGGCTAGTAGTATTGTATGGTCAACACAATCAACGCTTTTGTGAGGTCGCAGAATATACCCAATGTGGGTAAATTTAGGTCTACTGCTCCGCAACAGTTTTTAAGAAATCTACTGATTGTGTCGCTTGTTGATTTGCCTTGTCTAAATCCATTTTGCCTCTCTGTTATGGTATTAAACTCGTCAAAAAATGAGACCATTCGTGTGTATATTATGGTTTCTAATATTTTTGAAGCTGCTGGAAGAATGGATATTGGTCTGTAGTTACTGGTTATATGTTTATTTTCTTTTTTGAATATAGGGATTATTTTTGATATTTTCAATGCTTTGGGAAAGACACCGTCCTCCAGGCAAGTATTGAAAATGTCAGATAATGGTTCAGCTAATTCATTGATACATCTTTTGAATACCATAATTGACAAATCATCGATTCCCGTAGAGTATTTAGGCTTTAGTTTTAGTACTATATCTTTAATTTCATTTGGGGTTGTTTCATAAAAGTAAAGGGAGTTACTTGGGCTTTTGTTTGTCTTTGTTAGGTAAGTTTGAAATTGTGGTTTTTATTGTTTCCGCAAGTAGGCCAAGTTATGTTATTTGTTAATAGAGATGCTTCCGTCGTGAAGTACTTATTGAAGGTAGTGGCAAATTTCAAAGGCGTCATTTATTAATGAGTTTTGTTATTGAGTAAAGTTATATTTTCATGGCGCTTTTTCGGTTTACGATTTATTTCTGTATTTATTACGTTCCATATAGATTTTGATTTATTGTCTGTATTGTTATGATTTCTCTTATGTGGCCAATTTTTTGCATTTTTTAGAACCTTTTTGTAAATTCTCAAGTATGTTTTGATATATGTTTTGCAAAAATGGCACATTTGCGAAATGAGATTTAATATGTAAGAGACTTCTTTTATTTGTACTTGAAACCTTAATACCTTTGGTTAGCCAATTCTGCAATTTATAGGTTGATTTATTTTTTATTGTTTTTAAAGGGCAATTTTCATTATAATAGGAGAGCAGTTTGTTTGAGAATTCATTGTTTTTTATCACCTGCTGTATGTGCTTGTGTTACACACTCCCAATGTTCTTCTGTTAAGCTTTCAGCTAGGTGATTTAAGGATTTGACATGTTGTTAGACGTATAATGTTGATATTTTGAGGTAGCTGATATTGTTGAAATTGTATTGCAATTTCTTGTGCGTAGTGGTCAGATATTCCAAAGTCAATTACTTGTGAGATAAAAGGGAGTGTAGTGTTAGTTGCTATATTGTCAATGATTGTTGACGAATTCCACCTTGGATCAATTCTGGTAACATCTTTTATGGTGAGCTGCATGTTGCATGAGTCAAGAAGATTAGTAAGCTGCTTTTTATTAGGGTCCTTACTATTTGTGAGACATCTACATTGAAGTCTCCTAGAAATATTAGATGTTTATTTGTTTTTTGCAGTTTAGATAGGATGAGTTCAGTTTTTTTCCAGAAAGTTTTGTATTTGGCCATTTGGAGATCTGTACATGGCTACTACTACAAAGTTACATGTTTTATGGTTTATTTATATTTATGTTTTAGTTCAATACAGGCACATTCAATATCAAATCGGCACTATATTTATTAATAATCGGTTTAGGAATAGTATGTTGTAGCCATTTCTGGTTTGCAAAGATTGCTACACCTCCATGTAAATGCGTTTTTCTACAATAAGATGATATTAGGGTATAATTTTCAATTGATATGCTATTTAAATCATCGTATGTCTTCCAATGTTCGGATAAGCATATTATGCTTTCTCTAATTTTTAACATTGAAAGGCCTTGCATGTTCTGGTGTATTATTCTTATAAGGTTTATTTTAGGCCTTTGTGGTTTAGATATGTCAGTGTTATGTAATGAGGGGGGTATGTGTTCTACATGTTCTTTGCTTTTTTTGCTTTCCTGGTGATGTGATGGTGAAATATGTAGTGCGTTAGTGAATTGTTTTTTTTTACACGTATTTGTGTCAATCTGTGATTTGTCTAAGGTGAGTATAGTAGGGGTGGGACTGTCCAAAAAGGGTAACATGGGTAAGTTAATTCTGTTAATTCTTGTAGTGTCATGTCTGGGTCGGTATCAAATCCTCTGAAGTCTTCATTTAGTGAGTCATCTAGTGAGAAAGAAGTATCTACAGAGATTTCCAGTTGTAAAGAAGCGTCATCGTTGTTTGGATCTGTCGGCTCTGGTAAGCATGGGTCTAACTCGAGGCTCGCTTTAGACTCGGCCGTGACAGTCTGGCTCTGAAATTGACACGGGTGTGTCCCTCTCGATGTTAGGCTCTGGTCTGCCGGTCTCGATGCTCGCTTCGGACCCGGACATGACTGCCCCAGTGCTTGAATTTAACACAGGCGTGTCCCTCTCGATGTTGGGCTTTGGTCTGCCGGTCTCGACGGTCACTTCGGACCCAGACATGACTGCCCCAGTGCTTGAATTTAACACGAATGTGTCCTTCTCGGTGTTAGGCTCTGGTCTTAGTAGGTCTAGTGCTTGGCAGATGTATTTACATAGTTTCTTTTTGCCGGTTCTGTTGAGATGCAAGCCGTGTCGGGTGTAATCATGTCTTTGTAAAAAGGCAGGGTTTATTTTTTGGAATACAACATTGGTGGGTTTTTCAAGCTTACTTCCAGTGCTGAGTTTGCAGCTTGGATATCATCGTTGAGGATGGTTTGTCGTGTCTTTCTGGTATTGGAATTATTATGACTTTGTTTCTAGCAGAGCATCTCTTCAATTCTTTTTGATTGGCAGAACTATATTGTCTTGAATATTTTTGTCTCGTATTGTTTTGCTATTGTGTTTTGCTATTTCTTCGATGTCATTAGTTCCAGCTATAATGATAAAGATTTCATCATTTGTGGCAGTGGGGTTAGAAGGTCTAACTTTAGATTTTACAACTTCTTCCATTAAACCATTTGGTTTTAACCACGACGTTACCCGGCATTTATTGTTCACGGGGTGGCTGTATTAATTTTTGAAGCCCTCTCCCATGACTGTCTGTGAGTAGAGTGACTAGGCCTAGTTCCGTGTGAATTTTTTCTGTCTTTTCTGTGGTCTTTTCTGTGTCTGTGTTTGCTGTGACTGACCCTGACTGACCTTGCTTGCTTGTGTTGTAAAGATTTCTCAGTATGTCAAACTTGTTGTTTGTGGTTATTGGCACATACTTAGTGGATTCGTACTGGGCAAACTTCCTCCCTACAGAGGTAGATGGGTTCTCGTCGGTAGCTCGTGTCTCTTGAAAGAGGCAACGTGTTTTGTCTTCTTCGCTAATAGGCAGGTCTATGAAGTTTGTGGCCATATTGGTAGGCCTATGCCTATTTAAGTGGCATGTAGAAGAGGGTCTCTCATCTGTTTTTGCAGCAATTTCCTCTGCTATTAGTTTGGCAAGCAGTTTTTTCCCGCTCAGGTTGAGGTGTAGGCCATGTTGGGTAAAGTGCTCTCTTTGAAGGGCTTTCATTGAGAGCACAGTAACTCCTAGAGTATTTCTGAGCAGGTGTTGGATGCGGGAATTTACTTCAGCTATGGAGTCACTTATCTTTTGAAATTCGGTTTTACTATCTAGGTCAAAACGTGGCAATATTTTCGCATACAATTACCTTCGGTCTGTTGCTATATTGATAGTGCCTTAGTGGAGTTAGTGCGTCTCTGATGTTATTACAGTTATTTCCCATATCATTTGTACCTGCCAGGATAATTACTGCGTCATCTTCTGTTAACTTACTTAGTTTTACCCACAATTCCTTCAGTTACTTGTAAAGCTCCAGCACCCGGTTTTAATCGTCGCATCTATTTTGTAGTTGTTTTTAGGGCCAGCATGTGCAATGAGCTCGTGTTTAATTAATGTCGATAAGAAACGACCGTGACTGTCAGCCCTGAGCATGACATGTCTTTGGGCCTCCACTTGTAGTACTTCTTCAGTGGTAGCTCTGAGGGTGCGGCTGGGTGCGTCTGGGGGGCGGGGTCTTGTTTATTTCTGCAATGGGCATTGGCCTAGCTATGTCAGGCTTAGTCCAAGCATCTCTGTGGGTTTGCATAAGTTTTTTCTATTTGACTTTTTTGTTGGCTTATTACTAATTTCAATCTACATACTTCATCTTTAAGACAGTTTACCTCATCAAGATACCCTTTAATTGGTTTTATTTATTGATTGGCACCAATGTTGGTACCCACCCATACTGTTGTAGTAGAATAGAGTACTTTGCTTCCCTTTTTGTTCCATAATTAGTTATTAAGTAGGGCCTAGCTTTAATATTATGCTCAATAAGCCACAACAAAAACAAAAAACTTTTCATTCAATAACTCACCAAGGATTGTCCTTTAACACAGGGCACAACAATTTTCTAATAAACGTTCTATATTACTTATTTACATACCAATATCGGATATTTTTACATTAAAATGTTGGTCCTGGTTCACTTTTTCTTTCTATCACAAAAGTTTCACTCTATATCAATAAATAAAATGCAGTTAATGCACCCTTAGGCCTGGCCTATAACATGTGTTTACATGGTTTCATGGAATTTTTTGGACACCAGTCGGCCATAACTGTTGGTTTGATGTCATCTGCAACTATTGCAGAATGCAGAAGACACTTGCAAGAAGCCTTAGGCTCAGCTCAGCAGTTCCCGACCATCACCTATTCTCGACCACAAAAACGCACGCGTCACTTGTGTCTCTAATAGTTACCGGTAGTATTTATTTTCATGCAACGGAGTGGGACGTATCTTGCTCAGCTCACCCTTGAACGCACGCTCATTTTGATACGTAATTCAACCCAAGGTAGGGCCAAGTAAAATTATATTGATATGTCAAAATCAAAGTTGGTGAACGTCTTTTCGTAAAAAAAAATCACGCGGAAAATTGAGGCAAATTTATAAGGCGCCATAGGGAACACACACGTGACGTCACAGCTCGGCGCGGATCTTAATGATGGACAAGCATCCTCATTTCGCAAGTTGAACGCCTGATGAACGGTCTCAACAAATATCATGCTCTAACTTTTATACTATTCATTATTTGGACAAAACTTAAGAGGAATATATTTAGCAAACATATCATTTCTTCTAATAGCGATTATTTCGATTTTTTTTAGAGAATCGTTAGCTTGTTATAACAATGTACGCATTATAAATTACAAATATCAACATCTTTAAGTCTTTTCAACTTCAATTGACACAAAACTACTGATCGGATTTCAAAAAGAATTCTCTCTAAATATGCATCTAACTAATTAGACAAGAAATAAATAAACTTTCTCGATAGAAAAAGCACAGAACAAAATTTTACAGCATAGCGTCCCGTTTTTCACGGCTCATCCGCACGTCAAAAGCGCGTATTTTAGATGAAAACACATACCATGCGTTTTACCCTATGCTATAAATTTTCGTTCTGTGCACTTTCTATCTAGAAAGTTTATTTATTTCTTGTCTAAACAGTCCGATGAATTTTTTGAAAGCGGTCTTGTCAAATCCGATCACTAGATTTTTGTCAATTGAAGTTGTTTTATTAAATTTCATTAAAAAACAAGTAAAAGTCTTAAATTTTATTTTAATATGTACATCGAAATAACAACTTAACGGCAGTGTAAAAAAATTTAAAGTAATCGCTATTAGAAGGAATGATATATTTGCTAAATATTATTGCTCTTAAGTTTTTCCCCAATAATGAATAAAATAAAAGTTAGAGCGTGATAAGTTGTGCGACGTTCAGCAGGCGTCCACCTTGCGAACCGATGGTTCTTGTCCACCAGTTGGGCT
Source organism: Sweltsa coloradensis (assembly GCA_024449915.1). NCBI lineage: Eukaryota > Metazoa > Arthropoda > Insecta > Plecoptera > Chloroperlidae > Sweltsa > Sweltsa coloradensis. Next base: position 24,762 of record JAMZAV010002186.1, read on the forward strand.
CAAAACGGAGAATACCCCTCATTCCCCTCGATTTGTGACGTAGTTGTGTGTACCCTATTGGTAAAAAGGAATTTGGAAGACAAAATTGGTTGCATTTTAGACATCATAACGACACATGCTTTGGTTTAAAAATTGATTAATAAACACTTGGGCCCAATTAGGATAAGAAGTAGGCACCAGGCCTAATAGGCCAGAGATCTAGCTATTCTGATTTTGATTTGCTGTTAAAACTTCTAGCTTGAAACTTAAAATGAATTTTATTGGGATGGCGCGAGGCGTCCGTTTCAATATTTTATGGAACCAGATCTCGACCACTGCAAATCGTTTCTCAGCTATGGTGATTATATCATTTCGAGTCCCAGAAGGACGAAACGCGTCGTGGATTAAGTAACAAACAACTTTAAATTAGCTGCAGTTGTCATCAACAGGTGAAAAGTTTTGTCGCCCCCAGCCCTTCAGGCTGGGTTTTATGTTCTTTATGTTCTCTATGCTTTCCTAACCTGTCAAGCCTTCTCCAATCATACTAACTTGGTTATAGTGTTTATTATTTAATTTCAATTATTATTTGGTCATCTTTCCAGCGTCAACATAGTTTTATAGTTTGTTTGTTACCGGTACTGACATTTAATTATTGCCGGGAAAAAACATTACCTACAGATGTTGTTTCGTACCGTTATGTACGATTACAACAAAAACAGCTCCAAATAAGTTATATGTGCATGTGCACACGGAAAATAAAATAAGAATAGCTTGGGTGAAAGCTGCACGACGAGGAGAAAAAGAAGGCGGGTCAATTCTAACCTCACAAATGTTTTGATGTCGAGACATTTTGTTGCCAGAAATGAAGCTACCATCATAATTGGATGAGCAAAGCAAAGACTCCAATTTCACTGACCCACCAAAAAATTTAGCTCAGGTGTTTTTTTTTGTCTGTTTGTTCGCACGATTTCGGACAAACGGCATAAGCGATCTTGATGAAAATTGGAGGGACCTTCGAAATCTCTGAACTTAGACCTGCCACGTTTTTGGGTACAATCGAAGAAATATTTCTCATGAATATCGTACTTTTACGATTTTTTCCCGATTTTTAGTGCAATATTTTCGTGACATTTGGGCCGATTCTGACCAAACGGGTGGGGCTACAACGTTCATATTTCACATGTACATTAAGGTAATGGTGATGTATTACTTTCTGAAAGAAAAAGTTGAAAAAGTTAGCCAGAATTCATAGAATAAAGGTTTTAATATGAGGTTTTTTTTAGGTTTAGGCCTATAATAACAATTAACAAGTAACAATAGAAACTTGACAACAATCACCTACAATGCATTCAAAAAGCATTTGCAAAGGAAAAGTGGTCCTACGACAACTAAAGACTTACAAAAAAGCTCATCCATCAACGCGGCGGGACTTCAGCGTTTTCCTAGTATCCATACATGGTAGATTACCAGAATTAGCTTTCTGAAAGCCATTTTGTGTCATTTGTAAATTTAACCTACGCATAACAAAAACTTGTAAAAATAGGCTACAGCCAAACCTTACACACTCAAAAGAAATGATATCTAAAAAGGGGCCAAGCTCATCAACCCTTCCACATTTGCGCATTCTTAATTCATAAACGTACAGTGTCCCGTAACAACATCCTTGAAAAGTTAGGCAAAAAAGAATTTGCAATTATTAATTTAAACGTAATAGTTCATCCAAGTTCTTTTTTTCTAATTAATTTAAACCTAATATCAGGCAAATTCTATTTTGCCCAGCTTTTCAAGAATGCTGTTACGGGACACTACGTTTATGAATTAAGAATGCGCAAATGTGGAAGGGTAGATGTGCTTGGCCCCTTTTTAAAATCTCATTTCTTTTGAGTGTGTAAGGTTTGGTTGTACTTTTAACTAGGGCTGGGAAAAAAATCGATATTTCGATATGATATCGATAATTGGAAATATTTTTGGTATCGATATTTGATTTCATATCAAAATATCGAAATTTACACAAAAAATACAAAATTTTGTAATTTTGGTGAAGGTGGCGGGTAGGTAGGGGCCTAGTCTAAATTAAATTAACCTGGCTGGTGCATTTGGTGGAGGTGCCGGGTCATAAAACGCGATTGTAAGATCGTAAATAGGTCTATGGTGACTATTGTTGTAATATTTCATGAAATTTATTTTTGTGAAATATTTCATGAAATAGGGCTATCTAAATTTAAATTTCACTGCCTTTAAAATATACCTCCTGATGGTAATGTCAGCATATTTCACATCACGTAAGCTTTACATGCAACATTGACGAGATGAGAATTTTATTGCCATGGCAAGCATTCTTTTCTCCAACTACGGTACGGTAAGGTACGACGACGTGGCGTGGAGTCATTCTATAGTAGGCCTACAGCAGTACAGTAGGGTAGTTGAAGAATAAAAATATGGAAATATTAAAGAAGGACAATAAACTCTTTGTATTTCCTGAATTATGTGTATATGTATCAGGGTGTTTTTTTTAAATCAAATGATTTATTTAATAAAAATCGTTGATTTAAATCAAATGCACTTCTTCATTTGGAGCTACAAACACAAAGAGTTCTCACTGATTTATGCAAAGTTTTCCTTAAATTATTTTTTGAATTATATTTTCTGAAACGCTTGTGAAAGTAATTTGATCCGCTATCAACTTGACAAGTTTTTAAACACTGATTTTGTTGAATTAAATAAATAAAAAAATCAATAAAATCCGTTTTAAATCAAAAAGCTGATTTAAATAAAATAAAACCGATTTATCTCAAATAAATCATGATTTTTTAATTTTTTTAATAAAAATAAAAAAATTCACACCCTGATAGGGCTATGTACATTTGTATGTTAATAGGCTACAAGCCTACATTTAAAAAATGTAAAACAAATTGTGAGGCAAAGAAGTAGGCCTATTAAAATTAAACACAGAATACTGTATGGCTTTGGCTTACGCTATGTGGTGGCAGATAACCTACAACACAATAACCCTAGGCCTACACTTTATTTTGCAGTTCTTTTCAAATAATGAATATTTAGATCCTTGGCAAAAGGTTTGCAGGTGGTTTACAGTCAAATCAGAAAGCATCAAGTTGATACACCAGATTAAGATCATCGCAAGCCACGCCCACGAAGGACTAGCACTATGAAGCTAGCAGTGGCTCAGCGTCAGAGTAGGCCTAGGCCTCCGTCTACCATATTATGGACATTGGCAACATCAAATTAATTTTATAGGCCTAAGCGAAGTTTGTTTGTTTTTTTTTACCTGCATCCTGCATCTAGATTAATTGCCACTCTTTCAGTGCTGACTGTTCGCTGCAGCTGTCACATTTAAAGACATATCTTGTAGACCTAGGCCTAGGTGACTACTGACTAGGCCTCCACATAGGTACATAAACATTACAAACTCAAAACTCCTAACATTAATAGCCTAGTTGTTAGTTGTATGATCCATGGAATATTTAGGAAATAAGGTCACCACAGTGGATATAATATTATAAAATAATAATTTGGCAATATTTCATCACTTGTGAAATATTTCACGGAGGCTTGAAATATTTCACGTTGCCCTCAAGGCTTACAACACTAATGGTGACACCTTATCAACCCTATTTGGCCAAAATTATGAAAAATAACACACAAAAAAAGTTTTTTTTTTTTACAAACATTACATTTTGATCGATATCATATCAAAATTTTTCGGGTGATATCGATAATTGAATGATATGTCATAGCCCAGCCCTACTTTTAACTGTCTTTGTTATGTGTGGGATCTCATTACTTTTTCAAGTTCCATTGCAAAATTATTTGTTAAAATAATAATAATTTTAGCAAAGTTGATTTAATTGCTATGGTATTACCAATTAACAATAGAATGTAACATCTAGTGGTCCAAAGACTGGCTTTTTGTAAACAATGTAGGCGATCATTGTCAAGTAGGCCTAACTATAGTTACTTGTTGATTGTATGCCTGTAAGGCTTAGGCCTATATTAAAACCTTTATTTGGAAGCCTTCCAGCAAACTTTTTCAACTTTTTCTTTCAAAATACCCTATATCACTATTACCTTAATGTCCATGTAAAATATGATCGTTGTAGCCCCACCAGTTTGGTCAGAATCGCTGGCCGATTGAAACGACGAATTAGACCGTAGTTGCAGTAGCAGTAGTAGTAGCCAACATCCTCAAAGTGATTTTGAGCATGTTTCAAGCCACTTTTTCACCAAGAAGGAATGCTCGTGCCCCAACCAAATTTGGCATGTGTTGTCAGGTAGGCCTACTTAAAAATCCCCTTGATTTTGATAGTTTTTAAGTTCACATCACGTTTCATGACGGCTGGGTGACACAAGGATTTCAAGGGTAGATGACATTAATTTTTTGGGTATCCACATGGATGAATGTCTAACGTGGCACAAACATACAACATTTCTAGCCGGAAAACTAAGTTCTGCCTGCTACTCGATAAGGCTAATAAGGAATGCTACCAATATAGAAACAGCCAAATTAGTATATTTTGCACTTTTCGAAAGTAATCTAAGATATGGGGTTGAATTCTGGGGCCACTCTACCCATCATGAAAAAATATTTAAAATTCAAAAACGCGCTATCAGAACCATATTAAAATCACACCCAAGAACACACTGTCAACCATTATTCAAAAATCAAGTAAAATTCTTACTCTCTACAGCTTTATATATTTTCAATCAGTATTCAGTGGTGATTGTAAAACAAAATATTCAACATTTAAGTAAAATAACGAAATACATTCTCACCATACATGACAGGAAAACAACATTCACTTAGAACAACACAGTAGCAAACTATCTCAAGTAAACTCCAAACTATTTCAAACTAAACTACATAACAAACTCCCTAACAAAATAAAACAAATTATTGCAATCAACAAATTCAAAGAATCATTTGAAAAATTTCCTATTAAGCAAAGCATACTACTCCTTAAAAATCTATTTTGAAGAAAAAGGGGACTGAAACCTAACAATAGCCAGAAAAATGCAAATACATTGGGGCCTTCAGTTCTAACATTGTTCAATTTACAAAAACAAAATGTTACGAATTTTAATTTTCTGTGGACTTGAATATGAAAATGGACCCTTTTAAAATACAACTTCATATTTGTTTATGTTAACCTCCCAGGCGGGGTTTTTTTTAGTGTAAAATTTCCCCCACGTGGTTTATTTTTTCAGAAAAATTAAATAATTTGCAATGCATTTTCATAAACACTATCTTGAAATTTTGGATGAAATCTCCGAGATTTTCAGGAAATGCCAATAAGGTATTGTTGAATTTTAAAAAATAAATATTTATACATCATTGTTGCTATAAAAACAACTTTAATTGTTGTAAAAAAAAAAAAAATAAGATTGAGAGCAAATGGCATTGTTTTGCAGACATGCAAGTAATTTCACATTGAATAGCCAATGAAGAAAGTTAATTGGATGAGCGTAGCGAGCGTAGCGAGCGAAGCGAAGATTCCATTTCACTACACTGGAGAAAAAATCCGGAATGTTTTTTTTTTTTTTTTTCTTTTTTTTTTTTTTTTTTTTTGTATTTTTGTCTGTTTGTTAGCACGATTCCGGCTAAACCGATACTTCCGATTGCGATGAAATTTTTATGAGACCTTCGAAATCTCTGAACTTAGAACTGCCACGTTTTGAGCACAATCGAAAAAAAATTCCCATAAAAATCGCAATTTTACGATTTTTTTCGATTTTAAAAAATTTCTTCGTTTTATAATACCTCACACGCTTTGTCCGTTGTAATTATTTTTTCACAGAACTTTTTTTTATGAATTTAATATATTCATGGAAAAATTTAAGCGCAATCAAATAATTATTTCTCATAAAAATCGCAATTTTAGGGGGTTTTTTTTTTTTAAAAACAATTCTTTGACAAAAACACTACATTCTTTACCGATTGTAATGATTTTTTCACAGAACCTTAATTTTATAAATTCATATATTCGTGAAAAATTTGAGCACAATCAAAAAATTAAATTTCTTATGAAATCAAAATTTAACGATTTTTTTTTTTTTTAAAATTACGTTTAAATTTAAAAAAAATTTAAAAAATTAAAGTTTAATTTTTATTTATTTTAAATTATTTTTAAAAAAATCATCAACTTAGTAATGATTTTTTTCACAGAACAGAAAAGTCACAGAACACATGGCAACTCAATGCACAAATAACGCTCATCCAACAACGGGGCGGGACTTAAAACGTTTTCCTAGTTTACAAGATACATTATTTTATTTTAAAAATATTGTACCATTGTTGTCACAAACAAAAATTATGTTACATCCAAAAAACAAAATTTCCCAAAATACATTGGTATTGTAAAAAATATGACCAATTTGCCAATGATTCAAAGAAAAGTTTATTATAGATAGCCTTGTTGTTGACTTAAAAATATTGTACACATTGTTGTAGGCCTAACAAATATTATAGGCCTATAGGCCTAATACAATAAATACCCGACACCCCCAAAAAGTAGCCTACAAAGCGTAAAAATATACAATCTGCAAAATATACTGTATAGGCCTATACTATATATTAAAATTAGTAGGCTATAAAAATAATATAATAATATAGGTTATATTATATAATATAATATAATATAGGGCTATCTGATATTTACTGCTGTTGTAAGACACGATTGCAAAAATGTCATCTTTGGGTGAGCAAAGCAGAAACTGAACTGAATGTTTTGGCGCGTTTTTGTTTTTGCGCGCTACTTTGCAGAGTTTGCGAGTGTACTCGAACAGGTTATGACGCGTCATTGCGCGTGCTGCTATCTCACGGCGATCATGAATACTAACTGTACTAGCTATATCCTAGTGCTGCTGCAAGTAGCAACTTGATGAACCTATTAGAAGCGCGGCTATTTGAAACTGAACTTGCAGGACGTCGCACACGCTGGCCGCCGGTTCATGGGAGGACGTGTTAAGGCGTCGCACACGCCTGGGAGGTTAAATGTATCTTTAAAAATGTACTGTAAATAGATGTGTACCTGTATGTATGTTAAAATATAGTAGGCCTACCTACATATTTATAGTATTATGTAATATCATAATTAGCCTATACAGGCTCAAATGTCAAAGTCTAATTAAATATCTACATGTATTTATTTATCTAAGGCAATAAACAACATATCATATCATATCACCTCGAAATCACCCCAACTCTGCTTGCTGTATAAGATGCCCGAGTGTGTAGCGCACCGCGGCTTGGCTGCGGCGCCCTAACGGGCACTGAGATAATATGAAATAATGTAGGCCTAATAAGTAGAGCCCCTTGAAATTCGTGACTGACGATAAAACCGAAATATGTGCTAATATTATATATAGGCCTATAATTAATAGAAAATATTGGTTTGTATGGCTCGTTGGTCTTGTTGTTAGCGTATCTGCTTCCAATGCAGAAGGTCCAGGGTTCGATTCCCGCTAAAGTCAGAAGTTTTTTAACTTCTGATTTGGACTTAAGGGTCGTTCCATGTCAAGTGAACATGAAATAACCATCTTATTTTGGTCACCAACTCCAATTTTGATAAAATTGTGTATAGTTATTGAATACAAGAAATAAAATATACATAAAAAAATTTGAGCGTTCTAACTTCAACGGTCTGTGATTTACGGGCCAGTGAAAAACTCAAATTTGAGTTTTTCCGGGCGCGTTGCGGGTTACTGTTAAATTCATAACTTTCTTCCTATTTAACATAAAATGATAATTTTTTTTTTAATTGTAGGTAATTTTTCACCCTACCCTGTCAAAACAAATGCATTTCACTAAAATAAGTAAATCAGCACAAAAAATCACAATATTGATTTTGACCCAGAATAACTCAAAATCGTATCCTCCAAAAAATGTCAAAATTTATTTTTGATGTTTCTAACATATAATTAGCTTACACAAAAAATCTTATCTTGGGACACCTTTGGGATCAGAAGAAACAAGTACATACATGATCTAAAGCGTTACAAAAAGCTCATAATATACATAACATAGTGTGGTATAGGTCTGTTAATAAGCAAGTGATTGGTACAACAAATAGCTAGGTGAATGATAAGCACCATAGGGCCTACCCATGCTCAGTCTGCACTGAAGTTTTTCCAGCAAGTATACCTAATGCACAAGGCAATTTTGAATTTATGTTAACTAGTGTAACATCCAAAAGTATATTACACACGTAGTAGGCCTACCTAATTCTGATTTTTCCATGCAGTGAGTTTGTGTGAGGCTTCCTCGCTTTCTTTTGAAGTTAGTGTATAGACTCGACCAGTCGCAGTTCGTGGGTCTACTACTGTCAGAACGGCTGTTGCATTTGTAGTGAGGATATCAGGTTGGCTTGGATATGAGAATGATGCATTTGGTGAAGAAAGCTTAGCTTCACTTCCTTGCTTGCAACAAATGTCTCAATGACACATGCTATCCACCATTCTCCTCCATATGCACATGCTACAAAACCTTTTATATTATCAAACACAATTGTTTTATTTTCATTATCAACTCTCACAAGCTCTTCACTCGATTCAGACGAGAACGAATACACACGAGTTTAAACCTTGGTCTGAGAAATTGGCATAAAAGAGTGTAGCTTCTGGGTGCCAGGTATGGGCCTGGACTGAGAAAATCTGGTTTCCAAAGTTTTTTCCATGGCAACATGCTCTTCATTGGTGCAGTACTCAAAACTCACGGAGGAAATGTCCTGTTTGGCCCAGTCATGCAGCTGCCTCGGAGTCATGATCTGAGATTCGTATGGTCTCTGAAGGCTAGCACGAGCAGCCAGTCTCTTGTAGGTTCCTCCCAAACCGTCACTAGCTCCCTTTCCATGGGAAGTGGCCGAGAAATGCCATTCAGCTTCAACAGAAAAGTCTTGTGCGTGGCAGCACAAGTTGACAAAATTCTTTCTGTTCTATACTGTGCAGCAGCCCCATCGGAGAAGTAGAATATTTTATTAACTAATTCAAACTTATTACGTAGATAGTTGATCATTTTTTAATAAAACAAGTGCACTGCAACAGTGTCGTGCTGTAGCACTCCGATGTGATAACAAAACTTGTGTGGTGTTCTTTTCCATCCACATTGTAGTAAATTACAAACGGATGGATAGTGGCGGACGAATTGTTCCAATGGAACCCTTGGGCTTCATCTTGTAACACGAAAGAATAATTCTCCGCAAAATCACATACAACTAGAAACTCCCCGGGCAGTAATGCTGACTTTAATTTTGATTCAAAAGTTGACTGTTGAGTAGCAATGAAGAATGCGTAGAAGGTCATTTAGCTTTTCACACAACGTCTCCAAGAAATCATCTGCGGACTTTGTGAGTGTTTCAAGGGAGCATCTATCAGTTGATACCCACTGCTTGTAAGTGATTTCTTCAACCATTTCTTCTTCAAACACATTGCCTAGATGTTCTTTTAGTGAGAGCGCACCTGGGCAATACTGGCATTCATGGAGAAAACATTTTTCTTGTGGTGGATTACATATCATCTGTGCAAGACAGTGGTGATATGTCTTGATTTGAATGTCATCTCCAACTGTAAGTTCTGATAACTTTGCACCTAATAGCATAAGCTTAACGTTTTGGTGGATTGTACAAACGCATACAGAATGCGTTCCGCTAGCTCCAGGTAAAACACAATTCTTTGGGCGAAGTTCTGCAAACTTTGAAAACCCAATTGTGTGTTGAGGATACATTTCCTTGAATAGGCTATGTATTTCTTTCAGGTTGCACAACACAAGCCTTTTTTGTATGTGAACTCGTTTGCCATCCACTTTTAACAGAAACGTAATCTTTTTTGCCTGGCATTGCTCGGCTGACATCATCGGTTTCATACACTTTTTTCACTAACTCCACAATATTTTGAGACAAAGATTTCCAGGTTTCTGGTTAGTGTAGACAAGATGCCTTTATCCTTAACGAGTTGTTTAGCTTTTCGTATCATACGGTTTGATGCTCCAAACTCTTGCTCCGTTCGTTTAATACTCCAACTTGCTGGAAGCACTGTCAAAACTTGAATCTTGTCACTTCGATTCATAGATGAATTAAATTTATCTTTCAACTGACTGATTATTTCGGCTGTATCTGTTTCTTTATTGTTACCAGAACTGTCTTCCGAATCGCTGAAAAGTAACTTCCGCTTCAAAGCGCAATGCACTCGCTTAAGCTTTTCCTTAGGATATTTCTCTTGTGTTAGTTTTGATTTCTTAAACGGAGACTCTCCAATGGACAACAGGCTGGAATTAATTGTCGACAATGTCTCACCTTGGCTGATTTTCATTATTTCCTCATCTTGTTGAACTGGCTGTTTGTAACTGCAACTGGGTTGCTCATGAAGATCTCCCTCGTCAACAAATGAAGTGCACGAGTCAGACGAGCTGCTACAATAGTCCTCTAAAGATTATATTTTCTGCACATATCACAAAGTCTCCCTTCTAGTGGAAGATGAGGTAACTTTTTAAACATCCACTGCATTATCGGTCTGAGACCTCTTTGAAACTGGCATGATTAGCCCTATCAAATGGATTGCAACAAGTTGAAAATTCCACTTTTTCTCCATTTTTCATGAGCTGTCACTTGAACAAATAACTATTTACCTTGTAATTTATAAATCCTCAACAAATCTCTATGTCCAAGTCTGTAAAGTAAACCATTGATAACTCACACCAATTATAACTCTCAATTATATGCGGTATGCCTACCAAATTATCTGTAAATCCAGGTGAACACTTGTTAAGTGAGACTTAACCATGTGCTGTACAGTGTAACAGGTACAAAAGCAAGATGGATGGTTAGGCCTACTGCTTGTTAAATGGTTTTTCTACTGCCTGTGTAATTAAGACGACAACAACAACAACATACTTTGGCACCAAATTCAAAATACAGAGTAGACAACTAGCATTATATCACAGATATCCTTTATCTGTGATTATTAGTTAAATATACTACACAAGATGGCACTAAAATATTAATATATTCTGATCCAAAGGTGTCCCAAGATAAGATTTTTTATGTAAGCTTATTATATGTTAGAAACATCAAAAATAAATTTTGACATTTTTTGGAGGATACGATTTTGAGTTATTCTGGTCAAAATCAATATTGTGATTTTTTGTGCTGATTTACTTATTTTAGTGAAATGCATTTGTTCTGACAGGGTAGGATGAAAAATTACCCACAATTTTAAAAAAAAATAATCATTTTATGTTAATAGGAAGAAAGTTATGAATTTATCAGTAACCCGCAACGCGCCCGGAAAAACTCAAATTTGAGTTTTTCACTGGCCCGTAAATCACAGACCGTTGAAGTTAGAACGCTCAAATTTTTTTATGTATATTTTATTTTTCAACAAAAATAATGGTGACAATTTTCAAACAAATCTGAGATGGTGACCCAAATGGCTGTGATCACTTGACATGGAACGACCCTAAGTCAATCAGTTCTTGTCTTAGGAGTTTGTAAACGGTGACTTTGGAGCCGTCCTAGCAACGAAGCACATAATAAATTTCAGAGTTGTACTGAATCGGCCTTGTTGATTCTGGCGTTGATTCGCGGGTGTTCGCACTGTCCATACCACTCATTGCTATATTACCTATTAAAAATATCGATCTTTGGTTGGTTATCGCTCACTCGTCGATTGCGTCGGGGCCTGCAGGGTTGGCTTGGTCGCTTTGATTTAAAGTCCCCCACTGAAAATCAGTTATATAACTGAGTGGGTAGACTCTAAATAAAATTTATTTAAAATTTATTTTATTTAATCATTTAATTTCATAAAATGAGTATGAATTGATCAAATATAAACCAGAAAATGACAAAATTGAATCACCGCCAAACACCGAAATAGGTGTAAATTTCATAATAACACCGAAATTCTCAAAATTAATGATTTTTACGACGAAAAGCACTAAAAATGGGAATTATTGATAAATTACGGTGCAATTTTTTAAATTTTATGCAGTAGGCCTATAGTTCAACCAAATTAAGTTTTTATAAAATAAAGTTCAGAAAAAAATGATGAATTTACTTGTAGTAACTTGTATCAGTCTGAGCATAAGTACATTCAAACTTGTTTGTTTTGTGGCTAGAATGATATGCGAGCCGTAAACGAATATTACACACATATAAATTGGTAAATATAGATAAAACCGCTGAAATACAGCTTTAAACCAATAACACCGAAATTTTCAATTTGAAAAACGAAATTCACTAACTTACAAAATAAAACCACTTTCACGGACCTCTACTAATAAGCCTAGCTAACAATTAGCACCACAACAGATTCTGTCAAACTGTAGGCTACGCTAGGCGCTGCATTGTTTGGAACAACCATTTGTCAGAGTCTGTCAGTGTGGTCTGCTAACGCAAGACCTTCTATAACATACTTTACTTCCTGTAGCAGTGTTCTAGTCGTTTTTGCCGCTCTTAGAATATTTAAAAATGATGTTTTTAAAATGGCTAGGCCTGTAGGCCTAAATTATTGGATTATTATTCCACGGAAGAACAAAGTACCCGTAGGCCTACATATTTTTGTAATCGGGACGAAATACTTCTTCTAAAAAATCTATTTGTAGGGGCCTACAGTATTTGATGGAAGTGGAATAGGCCCCTATTCCCTATTGTGAAGAATCACTCAGCGGACCGGCATTACTTTGGAAGGTAATTTAAATGATTGAGCGGTATTGTATTACTTCTAGGCCTAGGCCTACATGGTTTGTGGAGTGTTTTAAGTCGGCGCACGTTAATTTGGGTACGGTACCTAGCTTATGTTTTTAGGTCATTTGAAAGGTTTGTGTTGATTGACATATTAATGTTGATGTTTACGTTGTGAGTGTTTTTTTTGTCGGCTGGAGCGACGGCAGGGTGGAGGGAGGGAATTATGTTTTGTAGTGCTGGCAACTAAAGTTCTTTCCATTGATTGGATATTGCTTAACGTCTCATATTAATGCAACTTGGCTAATCTTTCCATGGGTTGGGGGGGCAACGCCCCCCACCGCCAACCCATGGAAAGATGACCCATGGATAGTTTGTGCATCAAATTTCATTTTGGAATTCCTAGTACCTACCTAGTTGATAGCACTGGTTTAGGCTGGAGTTGAGTTTGAAGATGGCTGCGTCTGGAAGTGATGGTTGTTTGTTACGTGTTGCTAGTAGGGATGGGACGTTAAACGTTTAGTGGACGGTTAGAGGTTATTAAATTCGCAAAACGTTAACTTTTTTTTTTATCACTTTTGGAGCCTACACAAACACGGGCTAGCAGATTAGGCCGATAATTTTCTAAAAATGCTCAATTTTGGTGGAGGTGCCGGGTCCCAGGCTGTATTAAAACATCTTGTCTGTTGTGTATAATATGGTGCAAGTGCCGGGTTATTAAATGCAAGTGTGAATAAAACCGTTGTTAATTATTCGTCGGCCGGTCACAAGTACAAAATTACGATTTTTGTTATTAAACTTAGGCCTCTGCCTACCTTAATTTTAAAAAAAAAAATTTTTTTTTAGAAAATAGGGTGTAGGCCTAGAACGTTTAAACACAAAACATAAATAAACATTGAAACGCGATTAGTTCAAGGGGTTTTAACGTTTACGAAATTAAACGCTTTTTCCCATCCCTAGTTGCTAGTGTCTGTTGTTTTGTGTTTATTTGTGTTTGTTTGTTCATATGAAAAGAAGAAGATGGCATAAGATGACGTAGTATTGTAGGATAGCTTAAGAAAGTGACTTGCTTATTATTTTAATTAGTGTGCCTAGTTAGTCGAAAAGTTGATAATGTAAATTGTGAACATTTTAATGCTTTGAATGATTCAATGGAAATGCCAGACGCACAGTCTGGTCCATTGAGGACTGACTTTCATGAATAGGCCTATGTAAAAGTAAATTGTAAAATTATATGCTTGTGTAGGCCTATGTGTAGTATATGTAAAAATAGCAAAATAAATAAAGATTTCTACTCCCTACTACATATGAAAAGAAGTTTTATTTTGTAAACACTTGTGTGCGCCTGTTTAAAAATGTTTTACAATTGCTCCGTTAGGATGGTTCTTCTGGTGTTTTTTCAACCAAAAAAGGAATAAAAACATCGCTGAGTAAGCCTTTTCCTTTATTTTACCCAAATAGGGTGTAGGCTAAGCCCTAGGACATCATAAAAATCAAACTTGAGCTCTCCGACATCATTTTTGACATAACAACAGGTGACTGAAGCTGTAGTTGGGGGCAGCCCCCCGTGCTAAGTCACTTTCCCACAAATTTATTATGGAAGGCCGGTATCTTTCCTGGTCAAAAGTTGGCAACCCTACCCTAGGCCTAGTTGTGCACACAAACATCCACTCCAAATATCCACAATCAACAGTAGGCTAGGCCTAGGCCTAGGTTACAAGCAAACCAGGCTGCCTAGGGCAATAGCCAATAAGTAACCGGCCTAGGCTAGGGTCGGATGACCACTGTGCGGACAGTTAAGGTTTTCGGACGTCCCCTCCCACTCTCAAAATCGATTTTTAATCGATGTTGCTGTAGATCGACTTAAAATTTCGACTATCCACTTCCAGACATCTCATTGGTTAGTTTTCAAACGCTGTAGCCAATCACAGCCATAAAATTATATTATATAGCCAAGGGAAAGAGAAACAGACGAATTTACCAGCCTGCGGACGGGCGAACCTAGTGGCGGACAGCGCGAGGAACACTCTGCGGACACCTAATGGCGGCTGTCAGACGCTCTCTACAGCTGACTTTGAACCCTTGTAGTTTCGTTAATATACATTAAATGTTAATTAGTCCTTGAAAATAATATTTATTAGTGATTCAGTTACATATATAAGTAGTTTAAAACTCGCACAAGATTCACCTAGAGCCTATATTGCCTTGACCCAAGTTCCATTCCGTTGGCTATAGACGTCAATCACAACAAGGTGGCTTATTGCTGCGTAGATATCGCTAATTTGCCATATCAAGTAACTTTGTTATGTTATTGATTAATTAATAACAATATACTTAAACAATAAATATATAGGAATAATAAAATTACCGCGTAAAGATCGACTGCCGCACTGCTTATCGCCTAGGCCTAGGTGGCCTAGGCCTACTTACCTCGGTCAAGAAATTGGGCCTAGGCCTACACGTAGACCGTGGAAAATATATTTAAAGGGTATTATTTGAGTTCTTTATTCAATTATAAGTGATTTACAGTAGGGCACACATATTTATTATAGGTAGTTTCCCAGTACAGAGCGATCCTGACGAACTGCAACTGAAAATTCTCGCCGAAAACGGAGAGCTGTCCGCGAGATAATTCTCGTACCTACACACCAAAAAATCTTCCCAGAGCTGTGTAGTACACTAGAATATATTACTTTTATGAATTTACAGTAGTTTGTATATGTTTACTTATTACTTCATTATATTTATGTGTAAGAGGCCTGTGAGGATCTGTGGAAACAACAAAACGGGGGTGTCCAACGGAAGTGTCCAACGGGAGTGTCCGACTGTCCGCAGGATGGTTCACGCTCACAGATACTTCAAAATAATAATTCTGGTTACTAAATAGACAGCTATATGTCGTCAAAACTTATTTCCAGTAAAGGAAACATGTAGTATTTAAGTAATTTTGTGTAAATAAAAGGGTTCCCGTAATCTACGCGCCTCGAAGAACTGCATGAAAAATCCTCTCAAAGGTGAGTGTCCGCGGAGTGGTTTTCGAACGCGGACACGTCAAAATAACTTCTCAGGCTCTTTATTATAATAGTTTATTCACTTATCATTTATTTTAAGTAGGCTACATGTATTTATTTAATATATTTGAAGTGTAAGAGGTCCTGCAAGTGCATTGCGACGAACTGCAAGTGAAAACAAACTGCGTCCGCAGGCTGGTCAAGGGCCGAATCGTGTGGGCGGAGTCTGCGGACATGACGCTTTTGTTAATTATCGACCACTATTTACGCTTTCCTGCAAAAAAAGTTGATGATTATCAATAATTAAATATCCTTCAATTGTATAAAATGATCGTACGATATAAAATTGCACTAAATAATAACAAAAATACTTACCAAACTTCGGTTCAAATTCTTGATGGCTGTTTAGCAGACCTAGAAAACTCGCGATCTCGACACATAACCTACAATTTTGTTTTATAATAATAATACCGCCGGTGGTATTTTAGCCAATGAGACGTTTTCTTACAGAGGATTGAATTTCGGATGACGTGAAACCAAATTACCCAATGAAAAGGTTCAATTTAAATCCTTTAAGGTAAGTTTAAAACGGAAATGTCCGCAGAGTGTTCCCGTCCGCACAGTGGTAATCTGACCCTAGGCCTAGCCCCACTCAACAAACAAGCAAGGCAAGGGGCCTAGGCAAAGGACAAGGGACAGACATGTCAATGCACATTTAAATGGATTATGTGTATGCCTAGGCCTGCCAAGCCCCCTTGTTTAGCTAGCACTAGGGCTAGCCCTAGCCCTAGGCCTAGTAGGCCTAGGCCCTAGGCTAGGGGCCTAGGAAGTCTCATAGGCCAAGTCATAACTGGAACACAGTGAAGTGGCCTAAAGCTATAATAACAAATCAACCATGGGCAAAATGAATGGTCTAGAGTACGCTAGCTTATAAACAGTTAGGGCCTACCTAGGCTAGGCCTATGGCCAAGGGTTAACCGATGGATCGAGCTTGACGATCCGAGGCTCGCAACTCCATTGTAGGATAGGCCCTAGATGCCTAGGGAAGGCCTAGCTCAAAGCAATTCTGAAAATCATAGTTTACCTGTCATTTAGTTGATCTTCCGAACCTGGGAGTGGATGCACTACAAAGTGCAATGATGACATATTGAAACGCAGTTATTTTCACGAAAATTATATACAAAATGCATCAAAAACATGAACAATTTCAAGAAAATTTGGTTTACATTAACATCGTCGCCATGTTTTGTGTATTTGTGAACGGTGAAGGAAACGGAAATACGTCACTTCGTTCGAGAACGCGCTTCCAGCCCTTCCAACCAAACTTGACCAACGAAAGCAAAGAAAATTTGATTTAATTAACTGATAATTATTTGTGAACGATCACATTAATAAGTCAGCTCTAGGATAAAACGTTGGGTATATTCTTCGCGCTGATAATATTACCAAAAATACCAAATACCAAAAATATTTTGTTTGTGGTTTATGATTTATTTGCATGGTTTGGTATGGTATTGGCCGTATGGAAAAAAAGCAATTGAAAGCTAAAAAAGAAGAAGAACGAGAAATAAATTTAAATGGCTGACACAACTGACATGGCAATGTTTATGCTGTAATCTTTGTAAATTTTCGTAAGCCCTATCTACAAAATGCATGGCATTCAGGCAGTACTCCACGGAGGATTTTCTACGTCAAGGTAAAATAAGGCTAGGCCTAGGCCTAGGGGCCTAGCCCGGCCAATATTACCAAAATAAAACTTGCTAACTAGGGCCTACCTTTGTGTAGGGTCTATCCAGGTTTAGGCAGACCCTGGGTCGCATGGCCTAGGGTCTAGGCCTAGGCTAGGCTAGGCCTAGACAGGTCCTGGCTCACATATCGTCAGTCTAATGAAAGTGTTTACATTTCTTTCTGCATTTGAGTTATTTTTACTCGGTTTGGTAGGGCCTAGGAGGCCTAGCTAGCAGAATCTCTACTTTCTAATAGGCTCACTGAGACCCAAGCAAAGCATAGGCTAGCCGGTAGGCCTAGGCCTACTCTTGCGGTTGGGGTCAGCCAACTTTTTGACACTGCGATTTTGGGGAAAAGCATAGGTTAAGGGGGGTAGTGCAAAGCGCGTATGTTGTAATAATAATGATAATATTGTAAAACATACGTGCTTTGCGCCCCGCCCCCCCCCCCCCCGCCTCCCCCTCCCCCTAACCTATGCTTTTCCCAGTTGACTGACCCCAACCGAAAAAGTACCGGCTAGCCTACTTCAAGGGACGCTCTACAATTAGCTCAACATTTAAGTTTTCCGTTACTGTTATAGGCCTAGGTCTAGGGCTACGTACATATCAGGACGCTCAAGGTAGTTTAAGGTAATAAAACAGTTTGAAGGAATCGTTTTGAAAAACCTTCCCATAGGGCCTAGGTAGGCCTATAGGCCTATCAATTCAAATGCAAAGCAATTTGATGGAACAGCTATTAAAGTAGATATCCAACATAGCTGCACAGCACTGCTGGCCAGTCATAACCTTTTCCGATGTTTGTCTTATAAATATTAAATAGGCCTAGGGCCTATCTCCCACTAGGTAGCTTTGACACGCAAGGTTGCGAATTCAAAGGTAGGCCCTAAGTACTGAGCGAAAACGGAAAGCCAAGGCCTATCCTTCCCATTGCTTGAAAAACAAACCAGAGAAAGCGGAAGGTGGCGAGATGGCGAGGGCATGGCGCATGGAACTGCTGTGAAATGTAGGCTATACCCTATCAGTCTTAGGCCTACTCTAAAGACATTACATTTTCCAATTATTTATTTTATTTTATTTTTTTTTTCTGTGCAAAGTTGGCCTCTTCAGCCATTCTTCTGTCTTGCTATCCAATATAAGAGTGCCTCCTTTTCTATCCTGCTCAGGTCATCGGGCAGGGAGTCAATGTCAATTGTTTTTACTATTTCCCTCGCCACTAATTCTCGGAATGTAGGCCTAGGTAGTGCATTCATATTTCATCATTATCTGTTGCCACGTTCAACTTCAACTCTGCGTTGTGTCGGCATTGAAGATAGGCTTCTCCATCTTCTACTGTCCTGCCATATCACTCTTCTCCTTTCACCACATTCCAGTCTCCTCTTCACTGTTCCACATATTTTCTCACAATATTCTACAATTGTTGTCGCAATCCATCCAATTCCATCATCCTTCTCGCTAATCTCGCTCTTTCCATCCTTTGGACATGTCCAAACCACTTTAATCTTCTCTCTCCACTTCGCTCCATTAAATTCCTCACGCCTACTTGATCTCGGATATCCTCTTTCCGTATTCGGTCCCATCTAGTCTTACATACAATGCTTCTCCAAAACTTCATAGCCTGCACAAGGTTCTCATCCACTGTTATCATATTCCAAGTCTCTGCTGCATATGTCAGTATTGGAATAAAGTAGGTCTGGTAGATGGTAACAATGCACTTCTTTGGTACTTCTCTGTTCCATATGATATGACTAGGAAAACGCTTAAGTCCCGCCGCGTTGTTGGATGAGCGTAATTGGTGCATTGAGCTGCCATGTGTTATGCGGATTTTCTGTTGTTCTGTGAAAAAATCAGAACTTTGTTGAAATTTTTTTTTAAATTAAATCAAATTAAATAAAAAATTAACTTAATTTTTTAAAATTAATTGTAATTTAAGAAAAGGAAAAAATCGTAATATTGAAATTTTCATAAGAAATAATTATTCGATTGCGCACAAATTTTACACGAATATATTAATTCTTAAAATTAAGGTTCTGTGAAAAAATCATTAAAATCGGATAAAGCATGTAGGTGTTATAAGCCGAAGAAATTTTTAAAAAATCGAAAAAAATCGTAAAATTGCGATTTTCATGAGAAATAGTTTTTCGATTGCGCTCAAAAAGGTGGCAGTTCTTAGTTCAGAGATTTCGAAGGCATCCATAAAATTTCATCGCAATCGGAGTATCGGTTTAGCCGGAATCGTGTTAACAGACAGACAAAAATACAAAAAAAAAGAAGAAAAAAAACATTCCGGATTTTTTTCTCCAGTGTAGTGAAATGGAATCTTCGCTTCGCTCGCTACGCTCATCCAACTATGAGGTCTCGGATAGATTGGAATAACCCAACAGCTTGCTGCGTCCTTCTTCCTATCTCTGGTTGAATTCTTCTATCGCATGGGCATGCTACTATACTCCCCACGTACCGGTACTTAAAATTCTCCACTTGAAAATATGTCCTCCTAGTAGAATCCTGACATTCTTCGTTTTATCACGTTTAATCAGCATTGTTTCACTCATTGCCACTTCCAAACACCAGACCCATTCTCCTGCTACCACACTCCACACATCAACTTGAGATTACACCTCCTCTTCATCCTCTCCCCACACAAAAAGATCATCTGCAAATAACATTATTTTCATACATTCTTCTCCGATTCTCTCTACAACTTTCCTAGTGATTTCATCCATAACAATAATGAACAATAGTGGTAGGCCTACACTTCCTTGTTTTAACTTTTAACCCACTCCCTAATGTAAAACCACTGTAATTCCACCTCTTGTCTTTACAGCACTTCTAGATATATCGAGTAGGCCCTACACCTCTTTCACTCTTGTTATTATTCCTTTGTTAACTCCTATATTTTGCACTTGCATCCCAAATCTTCTCTCTCTTGAGGCTTATAAATCTCCTTCTAGCCCTATAGCCTAGAGTTTCTAATTCTACTAGGTATCTATTATTCTTTCATAGATCTTGGAGTGACATGTCAGTGTTATTGTTATCCCTCAAATATGTATATTTATATATTTTTTTTGCATAGGGTAGGCCTAGGCCTAATTGAGTGTCCAAAGTTTTTCAAGGTGTCAAATGGGTTGCAGTAACACAAAGGTTGAGACCAAGTTTTGCTAGAGAGTGTTACACTGAAGCAAACAAACCTAATGATAGGGCTGGGCACAAAAATTGATATTTCGATATGATATCGATAATTGGAAATATAATCGATACGGTATTGATATTTGATTTCATATCAAATATCGAAATTTACACAAAAAATGCTAAATTTCGTAATGTTGGTGGAGGTGCCGGGTAGGTAGTCTAAATTAAATTAAACTGGCTGGTGCATTTGGTGGACCTTCCGGGTCATAAAACGTGATTGTGAGATCGTAAAAATCATTAAAGGTTTATGGTGATACCTTATAAACCCTGTTTGGCCACAAATTATGAAAAACAAACCCACTCTTTAATTTTTTTTTTTTTTTTTACAAACACTTAGGCCTACATTTCGATACATCAATATCATATCGAAAGTTTTCGTGTGATATCAATAATTGAATGATATGTCATAGCCCAGCCCTACCTGATGACCATCATAATTATCTAAAATTTATGTTTTTCCAGAGTTTTGGCGTTTAGTAGGAAGTGTTTGCCACTTCCAAAACTATCTATCCCGACAAGGAGTTTAAGAACTACAAACGTCAAGCAGTCCCGCTGGCCAAACAGATCAAGTGCAAAGACGAAAACAAACCTTGAGCCTCCAGCTGAAGCGCCTCTTGAAGGTGGTCCACTTCAACCCTACAGTCTGTTAAAACCCTTGGGGTTTACAGTCGCTGTAAGTACGGTAGATCTTAGCAGTATTAGGAGGGTTCAAGTGCCTAGTAACCTAAGATAACTTAATTACTAGGGCTAGGATGTTCCTGACATCTCCTTTTTTCTACTAGTAATTACATGCCTCAAAAATAGTTTTAAGTACATTTCTAAAGTTACTGATACCAAAAATACAGTTTAGGCTGTATTGCCTGTCAATGACTAGGTAGGTATTTTTGGATGAGCGTAGCGAGCGTAGCGAGCGAAGCGAAAACTTCAATTTCACTGACCCCTCAAAAAATTTAGCTCCAATGTTTTTTTGTTTGTTTTTTTTTTTTTTTTTTTTGTCTGTTTGTTCGCACGATTCCGGGCAAACGGCATAAGCGATCTTGATGAAAATTTGACAGGACCTTCGAAATCTCTGAACTTAGACGTGCCACGTTTTTGGGTACAATCGAAGAAATATTTCTCATGAATATCGCACTTTTACGATTTTTTTCGATTTTTAGTGCGATATTTTCGTGACATTTGGGCCGATTCTGACCAAACGGGTGGGGCAACAACGTTCATATTTCACATGAACATTAAGGTTATGGTGATGTAGTACCTTTTGAAAGAATAAGTTGAAAAAGTTAGCCAGAATCCATAGAATAAAGGTTTTGATATGAGTTTTTTTAGGTTTATAATAACCATTAACAAGTAACATTTGAAACTCGACAACAATCACCTACAATGCATTCACAAAGCACTTGCAAAGGAAAAGTGGTCCCACTCAAACTAAAAACTTACAAAAACGCTCATCCATCAACGCGGCGGGACTTTAGCGTTTTCCTAGTAAATTTTAATGCTTTTTATGAATTAGGTTGTTTTTTGAAATTTCAAAGGTAGGCCTGGCCTACTATTGTAGGCTATAATTTTGATTAACTAGGAAAACGCTTAAGTCCCGCCACGTTGATGGATGAGCTTTTTTACAAGTTTTTAGTTTGCGTAGGACCACTTTTCCTTTGCAAGTGCTTTTTGAATGCATTGTAGGTGATTGTTGTCAAGTTTCGATTGTTCCTTGTTAATTTTTATTATAAACCCCAAAAAACTCATATTAAAACCTTAATTTCTATGGATTCTGGCTAACTTTTTCAACTTACTACATCACCATAATGTCCATGTGAAATATGAACGTTGTAGCCCCACCCGTTTGGTCAAAATCGGCCCAAATGTCACGAAAATATCGCACTAAAAATCGAAAAAAATCGTAAAACTTCGATATTCATGAGAAATATTTCTTCCATTGTATCCAAAAACAATACACCTCTAAGTTCAGAGATTTCAAAGGTCCCCTCCAATTTTCATCAAGATCGCTAAATGCCGTTTGTCCGGAATCGTGCGAACAAACAGACAAAAAAAAAACACCCGAGCTAAATTTTTTGGGGGGTCAGTTAAATTGAAGTCTTTGCTTTGCTCATCCAATAATTTGATAAAAATAAAAATTGTAGAGTACCTACCCTAGAGTTTGAGTGCAATGTCTAGCAGTGCCAACTCCAAATATGGGGAAAATGAAATTGTTACAACATCAAGCTGAGCATGCAAAGATTTTTTTGCCCCTGTCACTTTCCATCTCTCCCTCAACCCCTGGTGTAGTTTTTAAATACTGCAACCAGGGATGCCCCAAAAAACACCCCCTCAAAATATAACGAATCAAATATCTAAAATTAGCAAATTGAAATAGCACAGAAATTTGAGTAATCTGTTTTTACTTTTTACGTCCTTTTTTTAGTGATTTTAAGGTACTTTTTGTCATTTTTAAAGGGCTTAAACATCCAAGCCATATTAAAACCCTTTATAGTGCAGTGGTATCCATATTTACCACCACCTTTCAAAATCTACACAATTAAATCTGCCAGTTTTTCATACAATACACCCGGCCAAAAAGCTGCTTTGTTTTGTTCTGAATTGGTAGCATTTTTCCTTACTAAATTCTAATGGTTAGAAGTTAGAACAATTTTTGTAATTGATCAAAAATCAAATTGTGTATAAAAATACACAAATTTCCAGGATGTCCCGGATATTTTGTTTGCCTGTAGTAGACCTAGATTCAATTTAAACGTGCAAAAAAATTGGGGAAAATTGAAAAAATCTAATTTTTGAAAATAGACTGATATTATTATTTTTTACTTTGATAGGTCAAAACTGCCAATTTGGAATTCAAAATCAGAATTTTTTTCCTAAAAGATCAAGAAAAAAAATACCAATAAAATTCTTTTTAAAAAATAACGAATTTCAAATTGTTAAGGTAGAAAGAAAATTTTTGGGTCCCAACATTATGCCTAGGGTTATTACTGTCATTGGTGACATGAACTATGTGATGTATGAACACTTGAACTACCCGCCTAGAGCGTTGCAGTGAAGTGGAGCTTTTTGTCGTGGGATCTGAGGGGCGGTGGGGTTAGTGAGTTGTAGTTGCTCCCGTCTTGTTATTGTAAAGTCATGTAACATCCTAGTGATTGTGAGTGTATTCTTTAATAAATCAACAGTTAATCCCTATCCGAAATATCATTGATGATTCATATTGTGCCCCCTAACATATAGGGTGAGTTAGGGTAAAGATGAGACACCAAAATAAGTGGGGCAAATATAAGACAGATTAATATATATTTCAATTGTTACACTAAGCATCTCACATTGCACTTAAAACATAGCTTAATGTTTAATCTGATGAATTTGATGATGAAATGGAAGATATTGAAGATACAAATCATGATGAGCCCAAGCAAAATTTGCCTGCACACAAGGAAACAATGATCAATGAAGTAGACTATGTGCTTGTGGCTTTTCCAGGCCAAAGACCCAAAGTATTTTTTCAGTTTGCCTGCATTGTACAGTCAATTGAAGATAATGACGATTTATTTACTGTTCCATACAAAGTACAAACTATACAATACAACTATACAATAATCTATTCATGTAATTATCTGTGTAAAAACCTATTTACAACTATTGAGGATGACATTAGCCCAATTAACTTTAGTCAAGTGGTTCAAGCAGAGATTGTAACTTCTGGCGATCGTTTCAAGTACATTAAAGTAAAGTACCCTTCTTAGACTTAGAGGCGCGATTACATTCAGAAAATCGTAAAAAATAGTCCTATTGATCATATATTTTTTTCCCCTTCTGTTCCTATTGAAATACATTTTCAACAATTTTTTGCAAGTATTCTGATATTTTTATGAAGATGTTCCATGACTTTACCTACTCTATGAAAAGTACCTTTTTCTCGCCGTTAAAATATATCGAACTTGTCATGTTTGTATTTTCTAAACTAATCAAGCGATTCAAATATTTTTTTTTGCATTGTGTAGAAAATGCCCCTCACTGTCTTAATTTTACCCCGCCACAATCCTCTTCCACATCCTCTAAGAGCTAGCCACCTGTCTCAGTTTTGCCCCAGGGGTGTCTCATATTTGCCCCCAAGGTGTGGGTAAAAATGAGACACAGTTTTTATTTTTTAAATATACTAATCTATAAGCTTGATATATTATAGCATATTGCACTTTGATCACCTTGAAACACACTTTCAGCACATATTTATTGTTTTTGAATATCTCTTCAACTTTTTGTTTTAGGTGGCAAAGTTTGAAAAATTGTCTCATTTTTACCCTTACTCACCCTACAACAAACTTATTTGTTTTAGAGGTAGCCTACTGTTGGCAAATCTCTTTAAATTACTATCCTGCACGGACTACTACAATTCTAAGTTCTTAACTCAAACCCTATAATTTATTTTCACAGTTCAGTGCTGCCAGTTTTACTGGCGCAACAATTTGGCAGTATGAGAATATGAGGTCCGCCACTCTGTCCCTAGTTCAACGGCCTATGGGCTGGGTTCAAGACAAGCTATTTACTGTGAGAAAACAGGTAAGCCCAAGTCTAATTGTCATTAGTAGTACTTTTAAAGTAAAAAGGAGTTCTGATGCTTAAGTTATCATGGACAACCAACAATGCATGAACCAGATTTGTTAAGCTCTACACTTATCGTGGCATTGAAGATCTGGTCAGAGTCACTGCAAGGCATGTCTTCTTAGAACTCGTTCATTGGTAAAATGTTGGCCCTTTTCTAGAGTGCGGTCGTAATATTACAGCGAGGCGAGACATAGATGGGCGCGTAGCAGTATGGCCGCACATAGTTACGTCCGCAATCTTTGCGTTTGAAGGGCGTCTATTGTATTTTCAACAATGTTTGAAGCTGCATCGATACTCGATAGTGCTGCTATTTGCCACATTTTGGTGATAAATAGGTTTAGTATGATACAGACTGCACAGGTAAGTTTGTGACACTTGTTGAATACTATGTAGTTTTGTCAAGATGATGTCTTAAAAGGGGCTATGTTATTGATTAGGATATCATGTAGGGCCTACAGCACTTAGCACTTTAAACATTCTGGTCCCAAAACTTGAATTGTAATGTAATATAGTATTGTTCATATTAGGACGGATGGTGCCGCAAAACATAATAAAGTTGTGAACTACACGATTGTTTAATTGCATCCAGATACAGAATAGAATGCAAACAGGATAAGGCTGGGGCTTAGACGGCTCGCAACGAGCTCTCCACAGAATAGGCTACGACTACACATGGCGATTTCTCCGCACGGGAGTCGGGGTGGCCTGTGTAAAAACAACATCGGAAATCACGGAGCAAGAGCAAAATCGCAGACCTGCAACCGCTCTGTGTAGTCGCTCTCATTCAACTCAATGTGTTGACCTTGGTTTGCGGGTCCGGGCCGTCCGCAACGAGCTCAACATGCTGCGGTAAATTTCACCCCCTGCGAGTCACCCGCGTATGTGTAATTGCTCTCATCTAAAATCATGTGTTGCCCTTGTTTTGCGAGCACCCTGCTAGTCGTCCGCAATGTGTAGCCCCGGCCTAAGGAACGAACGCTCTTAAGTTTACGCTGCCTTATAAACATAGCAGACATGAAGGCGGCAGATTACAATGAAATTACAACAGTAATTATGGTATATCTCTGGGAAAACACCAAATGCGTTTGACAGTTTAGCGACCACGCAATGTATGATTCTCCTTGGGCTTAATTGATGTTTAAAGTTGGAACAATATGGAATTTCCCATAACTCTCAATTAAACAGAGTAAACAACATTGTAGAACATATTTTAAAATACAGAAAATACAATGGAAAACGCAACTGGTATGAAGCACGAGGTGGGTTTACAAGCTCTACTGAATCCCCTAGTGGACTTTAGGGAAACCTAGCTTGTAGAGATTCAGTAGACCTTGGCCACCGCTTTATAAACTAGTCTGATTTCTTATTCTATTTGAAAACAAAAGATGTTGAGGCTCAATTCAATAGGTTTAAATAAATATTTACGTTAGGCCTACAATATCTTATAGGTTTGAACCGTTGCGGAATTTGCTGTCCATATATACAGCACAGTACACAACTGGTCCCGGTTATTTGTCTAAAATTTCAACGCCATCAGTTGAACTGTTTTACATGTGTGAAACAAACAAACAGACAAAACACAATATTAAAAAAGGCTCGTCTCATTTGAGTTCTTTATTTTATTTTATTATTATTATTATTTAACGTCTATCCTATTCAGTTAAAAAACTGATTTACAAAGGAGGACAACTAAATAAATTTAATTACATAGATGCAGACACAACAATGAACTACAGTTAAGTAAACAGTATGTGGAATGTGGGAGATCCGTGGTTCGATTCCCGGTTGGGGCGGACTTTTTTAATTTCTGAATTGTAGTAAATAAAAACAATTACACCCACGGGAGTGTTTCCCGATCAACCAAATCGAGAAAAAAAGTATTTGAAATAGTAATATTACAACAACAATGCATTGAAACACAACAATTTTGGTCACAAATTCAAAAAGGACAGACTCAGTAACTTCACTCTGTCATAAATTCTTATTGTTTTATGTTACAGGGTTCCTTTCGCCAAGAGATCAGCAACTGGTGGAACGGTTTGAGCGAAGGCGAGCGATTGTTTGTCCCGATCTGTTTTGCGAATTGCCTGGTGTTTGCTGCTTGGCGAGTGCCAAGGCTACAAGGTGTCATGGTTCAATACTTCTGTTCTAATCCGGCCTCAAGTAAGAGAAGTACATCAAATAAGTTGATCAAGATTTAACAATAAGCCCTACTTAACCCTTTATAGGGCAAAAAAGTGGGACCCAAAATTTTGCTTTCTACCTTTGCAATTTGAAATTCATGATTTTTTTAAAGAATTTTGGATTTATTTTTTATTTTTTCCCTTGATCTTCTAGGAATAAAATGCTGATTTTGGATTCCAAATTGACATCAAATTTGAAAAAAAAATCCAAAATTTTATTTTATTTTCAAAAATTAGATTTTTTTTGCAATTTTTCCTTTTTTCCATTTTTTTTACACATTCAAATTGAATCTACTACAGGCAAACAAAATATCCGGGACATCCCGAAATGTTTGTATTTTTGTGTTTTGATACACAATTTGTTTTTTGAACCATTACAAAAATTCTTCTAATCATTAGATTTGAAAACGGAAAAATTCTATTAATTCAGAACGAAATAAGGCAGCTTTTTACCCGGGTTAAAAGGATGGAAAACTGGTAGATTTAATTGTGTAGATTTTGAAAATTAGTGGTAGGCCTAAGTATACCTTACCAGTAACCTATAAAGGGTTAATTCAAGCCCCAGATATGGAATTTTAATATGTTAATCAATAATTTTTCCTAAATCATAGTTTTTTAGTTATTTAAAATTTGTTTTTAATATTTTTGGTACCACCTTAGAAACAACAAGATTCCTCAATAGTCAATATTTAATAAATACCTTCATGTAGTCATGCTGTGTTATTGATACTGTTCATGCATCTGTTACTATTTGC
Organism: Sweltsa coloradensis; assembly: GCA_024449915.1. NCBI lineage: Eukaryota > Metazoa > Arthropoda > Insecta > Plecoptera > Chloroperlidae > Sweltsa > Sweltsa coloradensis. Next base: position 52,894 of record JAMZAV010002186.1, read on the forward strand.
TGTTAACAGAATCAATATGCTGGCCCATGTTCCTCTCAACGTTCAGCCATTACTCTGGGTTCCACCTCTTAGCCAACATGTACGTTCTTCACAGTTTCTCCACGGGTAAGAAGCACATTTGATTTTATGCACAGTAATTAGAGGTTTGTACATGAAAACAACATTTTGTGTGTAGATGCTACAAAGCACTATTTTTTCACTTAAAACCAAGGTTTTCTAAACCTATTTTATTTTATTTAACAGTATCTACAATTTGTTTAATACAAATTTTAATTCAGTTAATATTTATTCAAACTTGATGAAATAATTTCAAAATAAAATTTTAGAAAATCTTCACATGCCTAAGTTCCTAACCTTCTAGGAAGTGGCCTCTAACAATAATATAATATATGCATAGTTTTCTGTCGGCCTATGCATGTCACGTCTCACGATAAAAACCAAACATACCGACACAGACACAAATACCATGCCTGAGATACCTTGGGCATGTCGAAATACTTTAGTTGTCTGGTAGGTAGATGTTTTGTTCACGTGCCCATCCAGACATGTGATGCTTTGTTTACTTGCTTGATACACTCGTATACTTGCTTCAACAAAAGAATGCAGATGCTTGGTAGTGGTGGGGGTAGAATGAATGCGCGGTAAATGGAATGTCGCCTTTGTGTATGATAGAGAAATATCTTTTACCAACGCAAGGAAAATTATCTGTGCTAGATCACAGAGTTCCTCCGTGTGCTAGATCCACTCTGAGCTAGCGTGAATAGAGTTGACAAAGTTGTTATGTTGGGAAAACAATTTTGAGCTACCTGCATTCTTTCTTTGGGACCACTATACAATAATTTAGTTGACCATCACTTGTCAATCATGTATTGGCTATTGGTAGAGATGTGCAAAAATGGTGACAACGAAATTCGCGAATTTTTTTAAAGTTGCAATAATCCCTTCAAATTCAGTTTGCACATGAATCTCATGAATTGTGATTGAATGGTACCAATTTCCAATTCGCTAAATTTCGCGAAATTTTAGTTGATACCGCGAACTAGTGGCAAAATTAGCAATTATGTCCTTAAATGCGAACTAGGTCGCAAAATTTTTAAAAAAAACAAATTTCAAAGTTTTGGTGGAGGTGCCGGGTCGAAGTCGAAATTAAATTAATACTTGCTGGTAGATATGGTGGAGGCGCCGGGTCATACAACGCGATTGTGAGATCTTAATAATCGTTTGAACGAGAGTAAGCTCAAAATACTTCAAATCCATATCAAAAGACACATAAAAAATGCATAATTTCGTAAATTTGGTGGAGGTGCCGGGTAGACGAAATTAATTCTGGTAAAAACTGTCTGAAACTTTGAAAACTGAAGGCTGAAATTGAGCTTAAAATTAAAACTGATTCTGAACTTCACTCTCATGAGCTTGTTTTTCTTTTAAATCATTAAAATCAATCAATTATCCTGAAACGTTTTTTTTTTTTTTTTTTTTTTAAGTTGTGCATGAGAAAATTGTTTTTTTTTAGTAAATCGCGACAAATCGCGAAATTTTATTTTTAAGGCGCGAATTTTCAAACTTTAAAAAAACCATTTTTGCACATCTCTAGCTATTGGGCTATGAGTTACTCAAGCTCTGTCACACACATTTAATTGCCGCGCCTCAAAAAACCACTCTCATCTTGACACAATTAGTGTCGTTCAGATGAAAGATGACATTTTTTAAGCCATGTTATGAAAATGCAGAAAAAACACATGAAAATCAAATAATCATATGGAAAACAAGTTTTTCGTGTCAGATTTTAAGTCTGGTGCGCGTCACGTTTGATGTCAATCAGGACTGCTGCACTTGGTTGCTGCATCATGCCCACTGGGCTCACCCGCAATTCATCCCTAGATCACAGTGAGGTAGCTTTAGGGATATTTTATGATTTAAGTAAAGCGTTTGACACTATTGACCACGCTCGTCTTCTTAATAAACTTGATATTCTGGGAATTAGAGGGAAAGCTAAGGATTGGATATCATCTTTTTTATCAGAACGTTCACAGATTGCAGTAATTAACAATACCATCAACGGCACTACAAGCCATCACTTCTCTTCTCCCCTCATGGTAAAAAGCGGTGTTCCACAAGGAACAATCCTTGGACCTCTTGCATTCCTATTATATGTGAATGATGCATCGAATTACTTAAAAGAGGGGAAAGTAACGCAATATGTAGATGACTTCAGTCATCTCTTAACAGCAGACAAGAAATTCACGGAATCGCTTATAGCGGTGGCAAATTCACAAGCCAATGCAATGGAATCTTATTGCCAGACAAACCTCCTTGCCCTACAACCAGCAAAAAGTGTATACCTTTCCTTTCATTCTTCATACACATCCCAAATCTCGAGTCCACTCATTCGAAGCAATGGGAAGTCTATTAGCCGAAACACAATGGCGAAGTTCCTTGGGTTAGTCCTAACAGACACTCTTAATTGGTCGCCACATGTGGATCAACTATGCGCCAAAATCAGAAGTAGCTGTTATCTGCTTCGTAGGCTGAAACCACTCGTTGACCTGTCTGTATTAAAACTAGTATACCATGCTCATTTACATTCACATATAGCATATGCAATCTTATTTTGGGGGGGTCCTCTAGTGCACATCGTGTTTTCATTCTACAAAAACGAGCCATTCGTATACTATCGGGAGCATCAATTTGGCAATCATGCCGCAAACTGTTTCCCAAGCTCAACATTTTAACAGTCACATGCTCACTCATACTAACTGCAGCACTCTTTGTGCATACCAATCAGAAACTTTTTTTAACAAACTCTTCTGTACATAGCTATCCTACTCGCTCCCAGAATAGTCTCCATGTACCCCATCATAAGACAACAATGTATGCCAAAGGGCCACACTATCTGTGTATCGCAATATACAATAAACTTCCTACACAAATTAAGAGCATCAAACAAGCCACAATATTCAAACAAGAACTAAAATCACATTTGTGTAGCAAAGGTTACTATTCTCTTCAAGAATTTTTTCAATCTTAAGGCCAAAGGAGGATGTGTCGTTGACCTGGTGACTCATTATTATGATACCAAGCGGAGGAAGTACAGGGAAATGGTTGGATGTGGGATAAGTGTGAATGGAGGCTGAACCTAGCCTCACACCTGGTATTAGAAGTATTTTATTGTTTTAAATATTACTGTTTTAAATACTAAGCTTTATATTGTACCTACATTGTTTAAATATATTGTTGTGTAATTTTGTATTAATGTAACATACACACATTGACGATGCCCATACAGTGTGCCATGTACCTGTCTAGTTGGTGAATAAAATCTGAATCTGAATCTGAATCACTGCCGCCAGTTACTGAGCCACAGTTGACGTCACGGGAAAAGAGATGGACAAGATATACCTACTTTTTTTTCTTTTTATATGCCCGCATTTTTGGCTTACTGGACTGGGCTATCATGCATTTTGCATAATTTGCATTCCAGTAAAATTTACGGCATAATTATTGTCTTATTTATTTTTGTTTTGTTTTGCGTATTCAAAATATTCTATTGACTTATCCATGGCTGTTTATTTTAGGCGCAGTGGCTGCGTTAGGTAAAGAACAGTTCCTGGGTCTGTACCTAAGTGCTGGAGTTGTGTCGTCGATGGCGAGCTACCTATACAAAGCCGTGACTCGCCAGCCAGGGCTTTCATTGGGAGCGGTGAGTTGAGACCCACCTCGACATACTAGTCATTGTTTTGAGAAACTCTGCATCGGGACAAAATCAAAGACTGTCCCGTTTTCAGCTCCTGGTGACCCTCAAACATCTTTTGAAAGGCTGAAAATAATGATTTTTGTTTTTTCATTTCATCATTGATGTCATGTAATAATAATAATACCCATTTATGCATGCAAAATTTCACTTTAAAATGTAATCTCTCTAGAGAATATTTATGATCAATTACGAACGTTATTACTTATTAGGACTAGGTTATGAGCCAATGGTATATCATCATCATGACGATATTGATTAAAAATAAAAATAAATACAAATTATTATCATACCGAAACATTTTTCCAAATTTCAAAAAATATAAAAATTTGTATCACGGACTGTGTCTACTACAAAAAGGGTTGTTAAGTTTGTGCTTAAATGCATAACAATTTTTTTGTTTTCCGTGTTCTAATTGGGACGAATTTATAGGCTGTCTGGCACCTCCACCAAAATAATTATTTTTCGACATTCAAACTCAAGGGGCAAGTACTCGAGTTTGAGTCGAGTACAAAATACTTGACTTGACTCGAAATTCTGGGTACCCGATCCGTACACTCCTACACATTATTGAAATGTTGAACTTCTTGCAAATTCACAGCAGACGTGTGGAATACTTCTGGTTTAAGTGCTGGTACTTTGTTCATATGAACATAATACCCATGTGCCCAGTGAACATTAAATTGTTTTAAATTTTAGACATTTCACATTTTTACATTTTATATGTCTTACCCCAGTCAAATTGGATTTGTAATTTTCTGATTGTATTACAAATTACTGTCTCGTTTATCTGTTGAGAGGACGCTGGCATGTTCATTTTACGCACTTACAAATTTCTCAGCCAATTTCAGTCGCATCTATTTGCGATTGATTTTATATAATATGGCAATGGTCAAACTAATCTACCACCAAAGTGTAGGACGGTAATAAAATAGGAATTTGTACAACCTTTTGACGGCAGTGCGTTATTGTTGTGGTATGTGACAGATTTCCCACCAGAGCGCAGAACGATCGACGTTTGGTCACCGCCATGTGTAAGTTCCGCTGGAACCACAATGTAAAGAGTTCTGTGACCAAACCCCGATCATGCAACCCTTGCAAAGAATCAGGGCAAACCAGCTTGACATTGCCCTATTGTGTAAAAATAAAAATTAACTATGAAAGCATCTAGGCCTATCATAGCACTTTTCCATTACGTAATTGATTTTATAGAAAATAAACAAAAATTAAATTTAAATCACATTTTCTAGAATTAAGGATTTGTTAAAATGGTCTAAAATACCCAAATAACTGCTCATTTTCTGATTGATCTATGATGATAAATAAAATAAATATTGAAAATCTGATATGATGGGGATGTACAGATGTCCTTCATTATCAAGTAGGGTGTATGCCAAGTGTATAAATAATATGTAATAAATGTGTTATAGATGGTTGCAGGACAAGGAAGGCGTTCAACATCAAATCACGCCGATTTCCTTTTAACTTTTAATGCTATATTATTGTTGTTTGTTTTTTAACATATAAATCATACTTATCCCGATCCGACATGTTTTTTAATTTCAGTCGGGGGCGATCATGGCTGTATTGGGATACGTGTGTGTAGCGTATCCAGACACACAACTCAGCATTATCTTCTTGCCAATGTTTACTTTCTCAGCAATGACGGTAAGCTAAGTGATTTTGTATTGTATTCATGTGCATAATGTTGACCCCGCACAAAATATTTTTTAGGCATATTTTATTTGTTTACATACATGTCATTCTGTAAAGACAAATTTAAATTTTGCAAGCAAGAACAGTTTTTACATAAAATTATGTTCGATATTGCAAATATCATTTTTAATTCTAACTCAAGAAGAAGAAAGAAAGCAAAATTTAGCAGCCACCATCACTTTTTTAAGGTAAGCTGTTGGATAGTATCTCACTCCAATATAATAGAACTAAAAGCTAGGTAGTACAGCCAGGGTCATATATAAATCAAGAGGTCTGAAAGATACCTCTTTCACCGACATCTCGTGGTCAACTCTTGGTGCCATTATTTATATCGTCCTGTGAACTGCATTATCGACGTAAATAAGAAACATGGCTGCTAAAATGTCAAAGGAAAATTCTCTATTCACCAGAGAAACTATCAAGCCTAGAAGAAATATAATATGGAACGTAAAGAGAGCATTTATTTATTTATTTATTTATTTAAGTAAGCCTTCTACAGTGTTCACTCATATGCATGTCACATAGACATGCGAGTATTTGAAGTTGTCAAAGATCTGTACAATTGTTAAGAAAACAAACATAAACAACAACATAAACAGTTTACAATGTTAACAAAGTTCAATTCGATAAAAGAGTGCAATTGGTCAATTAAATAGTTTCAATGTAGATACAATATATCAGTCATTAGATTAAAATTAAAATTAAAACTAAGATATTTGGGTTCACACAACATATGTACTGATACTATAGTTAGCTTAAGCTAGTCCTATACAATACAAGTCTCAAAATATTCACTTACTGAATAAAAGCTGTGTTCCAAAAGGAATGATTTAATCCTAGCCTTAAACTCCTTCCTAGAGCTTGTAACACCAACATTCCGTAATTCTTCAGGCAATTTGTTATATACTTTAATTCCCATGTTCACGGGATCATTATCCAGCAGCTTCAATCTATGGCTAGTCTGGTACAATTTTCCCTTCCCTCTCGTGTTTATATTATGGACATTTGCATTCAATTGAAATAAGTTAGGAAATTTATTTACAAACATGATAACCTCAAGCAGATACAGACAAGCTACAGTTAATATATTTGCATTCTTAAAAGCCTGTCTGCATGATTCTCTAGAGCCTAAATGGAGCATATACCGCAATGCTCTCTTCTGAAGGCAAAAAATCTTACTTACACTCGTTGAGTTCCCCCAAAACAATATCCCATAGTTTATCAGAGACTGAGTGTTGGCATGAAAAACTTTTTTCCTTGTATCCAAATTACATTGGGTGGACAAGGCTTTCATTGTAAAACAAGAAGAGCTTAGTCTCTTGCCCAGGTCTTCAATATGAGATGACCACTTTAGTTTAAAATCCAGTTTAAGGCCTAGGAATTTGGCTACCTCCACTATATCAATTGATAAGTTGTTATGCTCTACTGTTAAATGTGGATGTTGACCCTTAACTTGGTAGGTAATTATTTGGGTTTTTGAACAGTTTAGCTTCAATTTGTTAGCCTTGAACCATGCTTCTAATTCTCTAAGAATAACTCCCAATTTGTAAATTAACTCGTCTATGCTCTGTGCCGTAATTATCACGGTAGTATCATCTGCGAAAAGAATTGCTTTGCATAGACGCGCTAAATAAGGTGGAAAATCGTTGATATAAAGGCTAAAGAAAACTGGACCAATATAGATATCTATGTACCATTATACATAGATACCTTGGCCTAGGCATAGCATTAAGACTATGCCTTAGTTCTTATATTTGCCTTAGTTTCTAATAAATTTTGAATAATTCTATCTTAGCTGTCAAGTCTTACACACACATAACAAAAACTTGTAGAAATACAGCCAAACCTTACACACTCAAAAGGAATGAGATCTAAAAAAAGGGCCAAGCTCATCTACCCTTCCACATTTGCGCATTCTTAATTCATAAACGTACAGTGTCCCATAACAGCATCCTCGAAAAGCTTGGCAAAATAGAATTTGCGATTATTAATTTAACGTAGTAGTTTATCCAAGTTCTTTTTTTGTAATTAATTTAAACGTAAACATGCAAATTCTATTTTGCCAAGCTTTTCGAGGATGCTGTTATGGGACACTGTACGTTTATGAATTAAGAATGCGCAAATGTGGAAGGGTAGATGAGCTTGGCCCTTTTTTTAGATCTCATTCCTTTTGAGTGTGTAAGGTTTGGCTGTATTTCTACAAGTTTTTGTTATGTGTGTGATCTTATTACTTTTTCAAGTTCCATTACAAAATTATTTGTTAAAATATAATATTTTTATCAAAGTTGATTTAATTTTTATGGTATTAGCAATAACAATAGGATGTAAAATATCTAGGCCCGGATTCATGTACATCCTAGGTATAGGTGGTATAACCATGGTATAACGACGGTATAAGGACTGGTTAAGTCTAGGCAACTCACATCCTATTAAAACTTTCCCATGTAACAACAAACGCACAACTAATGTAATTTTACACCTATTTCACTGCACCCACACGAGGGAAGCGATATATCTAGACGGCCTTGACCCACAGCCATGTAAATCATCAGATAATCAGAAGAATATTGAAAATTTTCTCCATCTTTTGTTTTACATTTTTATTAAAAGTGACAGGAGATTGCGTGAGTTTATTAAAAGTAAAGAAAAAGCTTATTATTGCCGTAAATTTTGGAATAGCCTAGGACTATCATACCATTGTTTATCTGCATTAGGCTTGTAGTAATCAAAACTAGTTATTTGTGCGGGAAGTGTCAAAACAAGGTTGTGCTGGCCTAGGGTTGGCTAAGAAAGGCCTAGGGCTTGTCAAACATGTAGTGTAAGTATTTATTTATCTAGTCCTATAGCCTAATGGAACTTTAGACCTACACTGTTGTATTATAAATAATTTTCTACATCTGGGCCTAGGCCAGGGACGGTTTCTGATTTGTTTTATGAGAGTATAATGACACCTTTTCTCGTTCCACACAAAGAAGAAAAATTTTAAATGTCCGCCATTTGTTTACGTATCGCACTTTCCCGCCTAACTCTGCTTATACCGTCAACAAGTGTCAAGTAACTATGGTTACTTGTTGATTATATGCCAAGTGTTTAAGGCTTATTTTAAAACCTTTATTTGGAAGCCTTCAACAAACTTTTTCAACTTTTTTTTTCAAAAGAGACTATATTTCTATAACCTTAATGTCCATGTAAAATATGAACATTGTAGCCCCACCCGTCTGGTCAGAATCGCGGGCCGACGTATTAGATGTTAGCAGTAGCTAGCAGTAGCTAACATCCTTAAAGTGATTTTGAGCATGTTTGAAGACATTTTTTCACCAAGAAGGAATGGTCGTACCCCAATAAAATTTGGCATGTGTTGTCAGGTACCTAAATCCCCTCGATTGTGATAGTTTTCAAGTTCACATCACGTTACATGACGGCTGGGTAACACCTCGAAATCACCCCAACTCTGCTTGGTGTATAAGGTGCTTGAGTGTGTAGCGCACCGCGGCTTGGCTGCGGCGCCCTAACGGGCACCTAGATTTGCAAACCACCAAAGTTTGTTTTATGCTTTTGTTTTGATAAAATTGTATATTTCTGCTGACTGCCTTCTAGATATTGACTATTTTGTTGACCAAGAGTCTTTCAAAGCCTCCTAAATAATATTAATAACATCAAATAGAAATAGTCTAGGGTTTCCGTCAATCGATAATGCAGTTCACAGGGCGATATAAATAATGGCACCAAGAGTTGACCACGAGATGTCGGTGAAAGAGGTATCTTTCAGACCTCTTGATTTATATATGACCCTGGCTGTACATATTGATAGAATGCCAATCAGCTGGAGTATTGAATGTTGAAATATTATCCAACAGCTTAGCTTACCTTAGAATTAGATATGTGATGGAAACAAATTCAATAGGTAAACTTGTATGAATAATAGTTTTAGTGTGAAAAATGCCTATCGGCTACTTAGATTGGAGAAGGGTTGACAGGTTGGGAAAGCAAAGAGAACATAAATCCCAGCCTGAAGGGCTGGGGGCGACAAAACTTTTCACCTGCTGATGACAACTGCAGCTAATTTAGAAGGACGAAACGCGTCGTGGATTAAGGTAACAACTTTAAATTAGCTGCAGTTGTCATCAGCAGGTGAAAAGTTTTGTCGCCCCCAGCCCTTCAGGCTGGGATTTATGTTCTCTTTGCTTTCCCAACCTGTCAACCCTTCTCCAATCTTTATATGAATAATAATGAACTAATATGTACAGGACACAAAAACGCGAGACATTTTAACGAGTATGTCTTATTTACTCAGTAGTAAAGGAAGGAAGATGTCCACTGACTACACAAGTCAATGGCAACTAAAAATATAAACTTGGTTATAGAATATGCATGTAGTTGTAGGCCTACATAATTTACAAGGTGCTGTTCAGTGGTGGCCGTGACGGTGTGCAAAGTGTGCAAGTACTTCACCTATAATGTGTGAGTTACAAGAATGCTTGTTACTTGGGGGGTGATTGGAATTTCGGAAAAATCTAAAAATAATGGTGAAACGCATTTAGCTACGGTTGCTCTAAGTAACTCGCAAGTGACAGTGCAGCCGCCATATGGCCGACATCTTTGATGTATTTGACACTAGGAAAAAAAAATCCCAAATAAGAGGAAAATGTGAAATTATTTTCATTGCAAACTTAAATTGAAACTGGAACAAAATGTTCATGGAGGCTGTGCCCACAAACCCGCATGATGTAGTATAATTGTTAAAGCTTTCGACCTATCCTATCAAATTGCCCACCTGCAATAGTGTTGGGGGGGCATACACGAGTATTCGGCCAACTTGAATTTAAAACGATGTTTTCACTACGGGTAGCTAACAATTAATAAGTTTAGTTGATGAACATGGTCTGCTCTCAAGCTCCCCAAGTGTGTTTGTCAAGCCAACTAATGCATGGCACCGTGTTGTTTCTAGGCCATCAAGTTCATCATGGCGCTTGATGCGGCCGGCGTACTTCTCCGCTGGAAGTTCTTCGACCACGCTGCACATTTAGGAGGGGCGCTGTGTGGAATGTAAGTCCGACATGCATCTTCCTTCTTCTAGGCTCTCTATTGACCCACAATTCTGGGCTGGCTTTATAGGCACATTTATATATGGTTTGACCCGGAAAAAAAAAGTACAAAAATGTAACAAATTGTATTGTGTCAAAATAAGTGACAAATAACTTAGCCAAAGTTGTCGGAAATCGGACTTGGGCCATGGCGTCTTAAATCTACACTTTTAAGGCTAAGTCTTGAAATATTGACTCTCCCTTCATAGATACAAAAATTGTGTTACTTTATTATTCCTGATGAACAAATACAAGCGGATGTGACGACCGGAAATAGGTAGTTGGAAATATTGACGTAAGAAATAAGAATCATAGGCACATGTATGTGAAAAATGCAAAAGCCAAGAAAAAATAGTGTAAAGATGAAAAAACAAATTGCATTCTTTCATAAATTAAATAACATATTCCAAGTAGGCAAAAATCACTCTAACGCAGGGTTGCCACCAAGAAAAAGTAAAAATTCTGTTTGAGCACATCAAAAATCCTTAGAAATCCTTAAATGAAACACCCGAATCCTTAAAAATCCTTTTAATGCCTAAATGTACCAATTTCAATATGATATTGATATATCATATCATAAATTGGAGAAGGGTTGACAGGTTGGGAAAGCAAAGAGAACATAAATCCCAGCCTGAAGGGCTGGGGGCGACAAAACTTTTCACCTGCTGATGACAACTGCAGCTAATTTAAAGTTGTTACCTTAATCCACGACGCGTTTCGTCCTTCTGGGACTCATCAGGCAGATCCTCTTCTCTTATGCCCACATCGACATATTTATGTCATCATGTGTCTTGACAACCAGTAAAGATAGGACTCCTGTTCCCTCCTGTCCATACCCCCTGGCATTTTCCCCATAGTGTCCTTTCAATGTAGCGCATCTAAATAGATGTTGTCTGTCCTGTATTCCTTCACCACAGAGCTTACACATGCTGCTCTCCATCACACCTATTCTGTGTAAGTGCTTTGCTAGCAAGTCATGGCCAGTATCTAGTCTAAACTGTGCTGTTGTAGTTCTTCTTTTATAATGGTTTGTCCTCTCATTTCCTCCTTTCCTTGTTTTAACTAGCTCACTCCACATTTTATTCTTGCCTTTCTCCTTCCATGCTTTCTTTACCTCCGAGTTGCTGGCTGATTTCAGATGGGATTTAGCTGATCTGTATGAAATGTTGTTTATGAATTGCTTGGTTGACGTCCCATTTTAGCGAGGAAATCAGCCGTCTCGGTTCCGTTTATGCCGCAGTGTGCCGGTATCCATTGTAGCATAACTGTGTTACCTGCATTCATCAACCTCAGGATTCTTATCTTGCAGTTTCTTATTTCTGCTTCTGTTTCTTCTCTACTCACTATAGCCTGGATAGATGCTCTTGAGTCTGTTAGTATCACCACCTTCCTTTCTCTAAAGTATTCAATCTTCTCCAACGCTTTGCTTATTGCTCTCATCTCCCCATCAAAGTTACTACCATTTGATTCTGCTGGGAATGATTCCTCAAACTCTCTACTGTGTATTCCTGCACCTGCATTCCCTTCTCCTGGTGTTGCTGATCCATCAGTGTATATATGCAGCCACTCCTTCTCTGGGTATTCTTTGTGAATAAATCTTAGTGCCAGACTTCTCATATGCTCCTCTTGATAGTTCTTCTTTTTCTCTTGAATTCCTTCAATGTTTAGTTGATGGTTTATTTCCAATGATGACATATGAATGTTTGGTTTTCCTATTTCTTGTCTGTTTTCAGTTATCACTTCCCCCATTAACTTTCCCACTACATTCCTAGCTTCAGTTATGAATGTTTTTTGTGTTTTAAGGCCTTCTTGGGCAGATGGTGGCCACTAAAAATCAGCTAACTACATGCAAACAAAACTCACAACACATAACCAAACCTGTGGTAGGGCCACGCAAGAAGCAAATTCTGCATGCATGTTGTCATCATCAGCAAGGTTACTTCAAACACCATTCATACTGAGCCACACCGTCAGCACAACCAGTAAGGGGGCTTCCCTCCCAACTCTAGTGCTCGGGAGACAAAACATCCATGACTCACCCTGGATTCGAACCAGGACCCTTGGCAACAAGAGAAAAGCTACCCCTTCTGTTGCTTGGCCAGGGTGCCTCTTCATTCATACTTTTAAAAAAAGATATAAAAAATAATAAAAATAAATAAAATAAAATAAAATAAAATAAAGAAAAAAGGGGTTAGAGATAGGAAAGGTGGAAAGTCACACAACAGCACAACCAGTGAGGGGGCTTCCCTCCTAGACTCTGGTGCTTGGGCGACAAAACAACCATGTCTTAACCTGGATTTGAACCAAGACCCGTGGCAACGAGAGAGGCTGCCCTACTAATTGTGACTGGGATCAGAAAACGAAAGGAAAAGACACTACAAGTTGCAAGCTCTTGGCTATGGCACAGGCACATGTGCTATACTAGCTCTTGGCTGCAGGTGAAGAGGTTGTATATATCATAATGTAATTGTTTAAAAAATGTAATTGTTTAAAAAAAATTGAAAATACAATTTTTTTAATGAGAAGGCCTATTTTTAATGATTTGAGGCCAAATAGGGTTGATGAGGTATCACCATAAATGCATTTTTAACAATTTTTACGATCTCATAACCACATTTTATGACCCGGCACCTCCACCACATGCACCACCCAGATTAATTTAATTTAGACTACCTACCCGGCACCTCCACCAAAATTCCTAAATTTTGCATTTTTGGTGTAAACTTTGATATTTATAGCCCTACATCGAAAATATTCCCACTTATCGATATCGCATTGAAATATAGATTTTTTGACCGTTAAAAACGGCGTAAAACAAAGAACTATATAATATATATATTTTTTAAATCTGTAAATTGGAATAAAAATCCGTCGATCTGTTTTGCACCCTCAAAATCCGTTAAAACGGATAAAATCCGTAAAAATGGCAACCCTGCTCTAACGGATACGTTTTGAAATAGTGATTCCCTACTTAAATACAAAATAATTACTTTCCTTTGTTATTCCTGATAAAATTTCATTTTCAATGAGCCCAAATACAACCGGATGTGACGACCGTAAGTAGTAACAACTAACAAGTAGTAATAATTGTGTCCGACTACTTTATTACTACTTCCGATCGTCACCTCCGGTTGTAATTTGGGCTCATTGAAAAGGAAATTTTATCAGGAATAATAAAGAAAAGTTACCATTTTTTTAATTTAATTTAAGTAAGGAGTCACTTTTTTCAAACATATCCGTTAAAGTGTGGATTCGGCCCCCGCTTCCGATTTTTGCCAACTTGGAATATGTTATTTGTGATTTAATTTATGAAAGAATGCAATTTGTTTCATCTTTGTACTATTTTTTCCCCGGCTTTTGCATTTTTCACCGTATATAAATGTGCCTATGATTCTTACATCAATATTTCTAACTACTTTCGGTCATCACATCCGCTTGTATTTGGTCTTATTTTAAAGGAGATTTCATCAGGAATAATAAAGGAAAGTAACACAATTTTTGTATCTATAATGGAAGAGTCAAATATTATTCAAGACTTGGCCGTAAAAGTATAGAATTAAAACACCATTTTTATGGCGTCTTTCCCAAAGTCCGGTTTTCGCCGATTTTGTTTAAGTTATTTGCGATTTTTGTACTATTTTTTCCCCGATTTGTGCATTTCACCACATTTAGATGTGCCTATTTGGCTTACGCGACCAAGGCTTAAAGTAAATGCAAAATAATGTTTTTCTGTTTTCCCATACCTATTGAGAAGTAGTTTAGCAATGTATTCTTAGTTCTTACATATTTTTATGTGGCTATATCAAATTGAAATGTTCCTATAATTCAACGTTAGGCGTAAGTCATTTACAATTTTCAATTTATTATTAGAAGTGTAAGAAAGAATCCACATTTAGGGATTTGTGGAAAAGGTAAACTACAAAAGCTAAATTTGAAAAAATTAATGCTAAATATTCAAAATTGACATACAAAAATCGTATTTCTACGGATTCCCCATTATTAATAACAAATTAATTTGTAGTTTAGAGTTCACCCACTCAATCAGGTGTCAAATTAGTACTACAAAGGTGACATCCGGTCTCGTATTGTCAGCAGGCCAGCAGTCATTGCTCGTCGGACCGTCAGTCCATCTGTCTGTCATCATTGCACTCTCTCTGCTGTTTTATTACATGAGTAGAATGTGTTGCGTTTTATATGTGATTACATCATTCAGCACCAACTTAAGTGCATTCGTTATGGATAGAAAACGGGAAAAAACTTTGGGATGGGGGACGGCAAAAAATGAACTTTATTAAAAAAAATTATTAGTATTTAGGCCTAAAAAATATTTTTATAAAAAAAGGTACAATGTCAATATTTTGAACATTGAGAAGCAGGTACAACATACCGCAGTCTCTCAATGATGCGCGTTGATATTGGGGCATGTTTCCATAGAGAAATAATTAGAGGTAGTGAAAAATGGTGATAACGAAATTTGCGAATTTTTTTTAATGTCCTTTTTAGTGCCTAAAATGTAATATTGTCGACGAATTACATCATTTAGAGATGGAAAAAAACACATTTTGAAATCGCGAAATTTGCGAAATCTCATGTAAAGCGCGAAATAACGAACGAAATTGTATGAAACTGGTCAAAACGCGAATTAACTCGCGAAATTGAACCGTTTAGAGTGCAAAATGTAAGGGATGGTGGAGGTGCCGGTCCAGTTTTGGTGGAGGTGCCGGTCCAGACTGAATATTACGCGAGCGGTAGGCGGAACAGTCATCAAACAGTCAACGCAACGCGCGCGTCAGGGCTTCAGGGAAATAGACCGCGGAAATAACGGCGCGTATATTGCTCCGCGGAAATAGTCCACCAAAATAACAGTGCATACAAATATTTATTTTTTTGTTGGGAATCGACTCTGAATCGATTTTTAGGTCACAATGATCAATTCTAACTTTTTTGGAACCGATGTCATCCCCAACTTAAGGGGCCCTGTTTTTTTTTTTTTTTTTTGGATTTTTGGATTTTTTCGAAACATTTTTGACAATTTTTTCGAAATCGCAAAAAACGCGAAATTTGGGTTTTTAAAAACGAAATTTGCGTTTTTATATCACCATTTTTCATTACCTCTAGAAATAATTCAAAAAGCATGTTGAAGTTTCTTATATCTCATACTCAACAAGCTACCGTCAGATGGAAATTTGTCTAGCTCTAATTATTAAAGTGACAAAACAGCTAGCCCCAGCACGTTTCAAAGTCTGTCTGATCTTCGTATTGCGACATCTGACCCTCTTAGAAGAAAGAAGAAAAAATGACTATCAGTCATATTCTTGACAATATTATACAAATACAAAGATTCACTTTAAAAAATTACCTAGATTATAAAATATGTTGTGCAAATATTTTTTTCAATTGCAAGAAAAGTGTTAAAAAAATTCATACTAAATTTGTTCAAAATTTTGACAAATCATGAACTCTGTATTTAAAATTTAATTTCTAACCTAAGAGAACTTCAACAAACAAAGTTTTGTTCTGGTTGAACGTTCCCCCATCCCAAGTGCCTTGATGTTATTCTTGTGGTCTGTTCACCTTTGCATCCGGCTTTGTCTTTTGTTTTCAGCGCGTGGTGTTACTGGGGTAACGCGTACATCTGGCAGAAGAGAGAACCTTTGCTTCACTGGTGGCACGACATTCGAGAAACACCAAGAAAATGAACAAACTTACAAACCTTTCTACATTATCTCAAAACAGTTTCTCAGGCATACGTCTATTTAAATCTGCCATCGTTGCTATCCCTGTTTTTTTTTCTTAGACTGTGTTAAATCAAGTATGCATGCGATATTTTTGTAAGAACATCCTGTTACATATTATTTAGTTGACAAGTACCTACTTGAAATACAAAAAAGACATTCGTTCTGTCAGCATTACAACCATATTTGATTATGTCAGGAGGAAGTTACAACAACTTCCAAGTATTTAATTTAATTTACAATATATCTATAGTATTATTTTATTAATGAAGTCGGTAGACAATAGGACTAGTACTACTGCTGTAGTATTTTATGTTTTTGTTATTTCAAATGTTTTGTAAAACTAAAAGGTAATAATAGAAAAATTTGGTTTTAATTTTAATTTGATTCCCTATACTATATTATAATATGTATAATATTATAGTATTATACTGTAAATTGTAAAAAGCTGTAGGCCTATGCCAATACCAAAACATCACCGTTTACGATTTGTAACAGCCGCAGTATTTTGAATTAAAAGAAAGATTTTCTTATTATATTTATGTTAGCTCTTTGTATTACTAGTGATTGCAATGTAAGCTACCTACTATGTACCATAGAGATTACAATCTCTATGCTTCTACCATTTTGTGCCTTCTTGGTAACACCAAATGCATTCTGCATTTCTGATATCTGGCAATATTCAGTGACATACCGAGTAATTTATTTTGTTGGATTTGAGGAAGCAGTTTTGATTCGTTATACTATGAAACCTACTAGGCCGCTTTGCAAAAGTTTTCCAGTCATGTTGATGGATGAGCTTTTTTGGTTGACTTTTCTATCCTTTTATTACAGTTTCAAGTGTATTTTGTACATTTATTTCATTCAAGCGTAAATCATGTCTGTCTTCGTCATTTCAACAATGCGAGGCGACCGAATGCGAGCCTGCAAGTCGAAGAGAGACCGTGAACTGACACGCGCCTCGTTGTGCCAGCCGCGCAGAGATGCAGGGCAGCGATGTATATCAACCTCTCGTTGACCTAAAGTATGATTTTTATGGTGGGAAATTGAAGTCGTTACTGCGCTCATCCATAAGTATAGTGACAAGGTTTGTATCAACCAAGGCCAACAATATCCAAAGTGGTTGTGGACACCCTACCCTCGTTTGCTTTTGTTTGCTGCGCACTACACCTTTCAACACGTTTGCCATTGACTTGGCCAAGCTATCTGCAAAAAACTAAAAAATACGCACATGCTCGGCGATTGCTCGCAAATGTTTTCCACAATTCAAATCTATACCCTTGTCTTAAGAAAATGTTGATGGCTTAGCCAGGGGTAAAATATGGAGTATTTTAGTTTAGGGGAGGGCCATTCTGAAAATGTTATTTTATATCAGGGCTGCCACTGATATTTTTTTCAAATCCTGTATGAGGACGTTAAATATCCGCAAATATCCGTGAAAAGTCTAAAAACGTTGATTTCATTGATCAAACTATGAAAATGGATAAATGTGATGTTTATATTTGTTACCATCTTAACCTAAAAGTTGCCAAGGGCCTATGCCTATGCACAGATGAGAAGAAAGGAGCCAGAAAACGCCCGTGGTTGCTTTCATTAAGATTGCATACAAATTTAAAATGTTATTTATTTACAGAAACTCCATTTTAAACATTAAAATAATATTTTCTGACCTGGTTAAAAAATTCTAGGCTAGGCTAGGCCTAGCCCTAGCTAGCCCTAGGCCCTATGAATGTTGCATCACAATTTTGACCTAGGCCTAGCCTAGGCCCATGTGTTGTGTTCTATAATAACATTGCAGAACTTGATAATAACATTTTAATCATATACTAATTCTATTTTTCACTTTTAATATCACATAATCCAAACTTTATAAACAAAAACGAAAGAAAACAATTTTGTAGGCTCTTGGCTGTTCAATTTAACTTGCATCCTCCCCAAAAGCAACTGCTTGGCTGTTTCCTTGCTGTTTCTCAATGGAAGCAGTTCCTACTACATCTGGGACACGGCTCCGCCCATGCTCCGCCCCCTATCGAAAGTCGAATCGAATATCGCCCCGCCATCAATGTTTACAATCGAAATAAGCCCGCGCAGATTCAAATATACGAAAACAAGCATAGAAAACATAATTAACAAAATATCCGTAATAAGACAAAAAATCCGTTTATCCGTTTTGCACCCTTAATATCCGTAAAAACGGATAAAATCCGTTAAAACGGCAGCCCTGCTTTATATGTCCATTGTCCACAATTGACCATACCCTATATACACGTCATCATGATTTTTTTAGTCATCCAGTAAGGGGTTTGAAAAGCGTGATATAGGTACATTGATTTTTTGATCAAATCAGTTCCGAAAGCGAGTTGGAGGATTCAATTCAATCCGTTTGACTTAGACCTGATATACACTTAAAGCGGTTCCGTCTTCTCGAATTGCAAGCTTGGTTTGGTTAGGTGTAGAGAGTTCCTTCTGTACAAACATTTGTATAGTCCAAACAATCGAGCTCCATGAAACCAATGTAGACCAGAAAACTGGTGCGAACTTCAAAATATGAGTATATATTCAATATGTATCAGTGGAATTACAATGAGCATGATACGACTGTATTGTTAACAACTTAACTGTGATATCGGCACCGAACAGAAAATAGGCAGTTGTCACAAAATGCTGAATTTTCCTTGTGGGAATGCAAAGTTATTAGGTCAGCTGCAAGAATAGTTTGGAGAAGAGTTGACAGGTTGGGAAAGAAGAGTTTAGTTAATCCTTCTCCAATCTTAACTAAACTAGCATGAAGGCCTTTTCCACACTTTGTTAACAATTTGTCTGTTGTACAAAATTCTTGTGTTATCCTTAGAGGTAATGAGAAATGGTGATATAAAAAATCCAAATTTCGTTTTATAAAACCCAAATTTCGCGTTTTTCGCGATTTCATGTAAATGGTCAAAAACATAGGCCTATATCTTAAAAAAAAAAAAAAAAATGAAACGAAATGAAAATCCCTTTAAGCCTTTTTAAGTAGGGATAACAAATTCCAATGAGTAGAATCGATCATTGTGACCAACAAATCTATTCAGAATCGATTCCCAAGCAAAAAT
The DNA here is from genome assembly GCA_024449915.1 of Sweltsa coloradensis. NCBI lineage: Eukaryota > Metazoa > Arthropoda > Insecta > Plecoptera > Chloroperlidae > Sweltsa > Sweltsa coloradensis. The sequence continues at coordinate 72,272 of JAMZAV010002186.1, forward strand.
AAATATTTGTACGCACCATTATTTTGGTGGACTATTGCCACGGTGTCCGTGATACGCGTCGTTATTTTGGCGGTCTATTTCCGTGGAGCCCGTGACGTCACGAAACGATGTAGGCCTACCGCCCGCTGCGCGCGTAATTTTCGGTCTGGACCGGCACCTCCACCAAAATTCTGAACCGGCACCTCCACCATCCCCCCACATTTTGAGCTCTAAAATGCCTAATTTCGCGAGTTAATTCGCGTTTTGACCAGTTTTGTACAATTTCGTTCGTTATTTCGCGATATACACGAGATTTCGCGAAATTCGCATTTTCAAAATGTGTTTTTTCCATCTCTAAATGTAGTAATTCGTTGACAATATTACATTTTAGGCAAAAATATGGATATTTAAAAAAATTCGCGAATTTCGTTATCACCATTTTTCACTACCTCTAGTTATCCTTATCAGGAAGGAAGAGTATGTAAGTAGCTGACTTCCACTGGTAATTTATATAAATGTATCAGTATCACCAAGCCAAAACCAGTAGTAAGGAACGACTTGGTGACTATTAAAACGGAGGACACCTGTAGTCAATTGTTATCAGTTAGGGGAACTAACTATAAGTACTAAGTACGTATACTAGTAGTATTTAGATTTGTATGAATAAGTTCACTTACGAAATGCAAATTGAAAATGTTTTATTGTAACGGGAGCCCTTTGTACATAAATCACCCGGCCATGGGAGTTCAGCTACTGGAAGTAGGTGGTGTGATGTTTGATGTGATCCCCAATGAAGGAGGCAATGAAGAAGTAGCTGTGGTCGTAGCCCTCGCGCAAGTGGAAGATCACGGGCATTGCGGAGTCTTTGCACGAGTTGATAAAGTTGTTTGGCAGGAGTTGGTCTTCCTTCAGAAACTGGTCGTCTTTTCCCTAAAAGAGTACATAATCCAATTTTATGAAAAAGTATTAATTGTTACATGGACCACCTTAAAACCACATCAGTGGCGAGTTTTTTTGCGCTAGCCGCCCCATAGTGGCTAATTTATTTCACGGTCAAGGAGCGAAAGCAGAGCGGGCGCGCGAGCTCTTTTGACATCCTAGTTCAATAAACTTATAAACTTATCTCCCGTTGATTTAGCACTGGCAATTCAACGAATGGAACCCGTGGTCTAGGCCCGCCTATATAAGACCAGCCTGCTTGTTACACGACAATAACCGCGTCATCATCTTAATACTCCCCCGCATTGGAATTAGGTACTCTGATTTACAGAAAACCAGACTCTCCTTCTCTGTCTGACACTGCTACAACAGTATTACTATCAAATTCACCTTCACTTTCAATTTCACTGAAATAATTCTAACTATAAACTATCAATAATACCGTCAATATCAATAAACACTAGGGTTGCCGTCGATAATCGAAATATCGATCGATTATCGATATCAGTAATATGATATGATAATCGATTCAAGTATTTTGATATGATGTGGTATGATTGATTATCGATTTAAATAGTGACATCGATGTTTTCACGGTTTGCCGTGCTTAAAAATACCGCGCCGTCGTATCAACGCACCGATTGGTTGTCGGAGTAGCCAATAGCTGCAAGTATAACGTCACGCCCACCATCACCAGTGTGAGGCGAAAACATCGCCCGATCCGATTGCGATGTATTCAGTACGGCTCGACGTGTTGTGGCGTGAACTTCTCCAGCGTCAGTCTGCCCAATTATATTGAATTCGTAATGTTTCTTCCATCCCAAAGAGGACCTTTGACATTACTTGTGACAAGATGAGTCAAGTGTGGCAGTTTTTTTACTTCAAAGAACGACGACGAGGGGCTCGGGAGGAGATAAGGCTGAGCTGGAATGTTGAGAAGATCTCTCTCGCTCGCTAGACACGACCTTCGCCGGCGTGTACTGTCGGAACATGTAAAAAGTGACACCCCATGAAACAAGACGGTGTGTTAAAATAAAGACTGTGTAATTGAAATTTAGTCCTCAATTTTATTTTTAAACATTCTAATCCTTAATGATCTCTTGTATTAGTATTACAATTTTGCGTTTTTCCAACTTCCTAGGCTCAATTTGGAATTTGATATGATGATCGATTTGGGTCTATGATATCGATATATTTCGATATGATTATCGATTCCATGCCTCCGATTATCTATCACGATTTTCACATCGAACGGCAACCCTAATAAATGCGCTTACGAGATGTTGACAGCATTGTGTAACACACCTCTCCCAAAACTCCGCTCAAAAAGGTGGAGCCATCCACTTTTGACATAGCAACACCCCCTTGACGCCCGTCTGTCAGACGTGGAAGTATGGCGAGGCAAGGGCGGAGTGCCCGTCTGGCAGACGTGGTAGTACTAGTATGGCAAGTGGTTAATAAAACCTAAATGCTGCTAAATGATAGTAAAATTATATAACACCGCTTAATGGTTATAACACCAAGTTAACCGTTATTTTGGAAATTAAAACCTTATTTTGCTTTTTCCTCTCACAAAATCAACATTTTATCTCCACTATTCACAAACTTTCAATCTTAACTTTTTGACAATTTGAGTGTTTCTTACTTAAATACAAGCAGAAACAAAATCAAAACACCTTTAAAAAATATGAAAATAAGAAAGACTGCAGAAACAATCCTTGGGTGACATCTGTGCCATAAAAACAATTGTGATTTGTGTACATATTGATATAGGGAAGACTCGCAACTTCTACTGTATTCAGGGCCAGTTTCTGATTACATAGGCCTAAATATCAAATTTTTGTTATTTATAAAATATTTCCGTCATAAAAGTGAGCTTAAAGTTTTACACGTAATAATGGCGGAAAAAACAGGGCAATACGTATAACCCTACAACCAATCACCGTGTGATCATTGAAAAAAATCATTTTTGCTGATTATCTTACTTATAGAATATAGAAGGCTTTTTTGGAATGAAATTTGTTTCTAGTATGATAAAAAATGCTAATAAGTAATAAACAATAATTTGTACATCAAGATATACTAGAGTAGGATTCAGCCAAGATTGAACGACCTTCAAAGTTGCATTTGTTTAAATCGGCATAACCAACACAGGAGAAATAAAATTGCTAGCATCATTTTTCTACTCCGTGCGCTGCGTGCGTGTGGCGAGGTGACGAACTAGGTGTATGTCAACAGACCATTCCAAACGTTGGAGGTTATGTTTCATTAGGATACTGTCATTGCGTGTTATGTTCTGTCACTGAGTTGTTTTGGATATTAAAATTCTTTGTCTATTATTATTATTATATTTTAATCAACACAATTCTATTTGCATAAAAATTAAACTAGGCCCTAGGGCAAGGATACTATTATACACTTTGTTCTAGCCTAGTCTAGGGCCAGGCCTAGTCTATGCAATTTCTCTTTGGGGGCTGGGGAGGGGGGGGGGGGGGGGCAAAAGCCTAGGCCTTGCTTTAATATGCAGCCTATCTATGATTCAGCCTAGGCTAGCTAGATCTAGTCCTACATTGATAAAACAGGGAAATTCTTGTGATATGTGTTCAATTTGGGGAAACTAGGCCTAGCCTAAGGCTACGCGTAGCCTTGCATCGGCCCAACTCAGGTAGTGTAGCCTAGGCCTAGTATTTATAGCCCTACGCCCAAAAGGAATATTAAAAGTATTTTTTCTAAAAGCCTTATGTCTATAACCGTTTTCTTGTACGTATTTAGGTCCTACTGTTTAGGTACCTAGGCCCTACCTAATTGGTTGGCTTACTAGACTGTGTTTTTCCCGAGGGCCCTATTAGTGCATGGCTTAGTGACAAAGACCTACTTTACTTCAACATCAGACAATTGATAGACCTACTCAATTAATCAATACTTAGGCTATGCATACATAACATTAAAATATTATTAATTAATAAATAGTCAAGCCCAGAACTCAGAAGAGCAACCAAGTAAAGAAATTAGTCAGAAACAAGATTAAAGCAGACGACGTAGGCTAGGGCCCCTATCCAGGGCCTATCTGTTAGACGACAGACCTTTAGTAATATTTTAGCTGATTGTATGAAAGTGGTATTGGGAAGATCGCTCATTGGTCAATAAAATAAAACCATTGTTGTCAACTGTGAAAACGAATAACGACTTGACATTTGTTTGTTATTTATTACTTTCAATGAATTTGATCGTCCAGATTACATTAAATTAATCTTTTAAACAATAATTTAGTATTTTTATTTAATAATGCACCGTGTATAATTCATTATTTTTTTTAAAAGTACATTTTCAATTAGACCTCCAATTTTGTTCAAGTGGTTCACATGAAAAATGGCCGCCGAACAGTGTCAAAAGGTCATTCAAAGTTGTGTGATTCCTACTCTATAACATTTGCAAATTTTGTGTATACATTTTAAAATATTAATGGTTTTATGATAACTGATAAAGAAAATGTCAACAATGAACCATTGTTTTAACTTTTAACTCGATCTGGTGAACGATCGAGAGGTGAATTTAGCTCCATGATCTAGAAGACCGTGGTCAATTTCATTCATAAACAACGCTTCTACAGGGTTATGACGTCACACGTCTTTTCACAATAAAATCGCGGGAAAGAGTAAACCTAAAACTTTTTTACCTCTGTGGAATAGACAGTTTGGTACTTGTTCATTAACGGGACCTTCTCTGAAAAATGTAAAAATTCAGTAAAAACATTTCATTAGACAATCATAACTACTACATCTACTCCATCATCATTAAATCAAAAGATTTGAAGTGGAACAAACACACAGATTTCATTCGTGCAAAGGCCGTTCGACAGTTATATTTTATTGCTCGAAACCTGGCAAATGCCCAAGTCAATGTAAAGAGAACAGTGTATCTTGCACTTGTAAGACCACAACTAACGTATGCTTGTCCTGCTTGGAATCCAACTTCAGAAACCAACAAAATCAAATTAGAGCGTGTGCAGAGTAGAGCTACTAGATTAATTGCAAAAATGTCAAGTCACCAAAATTCAAGTGCCACAGCAAGAAGAAAAACTTTGAAAATCCCAACTTTAGAAGAGTATAGAAAAACGACAGATCTTCAATTTCTTTGGGGAATGCTTCATGGTACAACTGACCTCAACCCATTTCACAGGATTCAAATCTGTAATCGTGGAAGAGAGTACGGACGTGGTGTCACCATGAAACCTCCCCAGGCAAGAACTTCGTCCTATCAACAAGGATATTACTATCGGAGTTGCAGATTATGGAATGATTTGCCGGTGGACATCCGTGAACTACACACTCGGAGCCATTTCAAATCTGCACTAAAAAATTTCTTTTCTGGTGTATCCTGATAATTCTATTCTTTATCTTCTTTTTACACACATTGTTTTCTATTATTGTATAATGTATTTTTAATTAATTTAATTGCAATGTATTAGTATAAGTATTGAGTAGGTTGCTAGACACTAAATTGTGAATGGGGCTATGCCCTCTTTTAGCAACCTATAACACATCAATGTGTTAAAACAATAAATAAAAATAAAATAAATAAATCTGAGTTTCAGGAGGTCAGGAAAACACAATTATTTCAAACAAAGCCTCGAAAACATCCTTTCCGGCTACATACTTTGTGCCAGGAGTGACACGGCCTACGCCAACGTACTCCACCTGCAAAACCTTTAACGTCGCTATTTTAAATATAAAGGACTGTCAATGGAAAATTACTTTCGTTTAAAATAGCAACGTTAAAGGTTTTGGAGGTTCATTTGGTGTCCGTGAATGTCAATGTCAGTTGCACGGCGACGACTGCTCTCATGTAGGCCTACGCGTTCCAATGGACTGTACTCGCCTAAGTCATGTTAAACGCGTGAGTCAAGTTCACTGTCAGAGTCATATTCAACTCCTCGCAAGTTGTAATTATTTATTGTAAACAGAAATAAGTAAAAAAAAACGACGATGGGGGGACCAATCAACAAAATATTGAGGGGGGTCCCGTTAATGAACAAGTACCGACAGTTTTTACTTAAGAGTGTTATAAACTATGGCGATGGTATTTTTAAGTGAATATCTACTGATTCTGTACACTAGGCCTAGCGCTAATATCTACGACTGAAGAGCCTTCCATATTCTCTCCTGTTTTGCCATGCGAGAAATGCAAAAATAAAATAAAAACATATAACACCACTTTTTACATTTTTGAAAACGAATTTTAAGAAAAAATTAAACCATTTACACGGACCTCTAAAAAAGATTTTCAAAACCAATATGGAAGATTTATTTTGTAAACAAAATGTAAAATAGATTAAAAATCTATTGGCCAAAACAGTAGACTAGCAGTAATCTGTACAGAAAGAAGTATTACCTGGTCGATGAGTATTTCTAGCGGAGGTCCATTGTACTTCTTGACTAGTTCGCTGGCGTCCCAACTGGCCCAGTTGTCTCCTTCCTGCGATCCCAGGTATCCGGCAAACGCCTTGCGACCCCAGGGACAGTTGATCGGGTTACAGATGGGAGCAAAGGCGGACACTGCCTTGTAGAGGCCTGGGTTCTTCAGGGCACAGATGAGTGCTCCGTGCCCTCCCATGCTGAAACATGGATTGGCTTAATTAATGTTTCCTGCAGGACATTTCGGTCTGAGTCAGTGGCAGCCCTAGTATAGAAATTAAATAACACAGGCCTATCAATCCAAATTAAAATATATTTGACAATTGTAAATTATGTGCACTCCTAGTAGTATTGTTACTGTTATGTTGAATGCTACTAGTATATCTTAAGGGGGACAGCCACTGAAAAACTTACTTTATTAGTTTACAGAGGTAAAGGGTTGATATTTTGGATTAAAAGTACTAGGCCTAACTTAACTAAAAAAACATTTACGAAAAGCAATGGATGGGGGGAAAAGGGGGGTGGGGGCTTAAAAAGGATCTTCATTTTTTCTATTGATGGTAGCTAAATTTTTTATTTTATTTTGTTACTTAGAGCATAAGTAAGACTTTCACATATCCATTTTTTTTGGCTAGAGTACCAAAAATTCTGTAGAGGTTTGAATAATAATAATACATTTAAAAAAATGCATTTAATTGGTTTTGAATTTTTTTTGGAACTTTTGTTTTGAACTTTTTACAATATGGTTATGTGAGGATGTTTATGTTACGGTAGTTATAATTTATAACTTATAAACTACAAAAAAAAACTAGACCTCTATGTCTTACCATTAAAAAGGAGATGTAAATTTAGTAGTAATATGTGTACAAAAAAAGTTACCGGTACCGGTACTGAGATAATCACATTTAAAGTAAAAATTCAAAAAATTGATATATTATGAGAGAAAAGCCCAGTAAACATGCATAACAAGGGTGGTATGGACTTGTAAACAACTTGCCTAAATAAACATTTCATCACCACTGACCAGTAGAGTATGTGGGACCTTCCCTTTCAACCAAGTTTGCTTAGTTCTGTCCGTAAGAGAGATAAAATAAACGTAATTACAGTAAGACCTCGTTCATCCGAGCTCCAATTAATCGAGATTCCGTGTTATCCGAGCTGGTTTCAGGCGGCCTTTCCTTTTTTAAATTATGCCGAAATGTTATGTTCTTTTCATCTGAATGTCATGCAGTATGCTGTTTACTACAATGACGTGTCACATAAGAATTGCACAGCGCATGGTAAGGGGGGTTGGGGGTGGGGTTGAGGGTAGGGTGCCAGAGAAAGTTGAGCCAGTGTCTTTGTGAGTGCTTGCCGCCGCCGCGACCTTGCTCAAAGCCGGCGGACGAGAGAGAAGAGAGGGAGAGAGAGAGAGAGAGAGAGAGAGAGAGAGAGAGATATTTGATATTTGATATTTGATATTTATTGACTTAAAGGTGGGCTACATAGGGCTATAAAGCCCCTTTGACCATAGCCAACCTCTACAACATGTAATACATAAGTATTTTATAATAGATATGTAAGTAATATACTAATAATACTAATTGTTTATGCTAATTAAACTATTAGTAAACTGCTACTACTACTACTACTACTACTACTACTACTACTACTACTACTACTACTATTTCTACTAAACTAATATTAGATACATACTAATAACTGTGGATACAAATTCATACAATTGATGTTGAAAATTGATTGACAATAATATAAACGTATACTATAGTAAATTCTGCAAGCAATTATAATGATGATGCTCTATTCCCAATAGCAAGACTAATATATTGTACACATAATATTAATTATTTACTTATACTCCCAGTATACCTAGAAAGCAGTGTATTGTGTATTTGATTTCGAAGAGTTATATTCGACCTGCTAGTATACAATTCAAGTCCAAATTCATTCCATAGCCGACTTGCCGTGATAATGAATGATTTATTACATTTTGTTGTGCGATGCTTTGGTATCTGTAACATGTTTCGCGTGTGCCTGTTTGTGCGGTTATGTATTCTATCCATTCTTGTGAACTTATTATAAATATAGGGGGGAGATTTTGTCTTCATAATTTTCATTGTAAGCATAATTAAAGATAGCATTCGTCGTTCTTTCAGTTTTAGCCATTTTAAATGAATATAAGATGGGGTTATATGCTCATCACGTCTCACATTTAGAATAAATCGAACACAAGCATTTTGCACTCTTTGAGAGAGAGAGACAAAATATGGCCTTGAAGACGACATGATAGAGGTTGGCTATGATTATGAAGAAATAAACATTGCATTGGGACATCCAGTCAATGACAGACGCGGAGATAACAGTCACCCCCCCCCCCTCCTCCTCCTCCCAAGCCATGAACTACGTATCGCCTCACTATAGTCAGTCAATTGGCTTCGAGCCAAGACTCTCCCAAGTTGTTTTGTTTACATTATGAGATAAAATAATGAGACCACACATTCATTCTATTAGCAAAGCAGTTGACAGCTGATGTCATCACTAAGAGGCTGTTTATTTATGTTCTTTTAATGGTAGGTAAATCATTTTACCTTACCAGGCTATGCTACGAGAGCAAAAAAAACAAAAATCGCAATCATTCGAGTTTTTCAATAATTTGAGCTGCACCCGGTCTCATCCACCTCGGATAATAGAGGTTTTACTGTAGGCCTACGTGGAAAATCTGTGCCTCATGCCTACGTTTAGTTCATAATCGTTACATTTTAAGTTTTAACCTTATCAAATGAAAAACAAGTTAACTGTTAAACCCTCATTAAAAAAGAGTTCAAAGCTTTAAAACAAAACAAAAACGATTTTTTACAGAAATGTGCGAGTTTTTCGTGATTTTCAGTGGCTGTCTCCCTTAAGTACGGTACTCTTAAGTAATAATAATCATCATAACTCAGTTCCAACTATGTCGGGTTGAGTGGTGGTTTTCCACCATTATCAAGGGCATGAAACTGTAGATACTAAGCTTGCCAGACTCAGTGTTTCTTCCACATCATCTAACTCCTTCCTCTCCACCAATTTACTCCACTCTCTTCTGTCCTCCCACAGCTTTACTCTTGCCACATGCTCCCACACTTCATTCCGTTTTCCAACGTCTTCTTGAATTAATCTTTCCCCTTTTTCTCTTGGCCTTCCTACTCTTCTTTTCCCCTCCTCTGCCGCTTCAAATTCTCGTCTTGGAATCCTCTCCCTGCCCATCCTTTTCATATGTCCAAACCATCTTAGACGTTCTCTTCCTAGCTTAAAATTCAATCTCTCCAATCCCAGTTCTTAAGTATTAAGTATTTATTTTTACGTTGAACATGCTGTAACTTTAGTTCTTAGTTCACATGATATAGGTAAACACACTACAATCTAAAAGTTATAATGTCCACTTGATTACCTGACAATGAAGCAATAAACAAGGCAATTGGAATCATATGTGAGTAATAATACCCTTATAATATTTATTTCATATGTTTATTTTAAGTATTATTGCATCTTACCTGTGTCCCATAATAGACATGTTGTCTGCTGATGCTGGAAAGTTTTTCAGTATGACTTCTGTAAGCTCTTTGGTTATATAGGAGTACATTCGGTAGTTCTTCTTGAAAGGTTCTTGGGTCGCGTCGATGTAGAAACCGGCTCCAGAGCCAAAATCGTAGCTATCGTCCTCACCGGCTATGTTCAGACCTCCTACAAAGGTAGAGATTGTAATACGAATCATCAATCAACGATGAATGAGGAATACGAGCAACATCAGCATGAATAATGATCGCGGGGACCAGGGGTTGAATACATAGGCCTAGATACTAGGGATGGGCAAATACGTTTAATAGCCTAAAAAACGTTTATCCTTTTTCAAAATTGGCGTTTAAACGTTTTTAAGACCTATTTTAAAAAAAAGTTATTAATTTTAGGTAGGCGTAATTGTAATTTTGTACTGATGACCGGCCTTAAACAGCCTGGGACCCGGCACCTACTGTTTGTCTCACCATAAGCTGAGCCCGGTGTTTTGTGGGTTCAAAGAGCGCAGGCTGTGGTGGTCACGTTGTAAACGTATCACAGTTTGACAGCTGAAGTGGACTCCGCAGAGCAGTAAAGTACAGTCACATCCAGTGCGACCTTGGCCCTATATCCTGTATGGGGATGATATTGATGGAGCGAGTGTTGAAACGTTGATCTTGCGCGGCATTATAGCGTTGAGTGACTAATAGTCACTCAACGATTATTATATAGGCCCTATATGTTATATTATACAATTTTATATATATTATATAGGCTAGGTAAGTATTCACTACTTGCAACCAACTTGCATCGGATGTGATTGTACTTTGTTATTACGGAGAGGCCCATCCTTCCCGTCAAATTCGGACGGGTTTACAACCTTTCATAAAAGAGCAGGCGACATCCTAGTTTCTTTGAACCCTAAAACGCCTAACTCAGCTTATGGTGAGACAAACAGTAGCCTGTGTTCATGTAGGCTCCAAAATTGATAACAAAAAAATGTTGTAATTTTTTTTACGTTTACAGTTAGGCCCTACACGTTTATACAAAACTCTAAACGTTTAAACGTCCCATCCCTACTAGATACATGATAAACAAACACGACTTCGATCTCAGCCAAACAGCTCTACTCGAGGGGGGGGGGGGGGGTTAGACTCGTCAGGACTTCCGCGGGGTTTTGAATGTTTCGACAAATCTGATTCCGACATTTGGTAGAGAAATTTGTTACAAAACAACGAACACAAGCCAGGTAAAATTAGCCTAGGCCTACATAGTTTTATAACAGTGTGTACTTTAATTCCTGAGGACTCCTGTGGCACCTTAAGCAGAGACAGGCCTACATCCCATTTCGTCCAACATTAGTTACTTATTGGTGACACAGAACTATAGACTATAGTTGGCATAACAAAGTAGGCTATCTAGGGTAAGTGGGGTAAATAGGAACACTTTTAGAACTTTTCATCTTTGACTTTCTGTAAAAAGTTGTACAATTGACTTTTTTATGATTTTTTTGTTGTACATTATTCTTTGCACTGTTTTAAGTGTAAGGAATAACTTGTGTGTCATTTTGCTAAAATCATGTACTAGGAAAAAAATAAAATGTAAAAAGTGGCATTGTTCCTATTTACCCCGTCATTTTGGGGTAAATGGGAACAGACAACACTGTAGCTTATTGGTGCGAGGTAAAACAAAATGGGGTAAATAGGAACAGACATATCTGATGTATGATTTCAATAAAAAAAAAATTAAGTCAAAATGTTAAAAACTGTGGATGCTATGTAAGAAAACAATATCAGATTATATATTAAAACCGGAGCGGAGCGAAGCGCTACATTTGTGTCCAAAAATATTCTTAGTTGTTTTTTGTGACAATAGGATTAGTTTAGTGTTTATTATCAACCTTGCAAATAAGTAAGTGGAAAAATTGGGAAGGGGGGATGAATTTAACTTTTCTAATCAAATTTTATCAACGGTGGGAATATGGGGTAATTAGGAACGCACATAAATCTTATGGGAATCTTGTGAATATAATGCACTGAGGTGATATTTTCCCAAGTGTCAGAAGAAATTGAGGGAAAAGCAGAAAAATGGCCTAAATGGCAATTTTCACAACACCTGGTCAACCACAATGGTCAAATAGAGATGGCTGTGAAGATCGAGAAATGTTCCCATTTACCCCATAAATATAACCCATAGGTTAACTGTGTTGTTCCTTTTTACCCCACTTGTTCCTAATTACCCCCAAATGGAGGTGGTATGGGGTAAATGGGAACAGGGGCTTAACAGCCATGATGGACTAAGATAAGCAAATGCAAACAAATTGTAAAATCATGTTCATGGTTAGGGGGAACTTTTTATATGTCAAAATATTTTTTTAGGGTACTCTTTGGACATAATTTTTTTTTCTAAAGTTTTTTTGACTGAAACTTACATCAACTTTTAAGTGTAGGGTAGTTTTAAAAAATCAGAAAACTATTAAATTAACATCAGAATGAGCTGATTTTTTGATATGTTGTTGAGAAAATAAAAAGGTCACACGGAATATTTTTTGTATTTTTTTAAATAGGTCATATGGGGTAGATTTAAGGGCTGTTCCTATTTACCCCATGTTCCCATTTACCCCACTTACCCCTATGCCTAGTGCACATTTGTCTTACTTGGACTAGTGTCGGGTGATACGATGATTACTCAACAAAGTAGGCTATCTATGCCTAGTGCACATTTGTCTTACTTGGACTAGTGTCGGGTGATACGATGATGACTCCATGTTCGGAGGCGTACCGTTGAGCTCCAGACTTCTGAATGAAGTTCTGTTCCGTGCACGTCAGGCCGGACAACCAAAAGATGACCGGCACCTTCTCGTCTTCTGCCTGGGGCGGAAGGTACACTGCAAAGTTCATTTTGCAGCCAAGTTCTGAACTAAATAGGTCAAATACATACCACTGCATTAATATTTTATTCTGTAAGTAGGCCTAACTGTTGAATTTTTAAAGAGGCTAATAAAGCTAGCCTAGACTATAGGCCTACTATAGGTGATAAATTGTATATAGTACCGGTATTCTATGACTGTACTTAATTAGTTATGGTAATTAATTGTATATTATTTTATGACTGTACTTCATTAATTTAGTGACAAAAACCCATGTATACCATGTAGGCCTATACGCCTACTAGGTCTACGGGGGAAAAAAAAACATCTAGGCTACACATCTGCAATAGATAATATTCAGTACCGGTATTTCATTTGATACATGGTTTGAGGGTGCATCAACCGTTAGCTCATTTTGCGCCACTCTCGCCTAAAAGTGTTGTTACACTTTCAACTTGTTGACTCAACTTGTTGACCACATGTAGGCCTAGATAGAATGGAAATGTGATGCTGCTGTCACACACTGAAATATGTTGTCGCAACATTGACGACCACGGCAATAACATAACATAACATAACATTTCTTAACGGTTACAAATGGGCCCTTCCGCCCGGTGGCAACCACTCACTCCCCCGAGCAGACTAATTACTGTCCCCCCCTAAAAACGATCTAAATTCCCTTAAAGACCCACTACCTACAATATCCCCCGACAAGTCATTCCATTCCCTAACAGTCCTTTCCATGAAAGAACCATACCGACCCAGATCCGTTCTTACTACTTGACGCTGGAACTTCCATGAATGATCCCCCCTTCCCCTGTAAAGCCCCTCTTGTAGCCTATTGCGGATGTCCCCCCACCCCCTACTTCCCCTAGCCGCCCTGTACATATTGCACAACCTAACCTCCCTTCTTCTTCCCTCTAATGACTCCCACCCCAACTCTCCTAACATTGCAGTGACACTGTCATATACTCTCTCTACATTCCCCTTATCATCCTCTTCCCACCGCCACCGCCTAACATTTCCCGTAACCCTTCTTGCCACCCTACGTTGGACTTTCTCTACCTCCAAAACCTCCCCTAACTTATACGGATCCCATGCCGCCGCCCAATACTCCAGGACAGGTCTAACCACTACCTTATATGCCCGATCTTTAACTTCCTGGCTGGCCCCTCTTAGATTTCTCATAACGAAACCCAGAGCCCTATTTCCCTTCTTAACAACTTCTTGCACCTGATCCCCCCAACCCAAATCCTCTGCCAACATCACCCCTAAGTACTTATAAGTTCCTACTTTCTCCATAACAGCCCCCATTAAAGTGTATGTCCTACCTACCTTAATTATTCTTTGCGAGAAACCAACCACCTTACATTTATCTATGTTCAAACCCATCTTATTTGCTGTGACATATTCGGTTCGTTCTGGTGTTGCTATAGGCCTATTCACATAGGCTAGCTATTATTTGCTGACGTCATCTAACAGACTGTGAGAAAACATGACCCTATTTAACGTAGCATTTAGCCTATTGGACTTTTAAATAGGCCAACTGGGCCCAGGACGTAGTTAATAGGCCTACACAAGGTTTTTGTATTTTATTGGATTCACCATAACACTGCCTAACCTTAGTGCAGGTTTACTTCTGGTGTAGAAATCAATTAGGGCCAGTTTTTCTAGTGACATAAATAGGGCATATGGCAATATGTTGACAAGAAGTTGAATAAGTTCAACTTTTGAGAAATTTTGACCAGATGTTGACGACGTTCAACCAATGGCTGACCGACATTTTGTCACGTGATCATTTCGTTGAGTTGATCCACGGTGTGGGCTATTATAAAGCAAATTTTGTGGGAAGAAAGCCTTATTTATGCGAGTAATTTACACTAAAAAGTTATAAAAATCGTACCCATTACAGATAAGACAGGGTGGGTAAAAAATGGTAAAAAAGTTTTCCCAAACAAGACTCGAACCGGAGATCCTTTGCGTGGTAGCCGAGCGCGCTCACCGTTGAGCCAGCAATAAACTGAAAATCTGCGCCGCTTGGAGCGGTAGCCTACTCATTACCCCGTTAGATATGCACGCAGACTCAAGATGAATATAAAAGCTTCGGGATGGCAATTAAGACACTTTTTAACTCTTTTATATCGATCTGCCAATACCTTTTTCATGTTATTTACAGCTGTATACGGCATAGGCCCCCTATGTAGCCCTACGTAATTACTATCTATATTGGTATGAAACAGTTTCAAAGTGGCAGTTCTCTCGACGGAATGTTCCAAATGTCCGTCAGCAGTTGATGGAAATGAGTGTAGTCTTGTCAACAAGTTGATAGTGTAACAAGACTTTTACATGTGTGAAGATCGAACCCACGCTGGACAGATCCAGCCACAGGCAAGGGGAGAGAAGGGGAGTTTCTCACGTCGAGGCCGGAGCTTGCTTCTAGTTTGGGGTGTAAAATACTCCCCTACTACAGGCTACATACTAGCTGATATAGGCCTATACATTTCATAGGCCTATATTCATATATTTTTTTTATCATGGCCTGAAACAGTTTTTTTAACTGAATAGGATAGCCTAGATGTTAAATAAATAAAAAAGTAAAAATAAATAAATGTTTCTGAGATGGACTTTGCCTCTTTTCTCGCCTCCTACGATTGGCAGGGAAATACCCCAGGGCCCAGACACGGTGAAAACTCAAAACTGTTAAGTTATTAACTAGGCCTAACTATGTATTCTTATTTGTTGTTATTTGTTGTCCAAAATACATTGAAATTGAAAATAATTCAAATTAACAACCATAGGGAAATGCCCCAGTCATTGTTAGACGAGTGAGCAAGCCATGTGTTGAGTATCCAGGAACATCTGCATTAGAGTTGATTTATAGGCTACCTATATTTAGGCCTATATTAAGTTTAAATGATAAGAGTTTTGAGTTTACCGTGAGCTGGTAGGGTAGATAGATAGATGAAAGGTTGATGCACAATTGCCCGATAATGGGAATTGAACGCTAACGGGAAGACGGTAACATTAAGGGCTATGATGCACAAAAGCCTGTGAAGCAGATGAAGTGTAAAAAAATATGCTTACAAACATCACAGCCTGTCTGAAATCTCTTGTAGCCTACACCAACACCAGCAATCATAAGTTAATTAAAGGGTCTGGAAGATAGGCCTACCGCCTACCTGCCATTATCAACCTCGCTCGTGAATATTCGGTTCGTTTTGGTGTCACTATACGGTAGGCCTATTCACATAGGCTAGCTATTATTCGCTGACGTCATCTAACAGACTGTGAGGAAACATGATGACCCTATTTAACGTAGCATTTAGCCTATTGGACTTTTAAATAGGCCAACTGGGCCCAGGGCGTAGTTAATAGGCCTACACAAGGTTTTTGTATTTTATTGGATTCACCATAACACTGCCTAACCTTAGTGCAGATTTACTTCTGGTGTAGAAATCAATCAGGGCCAGTTTTTCTAGTGACATAAATAGGGCAAGACCTCTATACTTTTGACAATTCGCTGAAGCTAGCTAAAGGTGCCCAGTGTTCTCCCCAGGCCCGGACCGCCGGGCGGCCCTGCCGCCCGGCAATAAAAATAAAAAAATAAAAAAAATTGATTTTTTTTTTTTTTTTTACTTAACAATTTGCGAATTTAATAACCTAACCGTCCACTAAACGTTCAAATGTCCCATCCCTAAACTGCAGCACAGATTGTAAACAACATCGTGGAGGCTAATCTCGCTGATCACTATAGAACCCGACAACTTGGAATGCATTTGAACGAAACACATAAGTTGGCAAAATGGCAATCATCGCTATGATCGTGAACATTAACTGCACACAAGGAGCACACACAAGTGAACAATTTTACCAATTTTCCAAGTTTATTGATTGCTAGGATGAATTTTAAAGTAATAAAAATGAAGTCATCAAATATAACAATGTTTCAAGTTGTAGTAATAGGGAATATTCCACTTAATATTTTATATTTTATTTTAATTCTTATTCATGTCCTAATAGTCACTGCACTTTTTTTTTATTAAAAAATGTTTTTTGTGAAATTTAAACAAGAATTAAATGGGTCCCCCAGTTTGCGCGCCAAAAACGAGCGTGCGCCATCTTTGGACGGTACTACGTCATAACTGTGTTGAGTCAAGGCCAATTGGAAACTAAATGTACGTATATTTGTACATATTTACATACAGACGGCGGTGCTCGCCCATCCGCTCAACACAAACAACTCTACAGGGATGTACATTTTCACCGTCTTTTTTTTTTTTTTCGTATGTGACAGGAGATTTCGCGAGATCATTGTGATAAAGAATAACGAGCATTTTGTCTTGAGTTTTTGCATAGCCTAGGACTATCATGGTATTCTTTATCTACAATAGGCTTTAATTAGTCATCAAAGTAAGGTTTTTGTGCGGGATGTGTGTCAGAACATGAACGTGCAGGCCTAGGGTTGACAAGTTAAGCCTAGGGCTTGTCAAGTGAGTAATTTTAGTATTCACATACCAATGCCTATATCCTACAGGAACGATTGGCCTAGACTGTTGTATTATAAATAATTTTCTACGTCTAGGCCTAGACCTTGGACTGTTACAGTTTTGTTTTTTGATTGCAATGTCAACTTTTCTCGTTTTCTGGCTAGGCGTTAAATGTAAAATGTCCGCCATCTGTTTACATTACTGTAGGCTACGCTAGGCGCTGCTTTGTTTAAAACACCGCCGTCTTGATGTATATCTCGATCCTACTTTAATACTATTCCAACATCTTTGGTCTGGATGTATGTTTATCCAGACGGCGTTAAATCAACACAGTTCTGACGTCACAGTCGTTTTTGCCGCTTTAAAAAAGTGCTGCTTTTAAAACGGCTATAAATCACTGGATTATTATTTCACGGAAAAACAAAGTACATATTTGTAATCGGGACGAAATAGGCCTACTTCTTCTAAAAAATCTATTCGTACAGTATTTGGCGGAAGTGGAATATTCCCTATTGTAAACCTACAAATTTTAGATAACATCATCACCTTTATATGGGTCTATTGTAGGCCTACTCATTGTAGCAATAGGACTACAGTATAATTCTAATTCACATAGCCTACATTACAAAGGAGAAAATAGACTTAGACTATGATTTCAATCAAATTTGAAATGTTTACAGGCCTACTTCATCCCACTAAACCAACAAAAGTAACCTACTTTAAAAGGGCTTCGAAAACCTCTAAAACTCACCAAATCGAATCTAGGATCTAAATTTTTTCCGAGGGCAAGCCCCCGAACCCCCACTATTTTTGGCGCTACCCGCGAGTACCCGGCAATGTTCATGAAATACCCAGTGAACATTTTTTTCTGGGGAGAACACTGGGTGCCCAATACGAAATTTGCCGAGCGAGTGTCGGTGGTGTCAGTAAAAGATTAGGCTAGTAGGCCTACCCTTGATTTACTTCTGACCCCGATCGTACATCAGCTGATAAATTTAGTATAGACTAGACTTTTAACGGACAACTTAGGCTAAATCTAAATGGTTCCGGACATCTGGTAATGTACGTTATGGAAAGCTAAATCTTGGCGAAGTTCCCGTTGTCGCTGCCAGGGTACGGGAACGAAAAGCTTTATTGTGCATCATGACGTTAGTCAACACTAGATTTCTTCCCGTAGGCGTTATCGTTCCCGTTGTGGTTATCGGGCAATTGTGCATCGACCTTAATGGCACACCAAACTGAAGACCATTATGCACCAATTTATCCTAGGGAATAAAGGGAGAAAATACCCATTCCATAAACAGGGGGAGGAAGGGGAAAGGAGGTAGGCCTAGGCCTAGGTTAGGGGCCTATCACGTCTTGCACGTCGTCTTTGTCCAGAGCACGAGCCTGTGACTTAGGGACCACAAATGTTTATCCAATGATTAAAATCAATCACTACGTATATCACAGCCCTCAATCCGAATTGACTGAATTCGGTTTGAGTTCAATTCGGTTTGACTTGAAGTGTATATCACGGACATTCGAAACGACTTCCTCAATCCTATTTCGATTCGAATTGAAGTTGTTGTTGTTGCAGTTTAAATTGATGCTACAAGATTCTATGAATAACACTTGAAAATACTATGTACTTGTATCTCTACCTACAGCTACGTAAATATAAAGCCTTATGTCTTTATTAAAGCCTCCAAGACGCCATTTATTGTAAACATGTAATAAACACCGCCTGCCTAATAATGGTATTCACTGAAATCTAAATCTCTAAGGCAGTTTTCAATCCGTATTGAATGCGTATTGAACTGTATATCAAGCAATTTACTCATGTCAGTCCACTTTGGAAAGTGGATTGACTTCAATGCGAATCGAGTGTGTATATCAAGAGACTCAAACCGAATTGAACTCGAACCGACTTGAGTCAATTCGGATTGAGTCTCTTGATATACACACTCGATTCGCATTGAAGTCAATCCACTTTCCAAAGTGGACTGACATGAGTAAATTGCTTGATATACAGTTCAATACGCATTCAATACGGATTGAAAACTGCCTTAGAGATTTAGATTTCAGTGAATACCATTATTAGGCAGGCGGTGTTTATTACATGTTTACAATAAAATGGCGTCTTGGAGGCTTTAATAAAGACATAAGGCTTTATATTTACGTAGCTGTAGGTAGAGATACAAGTACATAGTATTTTCAAGTGTTATTCATAGAATCTTGTAGCATCAATTTATACTGCAACAACAACAACTTCAATTCGAATCGAAATAGGATTGAGGAAGTCGTTTCGAATGTCCGTGATATACACTTCAAGTCAAACCGAATTGAACTCAAACCGAATTCAGTCAATTCGGATTGAGGGCTGTGATATACGTAGTGATTCACCGGGTCACACATAACCTAACTTTTAAATCTCTAGTAGGCCTAGGGCCTAGGCCTAGTAGGGCCAAGGGTTAGTCTGGGCATAGGCCTATATGCTACTAATACTATATTACAACATCTTTGGCCTATATGCCTAGCTGAGACGTGAATTGGGATGTACAACGCAAAACTAAAACTAGGCTAGGGGCCTAGGCCTATTGTCATTGGCCAAGGCAACTGTCAAAATGTGCATTATTTACGCCCTAGGCCTAGCCTGTTATGAGAAAAAACTTTCTGCTGGCCGCCAAAGCATCGGTTATTCGATACTAAAGTGAGAGACATAGTGCTTTGCAAACGTACTGGATTACGAAACAAGTCTTCTCTTATAATATTTTTGATAAACTTTTGTCGCTGAAAGAGTTTACGTATCATTCTTCTTTAGGTGGCCACTAACGTCACTTCCGCCAGTGATGGCCAGTGGAATGCTCGCTGTGGCCACCACAAGCAGAACGCGGGAACTATAGACTGAATTTGATTTCTTTGCAAGGATGCAAAGGTGATTGTAGGGCCTACACATTGTGATTTTACGCATACATAGATATTATTTCATTTCATTTTATCAGCAATCAGCAGCAGTAGTATCATAGTATGAAGCAGTAGTAGCAGTCTTGTTGGATGAGCGTAGCGAGCGAAGCGAAGATTCCATTCTACTACACTGGAGAAAAAAATCCGGAATGTTTTTTTTCTTTCTTTGTATTTTTGTCTGTTTGTCCACACGATTCCGGCTAAACCGATACTCCGATTGCGATGAAATTTTATGGAGACCTTCGAAATCTCTGAACTTAGAACTGCCACGTTCGTTTTTGAGCGCAATCGGAAAAGTATTTCTCATGAAAACCACAATTTTACGATTTTTTTTCGATTTAAAAAAAAATCTTCGACTTATAACACCTACATGCTTTATCCGATTTTAATGATTTTTTCACAGAACCTTTATTTTATGAATTAAGATATTCGTGTTAAATTTGAGCGCAATCGAGAAATTATTTCTTATAAAAATCGCAATTTTACGTTTTTTTTCTTTTTTTAACAATTACGATTAATTTAAAAAAATTAAAGTTAATTTTTTATTTAATTTAATTTTTAAAAAAATCTTCAACTTAGTAATGATTTTTTCAAAGAACAACAGAAAATCCGCATAACAAATGGCAGCTCAATGCACCAATTACGCTCATCCAACAACGCGGCGGGACTTAAGCGTTTTCCTAGTATATATATATATATAAAGTATGAGCTTGTTATTCTGTCAACGCACTCAATTTTTATCCTTGGGACCATAGAATTCTGTCAATGAATGAAATTCTTGATCCATAAGCCAGGCCTTGACCTCATTCTTTAAAACAGCTTTCCCCAATGTTTAGTTTAATTTTGTCAGGCAGTCGGTTAAATACTTGGACACCTGCCTGTACAGGGTCGTCCTCTCCTAGTCTAAGCCTAATAAAATGGCTGTGTAAGTCCTCTCTCTGCATGGTGGTGAACACTACTATTCCTTTCAAAATACTGTGGATTGTCGTTGACGAGCATAGCCACATCCAAAATGTAGAGACAAGTTACTGTCAATATCCTGTGATCTAAATTTATTCCTGCATGATGCTCTGCTATGTAGTTTTGCGAGAATTCGGACTGCCCTTTTCTGAATCCTAAAAATTTGTATTATAGAAGTTGCATTCCCCCAAAACAAAATGCCATATTGTATTATAGATTGGCAGAACCACGTTCGGGCTACAACGCTTAGTTACACTACTTAACACAAAGCATGCTGTGCTTAATTTACCACACACCTTCTGAACATGCTCTGCCCACTTTAATTTATAATCCACCCTCAATCCCAAAAAAGCTGGATGTTCCACTGGAGTAAAAGTTTCCCCTTCATACTGAAAGCAAAGATTAGTCATGTGCTGAAAGGATCCCTGTGATAGGTTCCCTTTCGTCTGAAAAGCTAATATCTGGGTTTTTAAACAGTTAAGTTTTAATTTGTTAGCCTCAAACCATTCGGCGAGGGCTTGGAGTATCTCAATGAATTTAGCTTCAAGACCCATACTGCACAGTGCTCTAATGATCACGCTTGTGTCATCCGCAAATAGGACCACACAGTATCCCTGAGCTATATTATTTGGCAGGTCATTAATATAAATTATAAAGAAAACTGGCCCTAATATTGAGCCCTGCGGCACTCCGTATCGAACCGACCTCCAATCGGATGTCGTAGCTCTAATTCCCCTGCCAATGGCGACCCTCTGCTTCCTATTGGTTAAATATGATTCAACCCATGAAAGAGCAGTCCCTCTTACCCCCAGATGCCGAAGTTTACCTAGTAGCAGGCTATGATTCAAGGTATCGAACGCCTTTGAGAGGTCACACATAATTGCCCCTTTAGTACACCTATAGTAGCCTACTATAGATGTTCATCAATGTATGCATGGCATACGCAAGTTCGGTTGTAGTAGATGCTCCTGCGTTGATCACTAATCGGTGGCAGGTTTTATCTCCTTCCTCAACATATTATTTCCTTTCTACGCCAAATTCTCTTCATTAGTAGGCCCTATCCTTCGTTATTCTGTTCCCTTCACATTCCTTCTCTTTCTCTCTCTCCTTAGTTTGCTCCCTCATCTTCATCCTATACCTCATTTAGGCTTCGGTCTCCCATTGGCAGAGGTTTCGACTGTAATACTTTGAGGTTCTTTTCACCCACTCCCCACGACATCCATATTTGTACCCTGTATAAATCAACGGATCAATAAAAACTTGAACCGAGACTATTCCACTCGACCACTGATCTTGCCTGGCCAATGGCCATGATGAGTATTTGCCCACATCCGTCTTATAAGTTTCCAAATTCCCTCTCATACTTCCACCCATGATCCCCTCTAGGTAGGTGGCTCTAGTTATTCCCTTATTAAGTTCACCCCATCCCTCATGGTTTCTCGAGATCCTATACATTTTGCCCAAGCATTTTCCTTCTATCCTCTTCCTCTAGTTTTTCCCACCCAACCAGTTGCAATGCAAATGGGGCAGGACAAATTGTTTTACAACAGTTACTTATTTCCTTGTTAAAAGCTAACTTTTAAAATATCATGATTATACTTTTTTATTTATTTATTTTTTATTTATTTATTTTATTATTTTAATCCGTCTCGGTGGTCTAGTTGGCTAAGGCGTCCACCCGGAAAGTGGGAGACTCGGGTTCGTACCCCGATCGGGATGGATTTTTTAATTTCTGGATTGTATTAAATATTAATCATGATTACTATTGGCCTATTATTTTACATAATAACACAACTTATCAATGAAATAAGATGAGAACTTGCATCGCAAGCAAACACATAGTGTATCCATCAGGAATCGAAAATGGACTGGAAGGGCCTTGCAAACTAGTTCTAGGGTAAAGAATCAACTCTGCTGAGTTCTTACTACAAAGACAATATTTTCAAATTTGCAATTTTTTATCTGGGTTTAAAAATGTAAAATTACGCAATATTATTAAATACGTAGTGATAAGTAGCCAAACCAAACCAAAGTCTCATCGAGGACTTAAACTTTCTTCGTTGTAGATCCATGGTCTCATGTCCCACTTAGCAGCCACTGCGTGCAGCCGAGCCGTACGTGTGTCAGGGTACATTAAAAACATACTTCATGTTTATTGTGAGCGACTCACACGGATACACCGTAAACCGTTTTTTTTTTTTTTTTAATTTTGTGTTTAAATGCATTGTTGTTGTAATGCTACTATTCCAAATATTTACGAAAATGTAGTTTATTGTTGTTTCTGCATCTATGTAATTAGATTTATTTAGTTGTCCTCCTTTGTAAATCAGTTTTTATAACTGAATAGGATAGACGTTAAATAAATAAATAAATTAATTAAATTAAAAGATAAATGCTTTGGTTAGTGCTCAGTACGGATCGCCCTAATGCAAGAACATGTTGTTGCACAAAGCGGTCTTATGTTTAAACGTTCGTTTGGGAAACCCGACACCCGGGTTCAAACCAGAACAGCCAATGGCGGGACGGGACATTAATAAGTCTTCTCAGCCAAACAGATCTAAAGCAAGATGGAAACACTTCTTTCTTTTGTTAACCAAAATGCCTGCATATTTCACTTGATTCATCTACAATTTTTTTCTTTTTTTATCAAATAATGAGAAGGCTCAGTCAAGTAGGCCTATCCTGAAGTGGTGGGGTCATCTTCTATTTAGGTAACCTAGTACCCCGCCAAAGTTAACACCAACGCTAGACCCCCCCCCCACCCCCTGTTAATAGATTTTTGAGAGATGTGGCCGCCATATTGCCGTCCTTCCTTCTAAAACTACTAGGAAACGCTCAGTTGGACGCGTTGATAAGCGAGCACTTGCTATAGCTAGACCCACATTGCATATTTTTTTAAAATTTTAAAATTTGCGACGTTCACAGTCCACGGGGCCATGTTTCCAATATTATTTATTATTGCCAAGGTATTTGGGTAAACCCGTGGGTAAACCTTTACTTTGTGGATAAAATCCACTGCCATCTGAGGACCTTGACATTATTTCTTTGGGAAAACTATTTTAACTCTTTGGTAATAACAAATAATACACTGCTTCCTCGATAGTATTTTGATTACTTCTAGGTGGCAGTGCATAGTGACCAGAATTATCGTGCGACTTTTCGTTGCCATGGTAACGTTACTTTTGTTAAAATGTAATTTCCATCTACACTACTTATCGGATCAAAATAAAATTAACATATTCGTGACCGGACGGACATTCTAAATGATTTGGCCACCTCAGATTTTGTCGCCGTTTAGTTTGAAAAAAAAAACTTTCAAACTTTAATGTAACTTTTCAACTTTTTGAACGATTTTGCCACAAAACTAATGGCATTCAATCCAGATCGAAGATTGCGGATGGTCCAAATTTCAACTCGATCCGAACCTCCGTTCGACCGCTATCATGAGCCAAAAAAGCTGCGCGACTTTCCGTTGCCATGGTAACGGAAACTTTGTTATAATGTAATTTCCATCTACACTACTTATCGGATCAAAATAAAATTAACATATTCGTGACCGGGCGGACATTCTAAATGATTTGGCCACCTCAGATTTTGTCGCCGTTTAGTTTGAAAAAAAAACTTTCGATTAACTTTAATGTAACTTTTTAACTTTTTGAATAATTTTGCCACAAAACTAATGGCATTCAATCGAGAACGAAGCTTGCGGATGGTCCAAATTTCAACTCGATTCGAGCCTCCGTTCGAACGTTATGGCGAAACATACAAACAAACAAACAAACAAACAAAAAAAAAACAGTGACTAATTTTTCCGGCAGAGTCAAATGGAAACGCTCGCTTAAATCAGGCTAATATTTCGGAAAGGATGTGAAGCTTTCATGCACAATAACGATACAAAAGTATATATTTCTTAATTTCATTAATCGGGAGGTCAGTGACACACATAAAAGCTTTGAATTAAGACCTATCCCTAAAAAATGAAATTTCACGAATTTCATTACGCAGTTGACAAATATACCATGGTCATTTGTTGGATTTGAAGTTAGTAGGTCAACAATGATTTCAATTTCTTCTTTGGCAGGAGTGATGGAGAGATGCCTTGTTTTACTGTTAGGAGTGAAATTGACATCAATACCTACATTTCTAGGTGCAGCATAAGTTGTGTGAACGGTATCAATGGTGGTATGTTGGTAGTAAAAGTATTGTCAGTGTAGAAAATATCAAACATTTATGTAAACATATACAGGTAGAGCCTAAGACCTTGACCCAACATGTTTCCACATGTTTAGTATTAATTGTAATCAATGTTTCTATAAGCCTATATTTTATTAATAATTGCCAATATTATTCTACTAACAATAATAACAGAAAGGTGTAACAGTGTAAAATAAACCTATTGCCAATCAATATTCAATAAAAATCATAGTCTATGAAGTATGAACAGATGGACAGTGGTTCAAATTAGGGATGCACTGCACATCGATATTTTTTTCAATATCGATTATCATAATGGTAATGTCATTATCGAATCGATATTATCGATATCACCAACAAAGCCAGTTCCGACCTATAAGTGGAACCTCGATTGTGGCAAGTGTAAGTCAATACAATACAATCGCGTTCTGTTTGCTGCCTCGCTGTCTTCGATGCCATGTGTTCGGCTTGCGTTATCAACTGATAGCTCATTTCCAAACATAAATCTCGAGAGTGACGCCATCAACCCAGCCAGTGCACATGGCACAACGTGAGATAATCTCCATCTTTAGAGTTGGGTTCGTGCCACTATTGACCAATTATTTGATATTTCGATACTCAATATTGAATTTTGGTTATCGATTATCGAAATTATATCCATTATTGATTATTGTGTGCATCCCTATACCTTGTGTCGACCCAAGTCACACTCTGTCTATCATCCAAGTGAAAGGGAACCGGTGGTTTTGTGCACAATACAAACGTAAATAATCCCCATTACCTGTAATGGCCTGTCCATCTTGACCCGTATTGACAGTTTCAAACCACATGGACCTCTTTGGAATCTGGTACTAGCCTGTATTTGAGAATGTCCCCTTTTATGTAACTGTGTGTCCACTAATTTGCTCGTACATGAAGATTTAGAAGTGGCTGCGTTTTATATTAGTTTCAACAAAGAAGGCGGGAGGCCTCAATACAACCTGCGTCTTTTCAGTTTGATGATTGACAGAGTGTTACTTGGGTCGACACAAGGTATAGTTCAAATCACTAATAATAAACAATACTTTTAAAAACTAGTACATAATTCAAAACACATCTTATACAATGGCAATGCCATCAGATGTTTGAATTAGTTTAATTATATGAATATTTGGACATTTGTTGTTGTAAAATAAATAATTACATTCTAATTCTATACATTGGCACTATATTATACATATCCACCAGGGAATGCACCCGGTGGAGGCCCATTTTAATTTATGTCTATAGTACCAACATAACAATGTCATAGTCGCCTACTATAAAACCAAGTTTAAACATTCTAGTAGTACAGCTATATTTTTAAAACAAAGCTCTGCCTTTACATTAAGGTTGCCTTAAAGACACAGAATAACAAAAATTAATTAATTTACATAAATACAAATTACATTTAACAATAGGGCCTAAGTAAAATTAGTTACATACCTAGTATGAAGAAATGAAATGAAGTGAAAAATGAAGTGTGAAGTATGATTTGTGAAGTATAAAAATAACAAATATTGATTTATACTTGTTACTTCTTGCTTTGGCCATATAGATGATTTCTAAGAATCAAAATCAATCCCTTCAAAGCAAGGAGCACCAAGTCATATAATAATAATTTTAAGTTAAATACCATATAAGAATGAGGACTAGTCTGCCCTGAGGTTCAAAGACTAGGCCTAATCCTCATTCTTTTACACGGTTTTAATCCATCTCTCATCATTGTGTAAAATAAAGTGAAAGAAAGGGTGTGAAAAGTAGTAAAAAGGGTAGTGCACTACTTTACAAGAGGAGGTATGTGTAGAATGCTACTTCAAACAAGTACTACCGGTAGTACTTACAACTCAAATTATGCAATTGTATAACATACTATTCTATTTGGTATTTTGTATATCTAGCCTACTGGTGGCCTGTATGATATGTGCAAACTACTTGCTTTAAACTTACTCTAGGATAGGATTAAAATGGCTTGTAACATGCCCCAAGCACATGGTGTGTGGGGTCGACATGATGCAACATATAAATAAACTAGGAAACGCTCAGTTGGACGCGTTGATAAGCGAGCACGTGCTATAGCTAGACCCACATTGCACATATTTTTTTAATTTTAAAATTTGCGACGTTCGCTGTCCACAGGGCCATGTTTCCAATATTATTTATTATTGCCAAGGTATTTGGGTAAACCCGTGTGTAAACCTTTACTTTGTGGATAAAATCCACAGCCATCTAGAGGACCTTGACTCCTTGGGAAAACTATTTAAACTCTTTGTTGACAAATAATAGACTGCTTCCTCGAAAGTATTTTGATTACTTCTAGGTGGCAGTGCATTAGAAACTTTGCGCGTCTTTTCGTTGCCATGGCAACGTTACTTTTGTTATAATGTAATTTCCATCTACACTACTTATCGGATCAAAATAAAATTAACATATTCGTGACCGGACGGACATTCTAAATGATTTGGCTATCTCAGATTTTGTCGCCGTTTAGTTTGACAAAAAAACTTTTGATTTAACTTTAATGTAACTTTTTAACTTTTTGAACGATTTTGCCACAAAACTAATGGCATTCAATCGAGAACGAAGCTTGCGGATGGTCCAAATTTCAACTCGATCCGAGCCTCCGTTCGAACGTTATGACGATTGTAACAAAAAAACAAAACAAAAAAAAAACAAAAAAACAAAACCAGTGACTAATTTTTCCGGCAGAATCAAATGGAAACGCTCGCTTCGCTCGCTTAATAATTACTAAAATAAAACACTGCTCAGAGGCTACTATTTCTTGAAATCTTGCATTTTCCGTGTTGCAGCCTCTCATGGTTACTAAGAGCTTCCATTGAACCTTGGAACACATTGCAAAACTTGCACAGATGCAAAGCAACATGTTTTTTTTCATGATCAATAATCTCTGTAGTATTGAAGAATAAGCTGCAATACTTGCACATAATATACTGGACAACGTGACTAGATTCATGATTAAGAAGCTGTCCCAATGTTGTAGATGGTACTTTGGAAATGTTGGAAGAATACTGGTTAGTGGTATGGGTACTATTTTCATGAGATACCAGCTCTTTTGGTGCATTAAATTTTAAGTTGCAAACCTTACACGCATACGTGGTATGGGTATTTGCATGGGATAACAGCTCTTTTCGTGTATTAAATACTAAGGAACAAATCTTGCACATATACTTGACATGGGTCTTTTCATGACTTACAAGCTCTTCTGATGTATTTAATAGTACACTACAAATCTTGCATGCGTGCTTTATAATATGGGTATTACCATGAGCTACTAGTTCTTCCAGTGTATTAAATTGTAACTGGCAATTTGAACATGTATACTTGATATGGGTATTTTCATGATTTAAACACTCTTCCGGTGTATTTAAAAGTAAGCTACAAAACTTGCATGCATGCTTTAGGCCTACATGTGTTTTTTCATGAACTCTTAGATCTTCCGGTGCATTAAATTGTGTATTGCAAATCTTGCATACATACTTGACATGGGCATTTTCATGATTTGTTATTTTGTGATTTATAAGCTCTTCCGGTGTATTTAAAACTAAGCTGCAAACCTTGCATGGATAGTTGAAATGTATTTTTTCATGAGTGCTCACTTCTTCAAATGTATTGAACAGTGCCATGCAATACTTGCAAATATACCTGACAACGGCATGGGTTGTTTCATGAATTTCAAGCTCTTCCGCTGAATTAAATAGTAAGCTACAAAACTTGCATGCGTGGTTTATATGGGTTATTTCATGAGCCCCTAGCTCTTCCGGCGCATTAAATAGTAAGCTACAAAACTTGCATGCATACTTGACATGGGCCTTTTCATGATTTACAAGCTCTTCATATGTATTAAATAGTATGCTGCAAATCTTGCACACATACTTGACATGTGCCTTTTCATGATTTACAAGCTCTTCATGTGTATTTAATAGTAAGCTGCAAATCTTACATGCATACTTTACATGGGTCTTTTCATGATTTACAAGCTCTTCCGGTGAATTAAATAGTACGCTACAAGGTTTACACACAAACTTATGAGACTTTTCATGGCATATTTGAGCTTTTGATGAAAAAGATATAAAAGTGCAAAACTTGCATTTGTACTTGACAAATGGTTTTGTATAAGGTTTCCAACGGTATGTCCCAAAATGGGATGTTTTATGAGCTTTCATAGCCTCTAAAGAGTCAAAAAGTTGGGTTTTGCATACTACGCAAAGAAAATTAGTATCTAGAAAAGTTTTGCAATTGGGTGAAATAACTTTCTGTGTAGGATTGTTAGTAATGACATTACTTGTCATGCTTGTGCCTACTTGGGGCAATGAGTGTATTTTTATATATGAGCGTTAAGTTCTTCTATAGTGCCTAAATGTAGTTTACAGACTGGACAAATGAAATTTGATTGTGATTGTGTTTGATCCGTCAGTTTAGTTGGTGATTGTACCAAACCAATGTCTTTAACATTTGTGGATTTTGGTGCAAGTGATTCGGTGTTGGTCGTTAGTTTAGTTGGTGATTGTACTGAACCATTTTTAAAATTTTGGGATCTTGGTTTGTGTGATTTGGTGTGGGCCTTACTGCTCTTCTGCAACAAATGTGAATCCCAAACGCGGGAGTTGTGTCTGCTCTCGTGAGCCTTAGTAACATCTTCCTCAAGGTCATTAAAGGCACAAAACCTACACTGGTACAACCCATGTTCCTCTACATAATGATGCCTCAGTGCCTCTCTAGTTCCCGTTTGAGTCATACATACTATGCAAACATGTACGTCATGCGAAACCTGGTGTTTGATGAAAGCAACGCGGGTACAAAGAGACTTGTTGCAGATTGTACACCTGAGAATACTGTCTTGCTCTTCTTGCGGACTCAACCCGACGAGAGACGATTGCAGCTTGTGCACAGCTTCATTGTGTAATTCAAGCTTCTGCCCAGTTTCAAAATAAGTCCAACATCGTTTACACCAGTATTCATTAGCGTGCGTCTTTATGTGCTCCTCAAGAGATATCTGCGAGTGTAATATTAATAAACAATGTGGACATTTAAGCTCAACGAGATGAGATTGGTAGTGCATTCCTTTGGCCTTGTCCATAACACACATGCATATCAAACAATTTCTTGATTTCTGGTGAATGGTTTCGTGAGTCGCAATACTTTGTTTTGATGGCATCAATTTATAGCAAATGCTACATTTATACAAAGAATGATGCTCAAGATAATGAGTTGATATTTCGCAATGGTTTTTAAAACTAATATTACAAACTGCACATTTAAAATCTGTTATGTGGCACACTCTCCTATGCATGACAAATTCTTCTTTGTGTGACAAAGGTAGCCTTACAGAGCTCACACTTTTGTGCGTGACTAGCTTTATGTCTATGCAACAATAGATAAAAATAACTACTGAACTTCTTTTCACATAGGTTACACCTATATTGCGAATGCGCACATCGCAGGTGAATGCCGAGGTGTTTTGCATTTGAGAATTTCTGCTTACAAATGGAGCAGCTGAAACCCACTTCAGGTGGCCCCATCCCTTTACCACGGTTCACTTGCTCGTTGAAACTTAGAGTAGCTTTATTAATAGATGGTAACAAGGAGGTAGGACTAACCACCAATGATCCACGGGGTCCCGAATTGTATACTTCAACTATGTCCGAATCTTGGGATTCACAAGTGTCAGCAGCTTGAGGGGATTCAACGATATAGCTCTTCTCACAACTTGGCCATTCAACAGACTCAGGACTCGTCTCCTCCAGGCTCCAATCACAACGGGGTTTCTTTGTCTGCCAATCAAAAACACGATACCAGTTG
Source organism: Sweltsa coloradensis (assembly GCA_024449915.1). Lineage (NCBI taxonomy): Eukaryota > Metazoa > Arthropoda > Insecta > Plecoptera > Chloroperlidae > Sweltsa > Sweltsa coloradensis. The sequence continues at coordinate 103,429 of JAMZAV010002186.1, forward strand.
TTACTCAGTGAATGAGTGGGGAAAGGTCAAAGGGAGTGCAACAGGTTACCTGAAAATTGTAGGAGGCTAGGTGAGAAAAGTAGAAGTATATATAAACAACCAAAAGTGTTGAAACGTTTCTGCCAGTGTGGCCTCAGGTCACTCAGCCATTAGAGAAGAACTCTGATTTAGTATAATATGACTAAGTAGTGTGGCAAGTGTTGTATTTTGTAATATGCTAAACAAATATTGGTACTTAATACTAGGGATGTCATAGGGTAGTAAAATTAGGATCCGGTTCCTGACCTTCCAGTAATCGGGTTACCCAAATCCTGAAAGCCTAAATTACGTCTTTTTATCGTCGTAGCCCCCCCCCCCCCCCCCCCCGCGAGCGGTTGAAGGTCGTTCGGAAGCGTCTACAAGAAGATACCCGGCAGCGATAAGCTTATCTTCTACTGTTGTGAGACAAAACCTAGCGGTCGGCGGCCACCCATTCCGTCACGTCCTCTTCCGTGACGTCATCGCAACTTGGAAGTTGCTTGAACAATGACGCGTCTGGCTCGGCAGCCCAGCCTTCCTCAATAGCGGCGGGTGGGTGGGAGGGGGAGGGGGGTCGCCGGCCGGGCTGCCGGCAGTCTGCACTCAGTCAGCTGCATGGTGGGTGGTCTGCGGCATTCTAATGGCTCCTTACTACGCACGGCGCAGCGGTTAAAAACCTTTCATTTTCAGTAAAATAACTACCCGATAAAGATTCGAATCCGAAAAACGGATTCGGGTAATTTCTGGATTCGGGTAACCCGGGTACCCTATGACATCCCTACTTAATACCCATAATTTACTTCGAACCTGCAGCAGATGGAGCAAGTTGCTGGATAGTGATCCTGTCCACATTGTAACGAACCAGCACATGAGCGTAAGCCATAGTGTTAGCAAGCTAGCTATTTTGCTAGCTAAGTTCGTTCCAACAGTTCCACGCACATTGCAGTGTTTAGTTCCTGCATTCATAATGAGTTAATTTAGAAACTCACCTTCACCAAGATTACTTAACTAAATTTGAAATTGAACTTTTGCAACAAGCCTCCTCACTTTGTGTGTCGCCTTGTGATGCTCCACTATCAAGGCAATGTCAACTAGTTGTACACAGTGTTTACAGCCTTGCATTTCACAAGTACAACTAGTACAGACTTGCATACAGTAATTTAACTCTTTATACATTTTCCCACATTTCTCTAACATAGCAGCCAATAAGTCTTCGAATAAATCCACGCCGCCGACATCCGGTGTTGGAATCTCGGTCGCCTAGCTCACATTCGAAGACGAGTGACAGATGTAATAAAGTAATCTATTTTATTACACTTAGGCCAGGTGTCACTTTTGATACAACCAAAGACCAACTTATAATTGGCTAAATACTGAGAATTCGCCGTCCAAGTCAGAGAGGGACCGTCTAAGGTCAGACCTTCCTTTCTAGAAATACAAAAAATTAAGAGCCATTCAAGATGTCAAACCAAGGAACTAGGAACCCCTCACGAAGCTACAATTTATGGGACCGCGCCTGTAAGTTTAACACAGAGAGATAGGAAATTCAGCACGTCACCAGTCCAATATCATATTTGGTGGACGACGCCCAGGCGTCAGTGACGTAGCCAGACTTCAGTATAAAAGGGGAGCTCAATCTCCCAATTAGCCTCTTCTTCCTTTGTCTCTGAAGAGAGCAAGCTAGAAGCAAGATACATCATCAACCAAGCCTTTGTGTATTCAGCAGAAACTATGGTGAGTGTAACTCAAACCTTTTACTATGTGTTTATAATTCAAACGTTGGCTATGTGTTAGTAATTGTATATTTGTGTGTAAACAATGCATAAGCCTCTTTGCCGGGAGTACTCCCAGGATATAGGGGACGCTATTATGGTGAACTAGCATGAACTTTGTGTATCAATCTTGGGTCCTTCAGACCACCCCAACGTATAATTTACCAGACCAGATTTAAGGGATAATGAGGCGGCTTTAAGGGAGATCGGGTCTAGTTGTCCCAGGGTTAAGTTGTCACAGCACTATTTTATCCTTAACAGTTGGTACTATGGCAACGTGACCGTAGCTGTATTATGTGTCACCGCTTTCTATAACTGAGGTGCTAGTTTCATCCGGATCAGCCGAGGGGTTTAGTTTTTATAAATGAAACAGTGTTTTTCAGTCAAGAAAGTAATATTTTGTGGTTTAAGAACTTTTGTAATTGTACTAAATATGTTCAAAATATATACTGATGAACATTTATATTATACTAGGAAACGCTCTGTTGGACGCGTTGATAAGCGAGCACGTGCTATAGCTAGACCCACATTGCACATTTTTTTAAATTTAAAATTTACGACGTTCGCGTTTCCAGTATTATTTATTATTGCCAAGGTATTTGGGTAAACCCGTGTTTAAATCTTTACTTTAAAATCCACCGCCATCTAGAGGACCTTGACTCCTTGGGGAAACTATTTAATCTCTTTGTTGACAAATAATAGACTGCTTCCTCGAAAGTATTTTGATTACTTCTAGGTGGCAGTGCATTAGAAACTTCGCGCGTCTTTTCGTTGCCATGGCAACGTTACTTTTGTTATAATGTAATTTCCATCTACACTACTTATCGGATCAAAATAAAATTAACATATTCGTGACCGGACGGACATTCTAAATGATTTGGCTATCTCAGATTTTGTCGCCGTTGAGTTTGAAAAAAAAACTTTCGATTAACTTTAATGTAACTTTTTAACTTTTTGAACGATTTTGCCACAAAACTAATGGCATTCAATCGAGAACAAAGCTTGCGGATGGTGAAAATTTCAACTCGATCCGAGCCTCCGTTCGAACGTTATCGCGAGACATACAAACAAAAAAAAAAACAAACAAAAAAACAAACAAAAAAAAAAAAAAAAAACAAAACCAGTGACTATTTTTTCCGGCAGAGTCAAATGGAAACGCTCGCTTCGCTCGCTTAACAAATTATGTAATTCCTCTTAACAAAAAAATATTGCATTAGGCTACTATCAAAATATAATAATTCTTGAACACACACTTCACATGATTCTGTGTCGATTCTGGCGTTGATCCGCGGGTGTTCGCACTGTCCATACCACTTATTGCTATATTCCATATTAAAAATCGATCTTTGGTTGGTTATCGCTCACTCGTTGATTGCGTTGGGACCTACAGGGTTGGCTTGGTCGCTTTGATTTATTGTCCCCCACTGAAAATCAGTTATATAACTGACTGGGTTGACTCGAAATCCAATTTATTTATTTATTATCAAATGTGTTTTAGGTCAAGTTGTCACAAGCTGTCAAACGTTTTTTGAAGTAAGCGTGCGCTTGGTCTGATAATGCCTTGAAATTAGAACAAGAAGACGCAAAGAGGAGAAATGTGATGAAAGTGTATAGCAGGGGCGGATACTGGGGGGAAACCTGAATTTCAGAAATTTTCGCCTGCGGTGCAATTTATGGGGGGCTCTACCCCCCCATACCTTGTACACGGTTATGTCCAAGATCCGCCACTGGTGACTAGGGCATGTTAGCATGTATTTTAAACTTCCGAACAATTGTGTCAACTAAACCCAAATACTGTGACAACTTACCCCATGTGCGGGGCAAGTTGTCACAGTTCAAGCTTTTTTTTTAAAAAAATACAATAAAACACAAAAACACTAAAATTGGTATTCAAAATGATTTTGTTTTGTGTAAAACATTCCGTTTGTTAGTAATAGTAAAAATTCCCGCATAAATGTTGGTAAATTTATCCTAAAATAAATTAAAAGTAAAAAGTGTGACAACTATACCCGGTCTCCCCAACTGTAAAAAATAATGTATTCGTAACAAATATTTTACATGTAATCAACGTCTGTGTAGGGTCACCAACTTTGGAAAATAAAATTACAGGATTGTTTTTGTGCGGTGGGATTGGGAAAAGTACGTATCTTGGTACAATAGGGGGTCTGGGGGATGCCCCCCAGCTAGTGCGGTTCTGGGGTAAATAGCCCCAGAAATTTTTTGTTTTCTAACATTGCAAATAGTGACATTTTTCTAGTTATTAGAGTGCTTTTCCCTCCAATTTCTTTTACACTCACACATTAATTTCTTCTTTTTACGTGGTTCACTCATTTTCACACTTACTTCGCCGACTTACACGGATACACCGTAACCGTTTTTTTTTTTGTTAATTGTTGTGTTTAAATGCATTTTGTTGTAATGCTACTATTCCAAATATTACGAAATGTATTATTGTTTTCTGCTCATTTAGATTTATTAGTTGTCCCTTTGTAAAAAAAACTAAAAACTTAAATTAAAAAAATGATAAATGTTTTGGTTAGTTAGTACGGATCCCCCCCAATGCAAAACATGTTTTCCCACAAAGCGGTCTAGTTAAAGTTCGTTTGGAAACCCCGACACCCGGGTTCAACGAACAGAGCCAATGGGGGGACGGGACATTAATTAGTCCTCTCAGCCAACAGATCTAAAGAAAGATGGAAACTTCTTTCTTTTTTTAAACCAAATGCCTGCATATTTAACTGATTCATCTACAATTTTTTCTTTTTTAATCAAAAAGAGAAGGCTCAGTCAAGTAGGCATCCTGAAGTGGTGGGGTCATTTCTATTTAGGTAACCTGTCCCGCCAAAGTTAACCACCAACGCTAGACCCCCCCACCCCCGTAATAGATTTTGAGAGATGGGGCCCGCCATTGCGTCCTTCCTTCAAAACTATAGGAAACGCCCCGTTGGACGCGTTGATAAGCGAGCACGTGCTATAGCTAGACCACATTGCATATTTTTAAATTTTAAAATTTGCGACTTAACATCCACGGGCCAGTTTCCAAAATTTTTTATTATGGCCAAGGTATTGGGTAAGCCCGTCGGTAAAACCTTTACTTTGGAAAAAAAATCCACTGCCATCTGAGGGAAACCTTGACATTATTTTTTTGGGAAAACTATTTTAACTCTTTGGTAATAACAAATAAACATGCTTCCTCAATAGTATTTTGATACTTCTAGGTGGCAGTGCATAGTGACCAGAATTATCGTGCAAACTTTTCGTGCCATGGTAACTTACTTTTTTAAATGTAATTTCCATCACACTACTTATCGATCAAATAAATTTTAACATATTCTGAGGACGACATTCTAAATGTTTGGCCACCTCGATTTGTCGCCGTTTATTTGAAAAAAAACTTTCAAACTAATGAAATTTTTTAAAACTTTTTAAACGATTTGCCACAAAATATGCTTAAATCGATCGAAGTTTGCGGTGGTCCAAATTTCAACGATCCGAACTCTGTTCGACGCTATCATGGGGCCAAAAAAAGCTGCGCGACTTTCGTTGCCATGTAAGGGAAAACTTGTTATAATGTAATTCCAATCTACACTACTTATCGGATCAAAATAAAATTAACATTTGTGACCGGCGGACATTTAAATGATTTGGCCACTCGATTTTGTCGCCGTTTAGTTTGAAAAAAAAACTTTCGATTAACTTTAAATGTAACTTTTTAACTTTGAATAATTTTGCCACAAAACTAATGCCATTCAATCGAGAACGAAGCTTGCGGAGGTCGAAATTTCAACCGATTCGAGCCTCTTCGAACGTTATGGCGAAACATAAAAACAAAAAACAAAAAAAAAACAAAACATGACTAATTTTTCCGGCAGAGTCAAATGGAAACGCTCGCTTAAATCAGGCAATATTTTCGGAAAGGTTGAAGTTTTCATGCACAATAACGATACAAAGTATATTTTCTTAATTCTTTAATCGGGAGTCAGTGACACACTAAAAGCTTTGAATTAAGACCCCTAAAAAATGAAATTTTCACAAATTTCTTTGGGCAGTTGACAATTATACCAGGGTTTTCTTGTTGGATTTGATTTAGTTAGGTCCAAAAATGATTTCAATTTCTTCTTGCGGAGTGATGGGAGAGATTGCCTTGTTTACTGTTAGGATTGAATTTGACATCAATACCTACATTTCTAGTGCAGCTAAGTTGTGTGAACGGTATCAATGTGGAAATGTTGGTTAAAAGTATTGCAGTGTGAAATATCAAACATTTTATGTAACATATACAAGGTAGAGCCTAAGCCTTGCCCCAAACAGTTCTACATGTTTGTTTTAAGTAATCAAGTTTCTAAAGCCTATATTTTATTATTTTGCCCAATATTCTACTGACAATAATAACAGAAGGTGTACAGTGTAAAATAAACCTATTGCAATCAATTAAATAAAAATCATAGTCTATGAAGTATAAACGATGACAGGGGTTCAATTAGGGATGCACTGCACACGATTTTTTTTCAATATCGTTTATCATAATGTATGCATTATCGAATCGATATTATCGATATCACCAACAAGCCAGTTCGACCTATAAGTTGGAACCTCGATTGTGGAAAGGGTGTAAGTCAATACAATACAATCCTTTCTGTTGCTGCCTCGTTGTCTCGATGCCATGTGTTGGCTTCGTTATCAACGATAGCTCATTTCCAAACATAAATCCGAGAGTGACGCATAACCAGCCAGTGACATGGCACAACGTAAAGATAATCTCCATCTTTAGATTTGGGTTCGTGCCACTTTTGACCAATTATTGATATTTCGATACCAATATTGAATTTGTTATCGATTATCGAAATTATATCCATTATTATTTTGGGTGCATCCCTATACTTGTGTCGACCAAAAGAAAACACTCTGTCTATCCCCAATGAAAGGGAACGGTGGTTTTGGCACAATAAAACGTAAATAATCCCCATTACCTGTAATGGCCCGGTCCAAATTGACCCTATTGACAGTTTCAACCACTGGACCTCTTGAATCTGGTACTAGCTGTATTTAGAATGTCCCCTTTTATGTACTGTGTGCCACTAATTTGCTCGTACATGAAGATTTAGAAGTGGCTGCTTTTATATTGTTTCAAAAGAAGGCGGGGGCCTCAATAAACCTGCGTCTTCTCATTGATGATTGAACAGAGTGTTACTTGGGTCGACAAAAAGTATAGTTCAAATCACTAAATAATAAACAATACTTTAAAAACTAGTACATAATTCAAAACACATCTTATCAATGGCAATGCATCAGTGTTTGAATTTAGTTAATATATGAATTTTGGGGGACATTTGTTGTTGAAAAAATAAAAAATTTTACATTCTACTTCTATAATTGGCACTATATTATACATATCCACCAGGAATGCACCCGGTGGAGGCCATTTAATTCTGCTATGTACCAACATAACGGGTTCATAGTCGCCTACTATAAAACCATTTTTAAAATTCTAGTAGTACAGCTATATTTTAAAACAAAGTCTGCCTTACATTAAGGTTGCCTTAAAAGGGACACAGAATACAAAATTAATTAATTTACAAAATAAAATTACTTTTAAAAATAGGCCTAAGTAAAATTAGTTAAAATAACTAGTATGAAGAAATGAAAGAGTAAAAAATGATGTGAAGTATGATTTGTGAAGAAATAAAAAACAAATATTGATTTATATTGTTACTTCTTGCTTTGCCATATAGATGATTCAAAGAATCAAAATCAATCCTTCAACCCAAGGAGCACAAGTCATATTAATAATTTTTAAGTTAATACATATAAGAATGAGGATAGTCTCCCCTGAGGTTCAAAGACTACCCTAACCCTTCATTCTTTAAAAGGGTTTTAATCCATCTTCATCATTGTGTAAAATAAAGGGGAAGGGAAAGGGGTGTGAAATAGTAAAAAGGGTAGTGAAAAACTACTTACAAGAGGTATGTGTAGCATGTACTTCAAAAAGTACTCCCGGTATTATTTCAACTCAAATTATCCCAATTGTATAACATACTATTCTATTTGGTATTTGTATATCTAGCCTACGGTGGCCTGTATGATATGTGCAAACTACTTGCTTTAACTTATTTCTGATAGGATTAAATGGCTTGTAACATCCCCCAAGCACATGGTTGTGGGGTCGACATGATGCAAATATAAATAACTAGAAACGCTCAGTTGTGCGTTATAAGCAGCACGGCTATAGCTAGACCCACATTGGCACATATTTTTTTAATTTTTAAAATTCGACGTTCGCTGTCCCAGGCCATGTTTCCATATTATTTATTATTGCCAAGGTATTTGGGTAACCCTGTGAAAACCCTTATTTTGTGGAAAAAATCCAAGCCATCTAGAGGACCTTGACCCCTTTGGGGAAAAAACTATTTTAAACTCTTTGTTGAAAATATGGGACTGTTCCTCAAAAGTATTTTGATTACTTCTAGGTGGCAGTGCATTAGAAACTTTGCGGTCTTTTTCGTTGCCATGGCAACGTTACTTTGTATAATGTATTTCATCTACACTCTTATCGGTCAAAATAAATTAACATATTCGTGACCGACGACATTCTAAATGATTTGCTATCTCGATTTTGTCGCCGTTTGGTTGACAAAAAACTTTTGATTAACTTAATGTAACTTTTTAACTTTTGAACGATTTGCCAAAAATAAGGGCATTCAATCGAGAAGAAGCTTGCGGATGGTCCAAATTTCAATCGATCGAGCCTCCGTTTCGAACGTTATGACGATTGTAACAAAAAAACAAAACAAACAAACAAACAAAAACAAAAAAACAAAACAAAACCAGTGACTAATTTTTCCGGCAGAGTCAAATGGAAACGCTCGCTTCTCTCGCTTAAAATTTACTAAAATAAAACACTGCTCAGAGGCTACTATTTCTTGAAATCTTGCATTTTCCGTGTTGCAGCCTCTCATGGTTTACTAAGAGCTTCCATTGAACCTTGGAACACATTGCAAAATTTGCACAGATGCAAAGCAACATTTTTTTTTTCATGATCAATAATCTCTGTAGTATTGAAGAATAAGCTGCAATACTTGCACATAATATACTGGACAACGTGACTAGATTCATGATTAAGAAGCTGTCCCAATGTTGTAGAGGGTTTATTTTGGGATATGTTGGAAGAATACTGGTTAGTGGTATGGGTACTATTTTCATGGGGATCCCAGCTCTTTTGGTGCTTTAAAATTTTTAAGTTGCAAACCTTACAGCATACGTGGTATGGGTTTTTGCATGGGATAACAGCTCTTTTCGTGAAATTAAATTTTAACTTGAAAAACTTACATGCATACGTGGTATGGGTATTTGCATGGGATACCAGCTTTTTTGGGTGTATGAAATACTAAGGAACAATCTTGCACATATACTTGACATGGGTCTTTTCATGACTTACAAGCTTTCTGGTGTATTTAATAGTACACTACAAATCTTGCATGCATGCTTTATAATATGGGTATTACCATGAGCTACTAGTTCTTCCAGTGTATTAAAATTGTAACTGGCAATTTAAAACATGTATACTTGATATGGGTATTTTCATGATTTAAACACTCTTCCGGTGTATTTAAAAAGTAAGCTACAAAAACTTGCATGCATGCTTTAGGCCTACATGTGTTTTTCATGAACTCTTAGATCTTCCGGTGCATTAAATTGTGTATTGCAAATCTTGCATACATACTTGACATGGGCTTTTCCCTGATTTGTTATTTTGTGATTTAAAAGCTTTTCCCGGGTTGTATTTAAAAGAAAGCTGCAAACCTTGCATGGATAGTTGAAATGTATTTTTTCATGAGTGCTCACTTCTTCAAATGTATTGAACAGTGCCATGCAATACTTGCAAATATACCTGACAACGGCATGGGTTGTTTCATGAATTTCAAGCTCTTCCGCTGAATTAAATAGTAAGCTACAAAACTTGCATGCATACTTGACATGGGTTATTTCATGAGCCCCTAGCTCTTCCAGCGTATTAAATAGTAAGTTGCAAATCCTGCATACATACTTGACATGTGCCTTTTCATGATTTACAGCTCTTCATGTGTATTTAATAGTAAGCTGCAAATCTTGCACACATACTTAACATGTGCCTTTTCATGATTTACAAGTTCTTCCGGTGAATTAAATAGTACGCTACAAGGTTTACACACAAACTTATGAGACTTTTCATGGCATATTTGAGCTTTTGATAAAAAAGATATAAAAGTGCAAAACTTGCATTTGTACTTGACAAATGGTTTTGTATAAGGTTTCCAACGGTATGCCCCAAAATGGGATGTTTTATGAGCTTTCATAGCCTCTAAAGAGTCAAAATTTGGTTGCATACTACGCAAAGAAAATTAGTATCTAGAAAAGTTTTGAAATTTGGGTGAAATAACTTTCTGTGTAGGATTGTTAGTAATGACATTACTTGTCATGCTTGTGCCTACTTGGGGCAATGAGTGTTTTTTTATTATATGAGCTTTAAAGTTCTTCTATAGTGCCTAAATGTAGTTTACAGACTGGACAAATGAAATTTGATTGTGATTGTGTTTGATCCGTCAGTTTAGTTGGTGATTGTACCAAACCAATGTCTTTAACATTTGGGATTTTGGTCCCAAGGGGATTCGGTGTTGGTCGTTATTTTAGTTGGTGATTGTACTGAACCATTTTTAAAATTTTGGGATCTTGGTTTGTGTGATTTGGTGTGGGCCTACTGCTCTTCTGCAACAAAAGTGAATCCCCAAAAGCGGGAGTTGTGTCTGCTCTCGTGAGCCTTAGTAACATCTTCCTCAAGGTCATTAAAGGCACAAAACCTACACTGGTACAAACCATGTCCTCTACATAATGATGCCTCAGTGCCTCTCTAGTTCCCGTTTGAGTCATACATACTATGCAAACATGTACGTCATGCGAAACCTGGTGTTTGATGAAAGCAACGCGGGGACAAAGAGACTTGTTGCAGATCGTACACCCGAGAATACTGTCTTGCTCTTCTTGCGGACTCAACCCGACGAGAGACGATTGCAGCTTGTGCACAGCTTCATTGTGTTTAATTCAAGCTTCTGCCCCGTTCAAAACAAGTCAACATCGTTTACACCAGTATTCATTAGCGTGCGTCTTTATGTGCTCCTCAAGAGATATCTGCGAGTGTAATATTAATAAACAATGTGGACATTTAGCTCAACGAGATGAGATTGGTAGTGCATTCCTTGGCCTTGTCCATAACACACATGCATATCAAACCAATTTCTTGATTTTTGGGAATGGTTTCGGGTCGCAATACTTTGTTTTGATGGCATCAATTTATAGCAAATGCTACATTTATACAAAGAATGATGCTCAAGATAATGAGTTGATATTCGCAATGGTTTTTAAAACTAATATTACAAAATGCACATTTTAAAAACTGTTATGTGGCACACTCTCCTATGCATGACAAATTCTTCTTGTGTGACAAAGGTAGCCTTACAGAGCTCACACTTTTGTGCGGGGACTAGCTTTATGTCTATGCAACAATAGATAAAAATAACTACTGAACTTCTTTCACATAGGTTACACCTATATTGCGAATGCGCACATCGCAGGTGAATGCCGAGGTGTTTTGCATTTGAGAATTTCTGCTTACAAATGGAGCAGCTGAAACCCACTTCAGGTGGCCCCACTCATTATCACGGTTTACTTGCCGTTGAAACTTAGAGTAGCTTTATCAATAGATGGTAACAAGGAGGTAGGACTAACCACCAATGATCCACGGGGCCCGAATTGTTATACTTCAACTATATCCGAATCTTGGGGTTCACAAGTGTCAGCAGCTTGAGGGATCAACGATATAGCTCTTCTCCAACTTGGCCATTCAAACAGACTCAGGACTCGTCTCCCCCCAGGCTCCAATCACAACGGGGTTTCTTTGTCTGCCAATCAAAAACACGATACCAGTTGTTACTCAGTGAATGAGTGGGGGAAAAGGTCAAAGGGAGTGCAACAGGTTTCCTGAAATTGTAGGAGGCTAGGTGAGAAAAGTAGAAGTATATATAAACAACCAAAAATGTTGAAACGTTTCTGCCAGTGTGGCCTCAGGTCACTCAGCCATTAGAGAAGAACTCTGATTTAGTATAATATGACTAAGTAGTGTGGCAAGTGTTGTATTTTGTAATATACCAAAAAAATATTGGAACTTAATATGGGATGCATAGGGTAGTAAAATTAGGATCCGGTTCCTGACCTTCCAGTAATCGGGTTACCCAAATCCTGAAAGCCTAAATTACGTCTTTTATCGTCGTAGCCCCCCCCCCCCCCCCCCCCGCGAGCGGTTGAAGGTCGTCGGAAGCGTCTACAAGAAGATACCCGGCAGCGATAAGCTTATCTTCTACTGTTGTGAACAAAACCTAGCGGTCGGCGGCCACCCATTCCGTCACGTCCTCTTCCGTGACGTCATCGCTACTTGGAAGTTGCTTGAACAATGACGCGTCTGGCTCGGCAGCCCAGCCTTCCTCAATAGCGGCGGTGGGGGGAGGGGAGAGGGGGGTCGCCGGCCGGGCTGCTGGCAGTCTGCACTCAGTCAGCTGCATGGTGGGTGGTCTGCGGCATTTTTAATGGCTCCTTACTACGCACGGGCGCAGCGGTTAAAAACCTTCATTTTTAGTAAAATACTAACCCCATAAAAATTCGAATCCGAAAAACGGATTCGGGTAATTTCTGGATTCGGGTAACCCGGTTACCCTATGACATCCCTACTTAATACCCATAATTTACTTCGAACCTGCAGCAAAATGGAGCAAGTCGCTGGATAGTGATCCTGTCACATTTTAACGAACCTGCACATGAACGTAAGCCATAGGGTTAGCAAGCTAGCTATTTTGCTAGCTAAGTTCATTCCCCCGCACATTTCTGATATAGTTCCTGCATTCATAATGAGTTTATTTTGAAACTCACCTTCACCAAAATTACTAACTAAATTTTGAAATTGAACTTTTGCAACAAGCCTCCTTACTTTGTGTGTCGCCTTGTGATGCTCCACTATCAAGGCAATGTCAACTAGTTGTACACAGTGTTTACAGCCTTGCATTTCCACAAGTACAACTAGTACAGACTTGCATACAGTAATTTAACTCTTTTTACATTTTAGCACATTTCTCTAGCATAGCAGCCAATAGTCTTCGAATAAATCCACGCCGCCGACATCCGGTGTTGGAATCTCGGTCGCCTAGCTCACATTCGAAGACGAGTGACATGTAATAAGTAATCTATTTTATTACACTTAGGCCAGGTGTCACTTTTGATACAACCAAAGACCGACTTATAATTGGCTAAATACTGAGAATTCGCCGTCAAGTCAGAGAGGGACCCTCTAAGGTCAGACCTTTCCTTTTAGAAATACAAAAAATTAAGAGCCATTCAAAATGTCAAACCAAGGAACTAGGAACCCTCACGAAGCTACAATTTATGGGACCGCGTCTGTAAGTTTTAACACAGAGAGATAGGAAATTCAGCACGTCCCCCAGTCCAATATCATATTTGGTGGACGAAAGCCCCGGCATCAGTGTCGTAGCCAGACTTCAGTATAAAAGGGGAGCTCAATCTCCCAGTTGCCTCTTCTTCCTTCGTCTCTGAAGAGAGCAGCTAGAAGCAAGATAAATCATCAACCAAGCCTTTGTGTATTCAGCAGAAACTCAGGTGATTTTACTATGTGTTTATAATTCAAACGTTGGCTATGTGTTAGTAATTGTATATTTGTTGTAAAAACATGCATAAGCCCTCTTTGCCGGGAGTACTCCCAGATATAGGGGACGCTATTATGGTGAACTAGCATGAACTTTGTGTATCAATCTTGGGTCCTTCAGACCACCCCAACGTATAATTTTTCCAGACCCGATTTAAGGGATAATGAGGCGGCTTTAAGGGAGATCGGGTCTAGTTGTCCCAGGGTTTAAATTGTCACAGCGCTATTTTATCCTTAACAGTTGGTAAATATGGCAACGTGACCGTAGCTGTATTATGTGTCACCGCTTTCTATAAATGAGGTGCTAGTTTCATCCGGATCACCGAGGGGTTTAGTTTTTATAAAGAAACAGTGGTTTTTCAGTCAAGAAAGTAATATTTTGTGGTTTTAGAACTTTTGTAATTGTACTAAAAATGTTCAAAATATTCTGATGAACATTTATATTATAAATAGGAAACGCTCTGTTGGACGCGTTGATAAGCGAGCACGTGCATAGCTAGACCCACATTGCACATTTTTTTAAATTTAAAATTTACGACGTTCGCGTTTCCAGTATTATTTATTATTGCCAAGGTATTTGGGTAAACCCTGTTTAAATCTTTACTTTAAAATCACCCCCCATCTAGAGGACCTTGACTCCTTGGGGAAACTATTTAAACTCTTGTTGACAAATAATAGACTGCTTCCTCGAAAGTATTTTGATTACTTCTAGGTGGCAGTGCATTAGAAACTTCGCGCGTCTTTTCGTTGCCATGGCAACGTTACTTTTGTTATAATGTAATTTCCAAACTACACTACTTATCGGATCAAAATAAAAATTAAAAATATTCGTGACCGGACGGGGCATTCTAAATGATTTGGCTATCTCAGATTTTGTCGCCGTTGAGTTTGAAAAAAAAACTTTCGATTAACTTTAATGTAACTTTTTAACTTTTTTAACGATTTTGCCACAAAACTAATGGGGATTTTAAACGAGAACAAAGCTTGCGGATGGTGAAAATTTCAACTCGATCCGAGCCTCCTTCGAACGTTATCGCGGGGACATACAAACAAAAAAAAAAACAAACAAAAAAACAAACCAAAAAAAAAAAAAAAAAACAAAACCAGTGACTATTTTTTTCCGGCAGAGTCAAATGGAAACGCTCGCTTCGCTCGCTTAACAAATTATGTAATTCCTCTTAACAAAAAAATATTGCATTAGGCTACTATCAAAATATAATAATTCTTGAACACACACTTCACATGATTCTGTGTCGATTCTGGCGTTGATCCGCGGTGTTCGCACTGTCCCCTACCACTTATTGCTATATTTCCTATTAAAAATACGATCTTTGGTTGGTTATCGTCACTCGCGATTGCGTTGGGCCCTACAGGGTTGGCTTGGTCGCTTTGATTTATTGTCCCCCACTGAAAATCAGTTATATAACTGAGTGGGTAGACTCTAAAACCAATTTATTTATTTATTATCAAATGTGTTTTAGGTCAAGTTGTCACAAGCTGTCAAACGTTTTTTGAAGTAAGCGTGCGTTCAGTCTGATAATGCCTTGAAATTAGAAAAAGAAGGCGCAAAGAGGAGAAAATGTGATGAAAGTGTATAGCAGGGGCGGATACAGGGGGGAAACCCGAATTTCAGAAATTTTCGCCTGAGGTGCAATTTATGGAGGCTCTACCCCCCATACCCCCCCCCCCTACCTTGTCCAAGTTTTTGTCCAAGATTCCGCCACTGGTGACTAGGGGATGTTAGCATGTATTTTAAACTTCCAAACAATTGTGTCAACTAAACCCAAATACTGTGACAATTTACCCCATGTGCGGGCAAGTTGTCACAGTTCAAGCTTTTTTTTTAAAAAAAAACAATAAAACACAAAAACACTAAAATTGGTATTCAAAATGATTTTGTTTTGTGTAAAACATTCTGTTTGTTAGTAATAGTAAAAAATTTCCCCCACAAATGTTGGTAAATTTATCCTAAAATAAATTAAAAGTAAAAATGTGACAACTATACCCGGTCTCCCAACTGTAAAAAATAATGCATTCGTAACAAATATTTTACATGTAATCAACGTCTGTGTAGGGTTTTCCAACTTTGGAAAATAAAATTACAGGATTGTTTTTGTGCGGTGGGATTGGGAAAAGTACGTATCCTGGTACCATGGGGGGTCTGGGGGGATGCCCCCCAGCCCGTGCGGTTCTGGGGGAAATAGCCCCAGACATTTTTTGTTTTCTAACATTGCAAATAGTGACATTTTTCTAGTTATTAGAGTGCTTTTCCCTCCAATTTCTTTTTCACTCACACATTAATTTCTTCTTTTTAAAGTGGTTCACTCATTTTCACACTTACTTCGCCCACTAAAACACAATATCACGTCGCAAAAAGGCCTTACAGGAACCCCACTGTACTGGTTGACAGCGTGACGCGAGCGATGAGATTGATGAATGAAATGCAAGAGCCACAAAAATGAACAAAATACATACACCCGCCCCCCGACCACGTGATACACCCTTGCCGTTACGGGTGTACATTGTGCGTGTCTTTAAAAGACTGGCTACTGCCAGTTGCGATCCATGTTGAGCTTTATCTTTTGCTTGGGACTGAAAAGCACCCGAGTTCCGGAATAATGATGTAGACAGCTCCAAAACGGACCAAAAATTTGAAAAAAGTTGCAACAAAATATTATTCCAAAATTACGGGATTTTAGGCATCCCGTTTAACTTCAATACGGGATGGTGCCAAAACCACAAAAATACGGGAAATCCCGTAAAATACGGGATGGTTGGTAACCCTACATCTGTATTATTGCCTACTTGTTTTAATTACCTCAATCACTGATCCACCAGAGGTGCAATACCTCTAATTAAAAGATAACAATACCTTTCATGTCAATCGTTAATCATCTGTTTTATCATCAGGCCTAGATTGAACCTGTCAAACTTGGTGTCAATCTTGGTGGAGGCGTTTTAGTAACCAGCAAACTAGCTGGATAGGGCAATGTCGTACCGTTACAATATGAGAGTTTAGTTTATAATAAACTGCCAGATGGCATAGGCCTAAAACAAGCTAGGCTATGTAGGCTCAGTGCATTTATAACAGAGACACATTTAACCTCAAGGTATAGGCCTAGAGTATTTGTTTGGAGACATGTATTGTTGTGAAATAATAACAGATTTTGTTTTTGAAAAAACATCTTAAGAATTACCTTTTTACTTTTTAACAATGAATTTTTGGTTTAATAACAAACCTCGGGCCTACAGTAGTATATGGCTAAGTATGACAGTAGGCCCGAGCCACGCTTGAAATGCAGGACAAATATTTAAAATTTATTAATGTCCGAAAAAAGCAATAGGGCTAGGCCTAGGCATATATAAATATTTTCTTGGGTACCTACCTATTATTGTACTCAAATTACTTACATCATGTTTTATCAGCTTGTTCCACAGTAAGTGGATCCTGTTCGCTGTAAATCAAACACCTCCGACTTGATGGTACTTTCGGAGTAGAATCTGCAATGTCAGTGACTGTTTCCGCCATAAGTTCACAGTCAAATTGTTCTTCTATAGCATCTAAGGGTTCATCCTTGACATTATTCTCGGTAGTAGAAACGTTAAACATCTCATCAGCTCTGTGCAATTCAGCCTTCAGAATCTTGGTAAGACTGCCTTGCATGTTCCAGTCAAACGGTTCGATCTTGGCAACACTAGTGCCAAATAATTCCCCATTCAGTACGTTCGTAGGGCTGTCTACAGGATCTTGCCATTCGGATAGGTATGGTTCTTTAGTAGCTAGTGGATCACTTATCATATTCTGAACTTTGTTGGTTAACCAGTCTTCACTTATTGGAACACCGATGGGCTCTTGTTCAGCACTGGTGGGGGGCTGTGGTGGTGCTGATGGTGACTCTTGTACATAGTCAAACAGTTCTCCGGTTGCTGCACACCTCTCCATATCGCGCATGAGTGCTGAATGGTCCAAAACATCGGGGATATCGCAGGCCAAAAATTCTCGTTTTAATGATGTAATATGGTCCATACTTAAAGACATAACAGTACTAAATGTAATGTTCTCCATGGCTGGTATATTGGTGATTGGCCTAGTGGGAGTTATTGTGTCTCAAACTAGACCAAGTCCTGGAAGTGAAAAAACAATAATGTATCATCGTCCTGATAGTAGTACCAATTAGAAATAAGCCCAACTAGGTTAGTTTCTTTGTCACGTTGTGTTATAGCCAGAGTGTATATTATAGCCAAAGTAAACCAGAATTCAGGCCAATGCCAGCTCCTCAAGTGAGGAGTCGCTAGGCTGGCGCGGAGACGAGTTTAAGCACGAGCTTTCTGGATATTCCGGGAAAACGGTTAAATAACATCGGTATCATTATTTCATATCAATCTATGAGATCCAGTATGTGTAGCCTAATCCTAAATAATTCATTCATTGAATTTGAATACCTACAAAATTCAATAATTCATGTCAATTTCTCAATTTTGGTCAACTTCAGGAATTTGTTTCAAGTAGGATGTTTTTCATACTGTATATCAACGTTTTAATCAATGTGAATGTGCAGGTTAAATTGGGGTACCTAGCCTAAATTGATATGCAGGTTGATGGGAGTTCCTGAATTGAAAGCCATGTTTTGGATTTTCCATTTTTCACGTTTGGACTTAAAAGTCTTGCAACCA
This sequence comes from Sweltsa coloradensis, assembly GCA_024449915.1. Classification (NCBI taxonomy): domain Eukaryota; kingdom Metazoa; phylum Arthropoda; class Insecta; order Plecoptera; family Chloroperlidae; genus Sweltsa; species Sweltsa coloradensis. The sequence continues at coordinate 121,633 of JAMZAV010002186.1, forward strand.
CAATCAAGTGCGGATATCAATGTAATGTAATCCAATGTATACCTAATGTAGGTTATATTTAGGCCTATTAGACCTAGCTTAGAATAGCAAGTAACAAGTACACTTTACAATGTTATAACCAGGCAAGTCACAATTATTATTAGATGAGGGAGCAAAAGCGACTAGTCTTACCATTCAACATGAACAGGACTTAGCCTGTTTTTAATTTGGCGGTGAGTGAGTGAGTGAGATTGCTCCAGAATGGCTAAACGTCTAACAGATTGCGCTGAAATTTTAAACAAACATCCGGTACCAGTTCTCAGGGTGTAGGCCCTAGTTAACATTTTGAGCAAAATTAGTTACGACTTAGCTTAGGTTATTATTTTAATATTGACACAATAATGCATTTTGTTCTTGAACATTTTTATCAAATCATGTTTTGACTGACAGGCGGTGAGAGCATGCAGTGACCAAGGTAGGCCTATAACAAATCTCCATGCTCAAGGTTCCCATTTAAATTTCGCTAGGAGATTGAGTTATCCTTGCAATCCATACCATCCTATTAATCTTGATGTGGAGCAATCGTGAATATCCCGTATAGGCCTAGGGACCTGTTATTGCATGTTGCCTGTTGCCTAAGATTTGGCAAGATCTTACTATACAATCTTGACATGATTTTTTAGCAGGGCTATGAGTGACTAGTGACTAAACGTACCCTATAGGCTAATACGCAAGCCAAAGCACCTTGGATAAAATCGTTATCATGGAATTTGATTGGGAATCTGCCCTTATATCACTACCTACACTAGCCCTACGAAGCGCGTTCTTCCAAGCAGGTTGCAAAGTTAAGAAGGCAGTGACTTTTACGATGAGTTCTCTGCCACAGAAATATGCATATGGTGGGTGGATGCGCACGCTAGGGATGGGACGTTTAAACGTTTAGTGGACGGTTAGAGGTTATTAAATTCGCAAAACGTTTAGTAAAAAAAAAAAAAAAAATGTTTTTTTTTTTTTTTAATGAAATGTTATTTGTTATCACTTTGGAGCCTACACAAACACGAGCTAACAGATAAGGCCGATAATTTCTAAAAATGCTCAATTTTGGTGGAGGTGCCGGGGTCCCAGGCTGTATTAAGACATTTTGTATGTTACACATGGTGGAAGTGTAACGTTACAGCCCTACCTTGTATTTTATATTTTCACTGTTTTAAATCTATCTATGTATTTCATATCATGTGGAACTTTCAGTATTTTCAAGGCCTTAAGTCATATTTTTCTAACTTGTTCAAGCCAGTGTGAATCTGCATCTAGGCATGCAAAGGCCAACCCTGGGGTTGAAAGTGTGGAATGTGAAGTTGTGGAGCCGAGGCTCATGTTTTTGGTTTCGGGTTTACCAGAGTGGCCTAGAAGTGACGTCACCCCATGTAAATACGGAACGCCCTGGGAAAAGTGCGTTGGCTTCAACTTTCGACGGCAGCGAGCAAGGGTTGAGGAATCCCGGCAAGCATAAATGGCAACGTTGGTGACAAAACCAACGGAAATGTGTATTTTTGCGAAGTTTGTAGTCGACGAATCGCGAACCCGGAACGACCCGCGGAAGTTGAATCAAGAAGGCTGACCAATGGCAGTGTCCAGAGACACACGTGACCGGATGGCGGGGGCCGAGCAGAAACCCGGACGAGGCGAGGGCAGGCAGGAGCAACCCCTCGATCACAGTGGGTCCGCTTTGGAACCGGACGGTCGAGTCCGGGGGTGCACGTGTGAGTGCCCGCGTGGTGTCCCACCCGCGAGAGCCCATCATGGTCGTGGAGCCTCCGTCTATCACGGAGTGGCCGACCAGGGCTAGGGATTTGGTCTTTTTCTAACCTTTTTATTTTTATTGAAACTTATTCGGACGAATCCGACGCGTTTTTGGTGTACCCTATGTAAAGGGGGAAACCCGACAACAGTACGTTAACAATGACGACCCGGGGGAGTGCACGGTAATTTCTAAACAACTACAGAGTTGCGGGGAGCATGAGCTCACATCAAGTTTACAGTTCCTGTTTTTCGGTTTGGCTTTGCGGTGTCGAGATAGGGTGCACGTGTCAGTGCCAAAAAAGTATAAAGACCACGTGGTGAGTAAACACCACGATGCAAAGACCAAGGGCATCTCTCCCTCTACGAGAACATCTGGGGCTGTGGAAAGCTAGATTAAACATTTCTGGGCGAGTGGCCGAGAAGGAAGCAGTGGGACCCCAGGTCCGCGTCCGCCACTGGACGCCTTCCCTGTGGCTAGGCTACCTACGCGCCGGAGCGCGTCGCCGCTTGCAGCCACATCTTTTTCCCCCCCCCCTCTTCACTCAAAGACCAAGGAACAGGATTGGGCTTTGTAGTGAGACGGAGAGGACTTGGATGAGTAGAGCTTGGGTTTACTTGTATCTTTATTGTAACCCTGGTATCTCATGTATGTATTTTTCTTTTTCCAAAAATTCGGATCCGATCATAACTTCACTGGAACCTAACTTATTGTTGTAATATAAATTCATTGTTTTGAGCCAGTAAAGTCCACTAAAAGTACACAGCTTTCACTTCATAGGGGCATGTTTGCCCCCTGCTTTCCTCAACTCATAGCGTTAGTGTTTTTGCTAGGACCCTCAGTCCACGCCACCCCGCTTTTTCGGGTGGTTGACTACTTTTAGCAGCAGAGCCTGGGGCCCCTGAACGAGCTTGGAGCGGACCAGCGACGGCGTGGCTCAGCACTAGTGTGCCTGATAAGGTGGGTTCTCTACCCCCAGGTGGGTAGTGTACTGGACCGTGCTGGGTTGCACTGTCGGTACACTCGGGTTGTTGTGTTTTGATTTTGTGTTGCGTGGTTGTGTTTTCGATTTGCCATTTTGTGTTTTCTCTTTTTTCATGTTAGTCTCACTCTCGCGAGCTAAGTTAGGGCAAGTGACGAGTCAGGATAGATTTTAGGACGGGTGACCTTAAACCTACACCACCCCGACCTAAAGTGGCTCCAAATTGGTGAGTCACGAGGAACCCACACTCTGGCGCTGGTCGGGTCCTTCGGGCAAAGGTGGTGTCGGTAAAAGGTTGCGACGTGACTTCATAGGCGAGTTAGACCACGTAGGGCGTAAGGTGGTAGGGCCTAGGAGGGTGAAGTCACAAAGTGGCTCCCAAGCCGTGGGGCTCGAGGTAGGACCTACCCATCGTCACCACGTCCCGAGACGTACAAGCCAAGAGAGTAGATCACGTAGGCCGCGAATCGAGTCGTTCATCAGCGGACAAGATGGCGGACAGCCGCAAATCGAGGGGTAGCAACAATGTAGAGGTACCGGCCATGTTTGTAGAACCAGGAGTGGTGTATGTACGCGAAACCGAGCAGGGCGAACAGGAAGTGCTACGGGACTGTTCCTTTCAAGGGTTTGAATCGGGCGGGGGAAACCGGAGAGTTGACGACCACGGTGGAGTCTGAGAACGAGAGCATGGAGACCGAGCTGGGGCGTGTCTCGAGGGCACCGACTACGTCACGAGGCGCGAACTGGGGGAAAACCTAGACAGGGTGTGCGCGGAGCAGAGGGACATGCTACAAGAGTAAACTTGGGGGGCTTTTTCCGCGATGCTGGAAGCAAGTTGGAAGCGAGAGAGCGAGGCGCGAGAGAGGAGGTACGCGAAGCGGACGCGGAGCGCGAGGCGCGTTGGACAGAGAGAGACAGGCAGTGGACAGGTTACGAGCGGCGAGCGGAAAGAGAGACAGGCTCGGACCGTGAGGAAATGGGAGCTGCAGCCAAGAGAGCGCAAGACAATCTGTGACACGGACGGCCGTCCCCCGATAAAAAGATTAGCCAGGTGGCACAATCGGTGGACAGAAGTGGGGGAAAACTGTCAAAGCAGAGCTAGAGGCAATCAACGCCACGATCGTGGACAAGGTAGAAGTGAGCGTGCAAGACGCCACCACCGAAACGCGCGACGCCGTAGCAAGCCTAAGTGGCAACGTCGTGATGTTGGCGGAGCAGCTGGCAACGATGCGCAGCCAGGTCGCGGAGAGCGCGAGAGAGCGCAGCGCGAGAGAAGAGAGCGCGAGAGAGCGCAGCGCGAGAGAGAATAGCGCGAGAGAGCGAGGCGAGGAGAGAAAGAGAGAGGCGCGCGTCGCGACGGTACCGAACGAACGGTGGACCGATAAGAGAGTCGCGAGCGATCGGGGTAATCGAGGTGTCCGGGAAGTGCTTATCGAAGCGAGACGTAGCAAGACGTATGGGTACGGTATGCGCCGAATCAAAGAAAGCACCTGGAGGGATTTGGGACCCGACCACAAGAAGTGTGGCGAGTGTACACCGCATAACAACTTCAAAGTTGTTCATGTTTGGACCGGAAGCAGGGGCCGTGTCGGCACAGGCTGGACCCGAGCGCCCCTGAAGGTTGGCTAATGACCGTAGTGTTGGAAAGAAGGGCACGTAGCTGTGTGGGTGTCAGGCCGCACTAAAACACTGGACAGTGGTGGAGGTAGCCAAACCCCGGGGGGAGAACGGAAAATTTAATGATTTTTTCACACAGAAGACGAGAGTGAAAATGAAAAGTGCATTTCCGACTCACTGCCCCGCGTCAAAGAGACTCATGAAAAGATCGCGGCACAAAAATCGCCAGACGATAGACAGACAACCACCCGACTGTTAGCCAAGAGAGCTCGAGGGTAGGAAACCGGATCTATGTCAAGAAGGCCTAGAGGCTCACTAGATCGCGGAATAGTTTTAGTTGTCTAGTTTAGTAATTGCGTCGGCGCGTCTCCGAGCAGGGAAGACTGGGGGGTAGTCCCTCCCCCACACCACGGAACACAAGCGAGAGAGAGCTTGGAGGGTAGACCCGGACCTAGCGTCAAGAAGGCTTAAGTGCTCACCTAGGATCACGGAGGAAGTGAATTGTTTTATAATGTGCATTATCTTAGAATAGATATGTAAAGTGACCCTTATACCGGGAGTGCCATAGCTGGTGTAAAGCCTTTGAGCTGACCAAGGAGCACGGTACCGTAAGGGGTTGTAAAACGTAAATATGACGTAGGTAGTAACGTTAAGTACGTACGGCGAGTTGTAAGATGCTGGAAGCAACTGTCAGGTCACCCGCAGTACAAGTGAACTAGGCTGCACGGGGTTGTCAGGTGGCACCCACGGCGATAAAGTGGCAAGGGGATGCAGAGGACACCCAAGGCGACCTAGGTGGCACGTACTAGGGGACGCTCAGAAGACAATGTTGCAGTGTACAAAGTAACACCTAAGGCAACGTGAAGGGGGTGTACAATGTAGTTAACCTCAAGAAATATGTACAGAAGTCCGACGCGTAGTGAGCGTTCGTTGTACAGAATAGCGTAGTGCAGTGAAAAGAGTAGGCGCGTGAGTTGACAGGAGGATCGAACCCGGACCGCGACGTCAAGTCTATGCGTGACACATTCGAGAGAGGAGAGCGGCTGGTTTAGAAGAGAGAGAGCCAAGCCGAACGGGTAGAGCGAGAGCGACGCTGGAGAGCAGTCACCAAAGTACGAGCCTTCGCTGCGGCGATGAGTCAGGCAGCCGATCGACGAGGAGAGTAGACCAGCGCGGGTCGCTGACCGGAGTTGCTGATTTGGCAACGCAGCGCACATGCACCCCTAGAGCGAAGAAGAGTTTGCTCGACGCGAGACACACGAAGTAAGACGTGGGAGGACTTGGGACTACGCCTGCGAGGCAAATGCAGTTTGTCACCAGTCGGAGGACGGGGCAAGACTGGAGGTAGCTACGGTTACATTGAGTGGGAAGGGCCCGGGGCCACCGTGGACTTTGGGGTCATTGGGTCACTTGTGCGTGTAGAACAGTCCCCCACCAGGGCGAGTTTCCTGGGTGGCTGGATGTTGCTGGGAGAGAGAGAGCCCCAAGAGTGGACACCTTTTAGCCGAGTCCAGCGCTGAGTCGCTGAGCCGTGCCTTTATGTGTTGAGAGTCCCGTTGTGGACCGTGGAGTACGTAGGGGTTGTGTGTTGTTGGGGCTTACCACCCTGCCCGCCGCGTTAGTTCTGGGTTATCATGTTAGGCAAGTTTTGTTCCCACGCGGTAAGTTGTTTTTTTTTTTTTTGGTGTGTAGTCAAGTAAGACGTCCCTGAGTTTGAGGAACTCTTTTGTGTGTGTGGGCGCGAAGTTTTTTTGCGCTTGGTCGACCTTTTAAGTAGTTCGGTCAACCAACGGGTTGACGGTTGAGTGGCGGCTTGTGTTTGAGTTGTGCCTGTGGGCGTTTCTCGAGTGGACCGTGTCCCTCGATTCAGTAACAGTCAGTAGTACGCGGTAGTTTTGGGGTCCCCGGGACAGTGGTTTGTTCTTGTGTTTGTTCAGCGAGTTTGTTTTGTAAATGTAATTGTAATTAGCCTGCGTGGCGTGTAGGCTCAGAGTAGCGTTTTTAAAGTCCATCTGCGGCAACCTAAATGTAATTGTAATTAGTTGAGAGTTAAGTAGGCGCAGCGCGCGTCGTGTACGTTTGGTTAGAAGTCCGTCTAGTGCGACGTGAGTGTTCGTGTACTTCCCACGTGGAATGCGTGTAGTTTGGTGAACAGGGTTCACGTGCGTAGAAGCAGTAACTAGCTGCGTACGATCGCAGAACGTTTTGTGAAGAAGACAGCGTCCGGGACTCGATCGCGAGGCGGGAGTGGAAATCGGCCGTTCCACGACCCGTACGAGCTAGGTTCAGTCCGGTCCGGCTGAGGAGTGGGCGTAGCGCCTAGAGAGAGAGAGCGAGCGTACGACCAGGGTGTACTGACAGGGAGGCGTGGCACGTCAGGCGTGCTAGTGGACGCAGCTGTCGCTGGAGCGCACCAGCTGGTAAAGGGGCGTTGGCGCTCGGCCTTCCGCACTACTTGGGAGTAGCCGGAGAGGCGTAGCGGAGCAGGTGACAGGGGTCTCCTTGAGACACCTGGGAACGACTACAGGTTGTTGCACCTAGCGTCCTGGGGGGTGGTTGGACCCCGAGTTTTAGAGTTAGTGTAACCTGTAGGGTTTCTTGTTTTCTTTTGTGTTTGTGTAGTCAAACAATCTCTAGTTTTAAAGTCATTGTGAAGTTCCCCTGAGGAACAGTAGAATCTCCCCTAAGTTTAAATTTGCTGAGTTTTCGACAAGTTGCCCATTGTGTGACGCACTCAGAAGCTGTGTGTGCACTGGGAATTGTGAAAAATGTCTCAATTATGCCAGGCATGTGCCGGCATGATTTTGTGTGTGTTAACTACATGTCAACTTGAGGTCACTGGGTGAGGTCAAGATGTCATGGAGTTAGGGGGGTCACTGTAACGTTACAGCCCTACCCCTTGTATTTTTATTTTTCACTGTTTTTAAAACTATCTATTGTATTTCATACATGTGGGACTTTCAATATTTTTAAGGCCTTAAGTCGTATTTTTTTAACTTGTTCAGGCCCGTGTGAATCTGCATCTAGGCATGCAAAAAGGGCCCAAACCCTTTGGGTTGAAAGTGTGGAATGTGAAGTTGTGGAGCCCGAGGCTCATGTTTTTTGGGTTTTGGGTTTACCAGAGTGGCCTAGAAGTGACGTACCCCATGTTAAATACGGAACGTCCTGGAAAAGTGCGTTGGCTTCAACTTTCGACGGCAGCGAGCAAGGGTTGAGGAATGCGGCAAGCATAAATGGCAACGTTGGTGACAAAAAACCCAAAGGAAATGTGTTTTTTTGCGAAGTTTGTAGTCGACGAATCGCGAACCCCGGAACGACCCGCGGAAATTTGAATCAAGAAGGTGACCAATGGCAGTGTCCAGAGAGACACACGTGACGGATGGCGAGGCCGAGCAGAAACCCCGGACGAGGCGAGGCAGGCAGGAGCAACCACCTCGATCACAGTGGGTCACGCTTTGGAACCGGACGGTCGAGTCCGAGGGTGCACGTGTGAGTGCCCGCGTGGTGTCCCACCCTGCGAGAGCCATCATGGTCGTGGAGCCCCGTCTATCACGGAGTGGCCGACCAGGGCTAGGGAGTTGGTCTTTTTCTAACCCCTTTTATTTTTATTGAAACTTATTCGGGCGAAAACCGACGCATTTTTGGTGTACCCTATGTAAAGGGGAAAACCGACAACAGTACGTCTAACAATGACGAACCCGGCGAACCTGGCACGGTAAATTTCCCAAACAACTACAGAGTTGCGGGAGCATGGCTCACATCAAGTTTACAGTTCCTGTCTTCGATTGGCTTTGCGGTGTCGAGATAGGGTGCACGTGTCAGTGCCAATAAAGTATAAGACCACGTGGGAGTAAACACCACGATGCTAGACCAAGGGCATCTCTCCCTCTACGAGAACATCTGGGGCTGTGGTAAGCTAGATTAAACCATTCTGGGCGAGTGGCGAGAAGGAGCAGTAGGACGCCAGGTCCGCGTCCGCCACTGGACGCCTTCCCTGTAGGCTAGGCCTACCTACGCGCCGGAGGCGTCGCCGCTTGCAGCCACATCTTTTTCCCCCCCCCTCTTCACTCAAGACCAAGGAACAGGATTGGGCTTTGTAGTGAGACGGAGAGGGGCTTGGATGAGTAGAGCTTTGGTGTTTACTTGTATCTTTATTGTAACCCTGGTATCTCATGTATGTATTTTTTTTTCCTAAATTCGGGGTCCGATCATTAACTTCACTGGAAACCTAACTTCATTGTTGTATTTAAATTCATTGTTTTGAGCCAGTAAAGTCCCCTAAAAGTACACAAACTTTTCACTTCATAGTGCATGTTTGCCCCCTGCTTTCCTCAACTCATAGCGTAGTGTTTTTGCTAGGACCCTCAGTCCACGCCACGCCGCTCTCGGGTGGTTGACCTACTTTTAGCAGCAGAGCCTGGGGCCCCTGAACGAGCTTGGAGCGGACCAGCGACGGCGTGGCTCAGCACTAGTGTGCCTGATAAGGTGGGTTCTCTACCCCCAGTGGGTAGTGTACTGGACCGTGCTGGGTTGGCACTGTCGGTACACTCGGGTTGTTGTGTTTTTGATTTTTGTGTTGCGTCGTTGTGTTTTCGATTTGCATTTTGTGTCTCTCGGTTCATGTTAGTCTCATCTCTCCGCGAGCTAAGCTTAGGGCAAGTTGACGAGTCAGGCATAGAGTTAGGACGGGTGACCTTCACCTACACCACCCCCGACCTAAAGTGGCTCCAATTGGTGAGTCACGAGTGAATCACACTCTGGCGCTGGTCGGGTCCTTCGGGCAAGGTGGTGTCGGTAAAAGGTTGCGACGTGACTTCATAGGCGAGTTAGACCACGTAGGGCGTAAGGTGTAGGGCCTAGGAGGGTGAAGTCACAGAAGTGCCGGGTCATTTAATGCAAGAGTGAGAATAAAACCGTTGTTAACTAGGAAAACGCTCAGTTGGACGCGTTGTTGAGCGAGCACCGGTACGTGCAACACGACCCGAGTACGACATTCCCATGATGTTACATCCCAATAAGTCTTTAAGGTCTTGACCAATTTAGCTGAAAATTGGTAAAATAGAAGAGAATGTATAAAATCCACCGCCATCTAGAGGACCTTGACATAATTCCTTTGGGTTAACTATTTAAACTCTTTGAAAACAAATAATACACGTTGCTTCCTCGATAGTATTTTGATTACTTCTAGGTGGCAGTGCATAGTGAGACTTTTCGTTGCCATGGTAACGTTACTTTTGTTATTTCTATCTACACTACTTAAGGTCTTGACCGATTTAGCTGAAAATTTGGAAAATAGGAGAGAATGGTGTACTTATTGACCCTGCAAAATTTCATAACGATCGGTACATTTTAATTTTTTAATTTTTTTATTTTATTTTTTATTTTTTATATCCAACGATCGGATTTTGTTCAAAAACTATACAGCAACCCGCCTAGGTGGTATGTACATGTGTGCAAAATTTCAGGTCGATCAGAGAAACGGTGCGACCTGTATCGAAGCAGTAACAGAAAAAAAAAACAAACAAAAAAAAAACAGACATTCGAGCCATAAGAGTCAAGTGGAGACGCTCGCTTCGCTCGCTCAATTATTCGTCGGCCGGTCATAAGTACAAAATTACGATTTTTGTTCCTAGGTCTTTGCAAACCTAAATTTGTAAAAAAAAAAAAAAAATAGGGGTTGAACGTTTAAACGTTTAAACGCGATTAGTTCAAGGGGTTAAACGTTTACGAAATTAAACGCTTTTTCCCATCCCTAGCGCACGCATCACGAAGACGCATTGAACGTTTCCAAAAGCAAGTTGATCGTAAGCGCTAAATAAGGTAAGTTCAACGTTTAGGCCTTTCACAGGAATTCTGCAATCGGCTGGGACCAGGGCACTTTCATGCAGGGCTAACCCAAGAGGCCTAGGCTAGGGCAAAGATAGGCCTACTATTAACTAGGAAAACGCTTAGTTGGGCGCGTTGTTGAGCGAGCACCGGGTACGTGCAACATGACCCGAGTAGACATTCCCATAAGGCCCACCACACAGTGTAGGCCTAACTGGATTGACATTGTACACTGTATACTATTCCAACATCTTGCATTGTACTAATTCACGTCATGCCTTCTAAAGTGTATCTTTGTATCTTCACTGCCTCCTTCTTTTTTAGCATCATTTTTCGAATTATGTTACCAATAAGTTTTTAAAACGTCTTGACCGATTTAGCTGAAAATTTGAAAAAATAGAAGAGAAGGGGGTACTTTTTGGACCTGCAAAATTTCATAACGATCGGAACTTTTTTTTTTTTTTTTTTTTTTTTTTTTTTTATAACAACAATCGGATTTTGTTCAAAAACTATACAGCAACCCGCCTAGGTGGTATGTACATGTGTAAAAAATTTCAGGTTGATCAGAGAAAGGGTTTGCGACCTGTATCGAAGCAGTAACAGAAAAAAAAAAAAAAAAAAAAAAAAAAACAGACATTCGAGCCATAAGAGTCAAGTGGAGACGCTCGCATTCGCTCGCTCAATTAATAATAACTAGGCCCTAGCCCCAAGAGGGTTATTATGCTGAATACAAAAAACATCATAAAAACACTTATTTTGAAAAGTAGGTTAGTGAGGGTAGGCTTTAAGCAAGTTGCCGCGTGGTCAGTATGGCCCACCCCTCTCATGTCACCCCATGGCGCTTTGCCCTCCCCCCCCTCATCCAACTAACCAACTTTTGTGGGTACTTCTTCGTTTAGTATGAGGATGCCCCAACCCCCAACTTTTCAACACTGCAATGATACTAGCCATAGGCTGCCATCTTTGCTGCACAATGTTAGGGGAAAAGTAGGTTAGAGACCGATGTTCCTCGTCCTAAGAGCGCGTATGTTTTTTAATAATATTGATAATGATAATATTATAAAACAAATGTGCTCCCCCCCCCCACTCCCCTAACCTAGGCTAGCCCCTACTTACTTTTCCAACGTTGGGGCATAGGGCCTAACTACAAACCGAAGAAGTAGACCGAGGGCTAGCCCTAGGGCCCACCCTTTTGTGTGGGAACTTCTTCGGTTGGGGGGGGGGGGGGTCCAACTTTTCTACACTGGTTTTTTCCAATGAAAACTTAACTAAATCCTTTCCGTTACAAAACTACTTACGTTAGGTTAGTCGACCTTTCGGTACTCTTGCAGTTGGGAGGTTCCAACTTGTTAAACGGAAAGAATTTTGGGTGCGCTCTTATCGATTATATCCAGAACTAGCCGGCGTACTACAACTAGGCGGAAAGTTCGACTAACCTAACGAAAGTACACCTTTAACATTTAAGTAGTAACAAGGCAATATAGCCTAGCAGTGTTAACAAGTTGGAACCTCCCAACTGCAAGAGTTCCGACCTTTCCGCCTAGGCCCTAGTTACTTGCCGCGCTAGTTCTAGAATATTTTTTATAAGAGCGCACCCGAAATCCTATTCCGTTACAGTGTATAAAAGTTGGACCCCCCTAGCCAAAGAAGGGTAATTATTCCATATAGCGCCTCACGCGAAAATCACCATAATTTTCACTCAAAAAGACATTGAAAAGCATTATTATGTTACCTTTATCCCATTTTTAATGTTTTGGTGTAAAAGGTGAGTATCTTCCCATTTTTATGTTTTTTCAATTGTGTTTATTGTTGTTGTATAAACATCAGTTGTCATCACGCCATGTTGGAGCATGGTTGCCAACTGTCATTTTGAAAAACTACCGTAGGGTACCCCGCTACCAATCAATCAATCAAGTCAATTGTTAGGCCTATTGTAGGTGCAGCTGCCCACTTATGCAAGACTACCCGGGGGTCCAGGGGCAAAGCCCCGGGGGGGGTTTGGGGGGGAAACCCCCCCATTAAAGACAAGAAAAAAATAAATTATTGGGTACGGAAGAAACCGAAAGGGAAAAAATTTCGGGTTTTTGGGTCAAAAGTGTTTTTTCAGTTTATGTTTAAAACCGTAAAGTACCCTACATGGCTTGTGTGTTTTTTAAACTTTTAAATGGCTGCTCAGTGCAGCTACTGTCCAAACGGACCCCCAGTCATTTTAAGAGGTTGAAAATTTGTAAATGCTTTTGAAAAAAAATTTTTTGTTTTTTGAAAATCGTGATTTCATTTTTGATAATGTGATTCACAGTGAAAATTGTTTTTTGGGGGGGGGGGGGGAAAATTATGGTGTTTTTTCCCCGGTGAGGCGCTATAGGGCCTAATTACCCAAAGAAGTAGCCTGGGCCCAGCCCTTGGGGGAGGAACGTTTCCCTAGTAACGCTTTTCCCCGGGAACGCGTTCCTTTTCGGGAATTTTTTGTGGGAACCGCGTTCTTTTTCCCTTAATCAGGCCTTGTAACGTCAAAGTTACTTTTTTGGGGGGAACTTGAAACAAATTTTAAACGTTCCTGTAAAAGTTCATTCACCTTCGTAACCCCTTTGAATTCCAGTAGGCCTACCGAAAACAAAAACCCTAAAAGTACCGATAAAAAAATATAAATGTGACACTTATGTTTTTGAAAATGGGCCAACCTCGCCAGATGGCCGGGAAAATTAACTCCCCAAATTTATTATTTTTTAAAATCAGTGAGGGTTTTTAAGGAACGTGAAAGGGAAACTAAGTTCCTTTTGGGGAAACGAGGAACTTTTTCTTTCCCTTTTTTTTTTAAAAAGGAAACAGGAATGCCCTCAGTTCCTTTTTAGGCAGAAAGTAACTTAATTTTAAAATTTCCTTTTTTGGGGGAACTTTCCCAAAGACTGCCTAGGCCCTAGGCCAAACCTTTGTGTGTAGGCCCTAGGCCTAGCCTAATTACCATAACAAAGGGCCCCAGAAAGGCCCTAGGCTAACCCTGGGCCAGGCCGGTGGGGGGTATAGCCTGGGCCTATCTATGAAATGTAAATAATCCCTCCGGCATGGGGCCCAGGCCCTGGGCCCCTGGGCAAAAGGGGGCTTCTGCCCGGGGAAAGGAATTTAAAACTTTTAAAAAGGGGTTTAAAAAGGGCCGGGGGCCTAGAGGGGGGGGGGGGGGGGGGAGGGTGGGGGCCTCCTTACCTTTGTGTATCCAATCCCTATACGGGATAATAAATCCCCTTACCTGGGCCTGGGCCTAGGTACCTAGCCCTAGCGCAGTCTATCAATGCTAGGGCCTGGGCTAGTCTGCCTACTAGCAAAAATTTTTTAAAATTACAAAGAAAAACTTACCTACTGTAAAACCCACTTTTAGGAGGTAGGCTAATCTTTCCGGCATTTTGGATTCTTGATAAAAAAATTAAAAGGGTTGGAGAAAACAAACATTGCCAATGGCATGCCAAGGGCCCAAATCCCACCGCATGCTAAGGCAAATGACATGATTTTACACCGCCTTTTGAAATTTCACCCCTTCAATTCGGGCGCGATATTCAAGCAGAACATTTAGGTTTTGCTCTTTAAAATTTAATTTTTTATTTTTTTTTTGTAAACCTTGCTTTTTTTCGCCTGTCCACCACTAGTGCACACGGGTTTTAAATACGTCATTTGGGGCATGTACGGGGGAAAGTACTTTTTTTTTAAAGGAAACAGTATTTCAGTGTAGCACGAGGGGTTGCCCAAAAAAAAAAACACACTTAACACTTTTATGTAGTTTCCCCCCTACACGCCGGGAAATTAGCCGGGGGGGGGGGGGGGGGGGTAATCTAGGGGTAGCACTGGCAGCATTTTTTTGCTACACTAAAGGTACAGAAAAACGCCCACAACTAACTACACTGACTTACACTGACACAAAAAAACGGCCATTCGCCCTAAAAACCTGACTTACACATGAAAAGTGTTGGACGGGGCGAACAAACTCGTGTGCCCGTCCTTCGTTAATGATTTTTTTTAGTGTGTCGCCTGGGTCGTTTTTATTTTTATTATTCTGTGTTTTTTTTCTTAATAAATGTGCAAAGCGAAGACTTAAATTTACTGACCCCCCAAAAAATTTAGCCCCGTTTTTTTTTTTTTTTTTGTATTCTGTCTGTTTTTTCCGCCTCCCCTTTGGCAAACCTTTTCCCCGGTGAGCGCAGGGGGGCCCCTATGCGATTTTGATGCCAATTTGGGGGGAACCTTGAAATCTCAAACTTAACCCTGCCACGTTTTTTTGATAAAATTTCGAAAAAAAATATTTCTCATGAATCCGGTATCGTTTTTTTTTCGTTTTTTTTCGATTTTAGGGGGGGGGCGATTTTTTCGTGAAAATTTGGGTGTTTCCCTCCCAAACCCGGGTGGAGCTAAACTTTTCATATTTTCAGGGTACAAAAGGGTTAGGGGTGATGTGTACCTTTTAAAAAGTTTAAATTTGGGAAAAAGTTTTGGGGGGGCCAAAATCCATAGAATAAAAAATAATAATATTTTTTTTGTTTAAGTTTAAAATTTAACAATTAACAATAAAAAACTTGAAAACAATCCCCTACATTGCATTAAAAAGCATTTTGAAAAGGGAAAAAGTGGCCCCAAACCCAAAAACTTTAAACTTTACAAAAAAGCTCATCCATCAAAGCGACTAAAAAAAGCATTTGCGAAGCTTCCTAGTATACGGGTTTAAATTTAAATTTAAATTCACCTTGTATTTTTTAAAAATCCTATTTAAATTTATTTTTTTCAAGTATTTTGGGGCCCCGTTCGCGAACGTTTTTTTATTTCCGTTGATGGATGAGCAAATTTTGTAATTTTTAGTTGCGTAGGACCACTTTTCCTTTGCTTTGTTTTTTAAAGGGGCATTTTGGTGATTTTTGTAAAGTTTCTATTTTTTACATGTTAATTGTTTCATAAACCTAAAAAAAAAATGTATTAAAACTTTGATTTTTAATGGCTTCTGGCAAAATTTTTTTCTTCCAAAAAAGAAAAACATCACCATTCCCAAATAAGGGCCCCATTTTAAAATATGAACGTTTAGCCCCACCCGTTTGATCGGGAATGGGCCCAAATGTCACAAAAACCCTAGGGGGGAAAAACCTGTAGGGGGGCGGACGTGGGTAGGGCTAATACTCCCCTAAAAACCCTTTAACGTCGCTTTTTTTAATTTAAAAAGGGATTTTTAAAACCGGGAAAAAGTATTTTTGGGGGCTTAAAAAATAGCGACGTTAAAGGTAAAGAAGTAATTTTAGATTTAAAACAGCAACGTTAAAGGTTTTGTAGGTGGGTATTACCGCATAATCCCATTTCCCGGCTCTGCTACGGGTTTTCCCAAACTATCGCACTAAAAATCGAAAAAAAATCGTAAAAGTACGAAAATTCATGAGAAATTTTTCTTCGTTGTACCCAAAAAAACTGGCAGGTCTAAAATTTTTCCGACTTTCGAAGGTACTCCCCAAATTTTAAAATAAAGTCGCACACCCTTTTTGCCCGGTAGATTTGGCAAAAAAAAAAAAGTCGGGGAAAAAAACATTGGCTAAATTTTTTGAGGGGTCATAAATTTTTAAAGTCTGTTTTTCCTCCCAAATATTATGGTTTATCTTAGGGCTTATGGTCGTGAGCTGTGCTGTGCTTATTTTAGAAAAAATTCGTTATCTATTATTTTATCTGGGTTTTTAAATTTTTTTTATTTGTCTTTTTCTATTACTTTAGATAAAAAAATTTTTCTAACCCAAAGGTTTTTTTTTGCTTTTAGATAAATTTTTTTAGATAAAATTAATAAACAAAAATTTTGGGACAAAAGTATAATAATAAATAATAAAAAAATTTAATCATTTTTTTTAAATAAAAAATACTCCTTTGAAATGTGTTTTACCCGGGTAATGTCAACTTGTCGGGTCTGAAAAAATATTACGATTGACAAAAAATTTAAAAAACCATTAGGGATTTTTATTTTTAAAATACCTTAGGGGAGGCATCATATAAAAATTTTAAAATTTAAAAAAAAAAAAAAAAAATTTTAATTTTTTTGGGGGGGGGGGGAGGTGTAAAAAGTTGCAGAAACACCCATTGTGGGGGGGTTGCCCCGACACAGGGTCCGAAAAGGTTAATTTTTAAAAATTTTTAAGTTTGAGATAGGGCCAAACGCCATACAATAAAATATGCGCATATGCAAGTAGGGACCAAAGGGTGTAACCGTTTCGTTTTGCAATGGAGCCGGACAATTTTTTTACAACATTTCTTTTTTCCCTTTGAAAAAAAAAAAATTTAAAGGGAAAAAGGTTTGAGAAACGAGCATCCGTTTTCCCTCGCAACCCAACAAAATAGCGTATCCATCGGGAAATCGAAAGGGACGGGAAGGGCCCTTGCAGAACTAGAAAACGGGGGGTAAAAAATCACCCCCTGCTGTGCACTTCTAAAAGGGAAAAAAAAAAATTTTTTTGAACTTTTTAAACTTCGTTTAAAAATGAAAAAATCACGCAATTTTTAAATAGTGAAAATTTTAGCCGAACCAAACCAAAGTCTCCCCCGTGGATTTTAAATTTTTCTTCTTTGGAAAGACCCCATGGCCATGTCTTTTTTAGCGCCACTGCGTGCAGGCCAAGCCGTCCCGTGTGTCGGGTACATTAAAAAAACATACTTCATGTTTAATGTGAGGGGACTCCCCCGGAAAAACCCAAGCCCTCATCGTGGATTTAAACTTTCTTCTTTGTGATCCATGGTCTCATGCCCCCCTTAGCCCCCATTTGGTGCAGCCGAGCCGTAGTGTGTCGGGTACATTAAAAACATCTTCATTTTATTGTGGGGCGACTCGACGGAAAAACCCAAAAAGGCCTCTTGGTGGATTTAAAACTTTCTTCTTTTGTAGACCCATGGTCTCATGTCCCCCGCCACTGCGGGGCACCCGGAGCCGTACGTGTTTTCAGGGTACATTAAAAACATATTTTCATTTTTAAATTGTGACGACAAACCAGGGATAAACTGTAAAAAAGAAATAAATGCCTTTTAGTGCCCGTCAGGGGCGCCCCAATGAAACAACATGTTGTTGAAACGGTCTTTGTTTAGACGTCCCTTTTTGGAAACCCAAAACCCGGGTTTAAACCAGAACACCCTTTGGGGGTTTCCTCCCCGCCAAACAGTTTCAAAAAGAGTCTGCAATAGCTTGAGAGTCGAAAAGGGTACTATTCTGGAGCAAAAATTTTTGGAAAGTATTGGATCAAACGGAATGGGTTTTTTTCCTATCATTAGATCAAGAATTTAACTACACACGTAAAAAAAAACCTTCTAAATTTTGTGTTTAATTTTTAAAAGCGCTAATTAGGTTTGCAAAGTATCGAAATCTCAAAAATTGCCCTATCCCAATCGTTTTCTGGGCTAGAGTACAGTAAATAATGAACAATTGGGGCATCGGGGGGGGGGGGTTTTTTTTTTTACGAGAGGAAGAAAAATACTAACACCTAAACAATCCCCGCCCCCTATTTCGCGGTCCAAATTTTTTAGTATCTTTTAAACCAAAATGCTCCTTGCCAAACCCTCAAAACCCGAGGGCGCAATGATTTATTTAAATAAAGCAATAACAGAGACCTGTTCTACATTGAAGTTCATAGTGTTTTCCCAGGTATAAAATCAAAAAATTTTTATTTTCTTACCCGCGTAAACCCCGAAAACCATAGGCTAAATATAGGGAAAATTTTTACTGAACTGTTTGGGTGTTTTTGTTGCGTAAAGTGGCGCCCTCCCCCCCCCCACCGAGCACTAAATTCGCCACGCCCGTAGCTCTCCCCCCTATCTGTGCCTAGGTGATATCAAGGAGGGGGATTTTAATATGATTGGTTTGGGCCCGAAAATCCAGGCTTTCTGATGTTTTTGGGTATGCTCCCGTCAGTGGGCCCTTTCCCAAATTTTTATGTTTTTATTAGATCAAATTCCCATATTATGGGATTGAGATCTTTGTAAAAATTGCATGTTTTTATACGTGGAGAAAGTTTTTTGCAGCCCCTTTATTGGGTTTTCCCGACTAAATCCCGTGCTTTTAAAATTTGTTACTTGTTGTAAAAGTGATTCACCATTTTAAATTCTGAACTACAAAAATCTTCCCGGTATAAACCTCTTATTTTGTTTTTAAAGTCTGTAAAAACCTCAATTCCCCATTGAAATTAATCGTCCCCCATATTTCTTCATTTCGTTTCCTTTAAAAATTTTTTTTATGTGATAAAACACGGTAAATTTTCTAGATAGGAAAAAAAACCTATATATCGGGCAAAATTTTCAGTGGCCCTGCGATGTCTGGCATAGACGACATAACACTATTTTATCGGAAGCCCGTGGAGAACAAAAATTGGTTAAAGTATAAAACTTTTTCAGTTTTCCTCTGGGGTTTGGGGTATGTTTGGGGGGGGCAACCGCCAAAAGCCCCCTTTAAAATTTTTTGTAGGGGCCAAAGGGGGACAACCGCACAATTTGTTTTTTTTAATGAGGTATTTATTTTTTGGAAAATCGGGTCCAGAAATTAAAAAAAACCAAACAGACGGGGTATCGAACCCCGTTTTTTCCGACTGCAGGTCAGTGCTTTTAAAACCCCATAAGCTTTTAAATTATTATCATTTTTTAAATTTGAAATTATGTTTATTATAAATTTTAAAAAGATATTAAATTTTTTATTAAAATTTTTTTTAATAAAAATAATTTTATATGTTAAAATTTTAAAATTAAAATTTAATTTTTAAATAACCCATTTAATGTTGGTAAGAGCCCCAAAGGGGCCCGGGTTTGTTTTTTGGTCCGGGGTTTGATCCCCGCGGTGTAGTCCTTTTTTTAAATTTAAAATTTTTTAAGTACTAAAAAATATATATATATAATTATTATTTATATTGCCATAAATTTTTTAACTCGTAATTTTTTAAAATTTAATTTTGTATAAGATTAGTGTAAAAAAACTCGTTTTTAAAACCTCCTGTCATAACAAAAAATAAAACAAAATTCGGATCATTTGCTAAGGTTCCATCCCCCCAGACCCCCCCCCCCCCCCCTTCTTTCCCCGATCTTGTAGGTACTTTTTTCACTGGAAAGAGCGTAAACCCCCCATATTTTTTTTGGGGTGAAACCCTGACTATATCTACGGGACTCCTTTTAAATAGCGGCTGAATTGTCTTTTGAGGTTACAAAAAAGTTCCCTCCCCCCGGGCCCCCCCCCCAAAAAAAAAGGGGGTGTGTTAAGCCACTTGCTGCAAGATAGTTTTTTCTCTCTAGTAGGGCAATTGGGGGCTACTCCCACTGTTGATAAGGGCCCCCTAATCATGGACTTTTTAAACCCTAGATCTTTCCCCAAATTTTTTTAGTGGGTAAAGAAAAAGTCTCCTTTTCGGGAACCCTTTCGGGGCCCCAGCTCGTAAACTCCAACTCGGGAAAAATTACCAAATGCGCGAACTAGGAGGGTTTAAAAAGATTTTACTTTTCAGTTACTGCGAGAGATCAAATTTTATTTTGTAAATTGTTACATTGAGGCCCGAGCTAGTGATCTTATGTTTTTATTACTAGGGATCTCAAAAGATTTTTAATTTTTTCAAAACGAGATCAGATCCTAAACCAATCAAACTAAAACAAAAAATAGTAACAAACTTTGTAAACTATTTTGATTTGATAAAAATAATTTTTTTTTTTAAAGGCCCTATGAAAGGGTTTTGTTCGACAAGTGTATTTTTTTGTTTGGGCATATCGCTATACAGCGTAAAGGGGTTAATGGGCTTTGATCTTTTTTCCCTTAAAAAAAAATACATACATACATACATACATACATACATATACTGAATTAAAAAATGAGCTATGGACATTGACTCTCTTTCTTGGCTTCTGAATTTTTCAGAAAATTTTTATTATTTTTTTTGAATTTCCCTCATTATCCATCGCCGCTTCCTACTTCTGGCAGAAAAAAAGCAAGTATAATGCTTTGGGCAAAATGCGTGCAAGTTGTAGTCATAAGGGATACGTTTTTATGAATTTTTTGTTTTCTTTAGGAGCCTCAGGGTAAAAATTTTCGAATATTTTGGGGAAAGGGAAACTCTTGGGGGGCCATGTTTCATTCGTATTGATGTCTGAAGAACTTTCTAGTCAGGATTGCCCGTGGGGGGGTATCGAACCAGAGACCTTTTGAATCATTCCCCATGGGTACCTCTGTTGGGGAAACGGAGAAATAACTTTGGCCAAAAAAACGGTAGTTTTTAAAAAGACTTAAAAACAGTCTATATTGGTGAATTATAAAAGATATCTATCTATTAGTTTATATTTTTTAAATAAAGTATCAAAACATCTTTTTGGTATCTACAAAAAAATGTAACTCGACTTTAAATTAATATATTTTTCAGTTCCAAATTCCAAAACTAATTTTTGTTGGGCCCCAAGTAAAATACAGCTGGGTTGGGGTGTCTCTATGATGAAAAGATATATTATTATTTGCCTACCGAAATTTTTTTTAAATTTTATTTTCCCTTTAAAAAAAAGAAAATTAAGGTTTTGTTTTCATTTGTCCCAAAAAAGCACATATTTTTTACTAAAATTAAAAGGGAATTTTTGACATTTTCCCCCAAAAGGCAAGTCCCCTTAATCGCCTTTTCCCAAATTTTTTTCTCGAACATTTTTGTTGTGAAAAGGCAAAAATAAACCATTTTCTTTTTTGGTTTTTCTGAGAGGCCAAAATGTGAAGAGATTTTTTTTTTTACAGAGGTTTAAAAACATTTATAAAAAATGTAGGTTTTCCCAGAAAATTGATTTCACGGAAAAATTTTTTCCATAAAAGCGCTGCAAATCAAACTAAAAAAATTTTATCCTTTTATAAAGTGACACAATTTCATTTTACAAATAAAAAAATTAAGGGGAAATAGTGATTTAAAAATTTAAATCGTCTGATAACTGAAAAAAAGCAGACAGCTTTTTATCCTTTTTTTCAGCATCGGAGGGTAACCGCTGTAAATTTTTAGAAAATTGTCCAACATCCCAGGATAACCCCCCATAAAATTAAATAAGAAAGAAAAAAAAAGAAGTATAAAAAACCAATTTAAAATACCCCTAAAAAACCCATGAAAATAAGGGGTGTGTGTTTTGTACCGGGAACGGGGAAAAATTGCCTTTTTCCCTAAATGAATTGAAGACTTTGAAACTATTTTATCGGGAAAGCCGAGAACGAAATGATAAACCCCTCACAGAATCTTTAAGCATAAAAAAAATAGTGCGACTTTTCCCCTATAAATTCCAAGGGTTTTTTGTATAGGAACAAGAATTGCAACCTAGAGAAAAAACTGGACGATATTCCAGCCCCCGCCAAATCGCACAACACGTGCGGAAAGGCACAATTTTTAAATGGGGTGTAGGGGCCCACACTGTTTTTTCTGTGGTGAAGTTCAGGACATACCTAAAAAAAAATAAAATAAATTTTAATAAAAAAATAAAAAAATAAATCAATTTTCCCACCGCAAAAAGGGAAAAACGTGGGGAAAGATATTTTTCGTTAAAAACTCATGACAGTGTAATCTTTCGGGGGTAAATTCCAGATATCAGAAACAAATAATTTTTACCTAAATTCAAAATTTAAAATTAGGGAAAAAAAATTCGGGCAGGGGGCAATCAAGACCAGAGAAACAACAAACTAAAGATTTAAGCCGCTGATTTTTTCTTTTAAATTTCATAAAAACTTTCTTAAAAAATTTCATAATTATTATTTCTTACATAATGTTTTTTCTAGATATTTAGATAATCCCTAGTCGAGAATGGCGTTACCCTGCATTAGCTCTGGGTTGCCGGCAATATTATTAAAAAAAAGGGATGCAAAATTTTAAGGGGAACCCTACATTTCACTCCAAAACCGGGGTAAATTTCCATCGACCATGTCGTCAAGTTTTTCAGGAGTAGGGCCCATATAACAATTTTTTTTTGGAAACCTGCTCAGAGTGCAATGCTGCCCGTCCCTTTAAAGGGGTTGTCCCTTTTAGTTTAAAAGCTCTTTACCACCAAATGCAATAAATAGAAACTGAGAAAAGACTGGGGGGGGGGGGGGGGGGGGGGAAATCGCAAACAAAAAATAAATTAAACCCCCAAATTAAACCAATTTCTTCGTCGAGCATCTGTTAATGTCGTTTTCAACAAAAGGTACAAATCTACAATCAAGGGGGAAGACGAATAAAAAAGAAGCAATATTTAAAGGGTTTAATCCCAACGCATAGAAAACATATTAGGAGATTCACTTTGGGTAAAGCGTACTACTTTAAAAGTAAAATCCCCATGTTCTAAACCCCAAACAAAAATTTAATCAAATTTGTATGGGGAAAAAGGGATAATTTAAATACGCGGCATTTAAAAATGTTGACAAAACCCGGGATAATTTCTAATGTTTGTTTTTTGGTTTTTGGCCCTGCTTTTAGCGCCAGAAAAATAAAAATAAAAAATAAATATTATTTGAACAAATCGAAAAAGTGAAGACATAAAAAAGACAATTACACACAAAACCCAACATAGTAATTATTACTTTTTTTTCACTAATCAACTAAATGAAATGAGGTAACTTTTTGTAGAGACAAAAAAAAACAAACGGGGGAAAAGTCCAAACCCAAAAATACAAAATAATGAAATAATCATTTGTTCATTTGAAAGTCCCCGATGTGGGATGTCCTATTTTTATTCAAAATCAAAATCATATTGGTATTTATTTTTGGGAGTCCCAAAACGATAACAAGACCACTTTTCCGTGCTTTTCGTTTAGTCTTGGGGTATCTTTTTCTTATTTGAGGGGGGGGGGGGGGTGGGGGCTAAAAAACCCGTTGTCTCGTTATCCTGTCTAAAGATTTCTCTCTTTGTTTGTTTCTGGGGGGGGCCGGCCCCCTATACCTCTTTCCCCTTTTCCCCAAAAAACCCCCTTTAGATTGCCCCTTTAAACCAAACTATGGGGTACTCCCAAAGGGAAGTGGAAACACTTCTTTTCAATTTTGTTAACCAATAAAGCCTTTCAAATTTTTACTTGCCCCCATCTACTTTTTTTTTTTTAAAAAATAAGGGGAAAGGCCCCTCCAAATAGGCCCCATCTGAAGTTTTGGGGGCATCTTTTATTCAGGGAAACCCATACCCCGCCAAAATTTAAAACTCTAACTCCCCGACCCCCCCCCCCCCCCCCCGTTTTGGGCATAAATAAAAATTTTTTAGAGATGGGGGCCCCTGTATTGCCCTCCCTAAAACTATCAGGCCCAAAATTTCGGAAAGGGTATGAAGCTTTCCCGGGACAATAAGTAATAAAGGGTATAAAAATATATATTTTTTTAAATTCTTAATCGGGGGAAAATGTCCCCCTAGCCCTGGGGCAATTGATTTCCAGCCTTTGGCACGTGCCCCAAAAAAAGGGAAATTTGAAAAAAATTTGTTTTCTTTCCGCCCAAAAATGAACCCGAGATATTCCCCTTTTTCCTTTCAAAAACAAAAGGGAAATGACCGTTTTTTCGTTCCTCAAAAGGAACTTGGTTCCTTTCCGTTTTCCCCATCCCCTCAAATAATTTAAATAAAAATAAATTGTGTTAATTTAATCATTACTTTTATGAGCGAGGGCCCATTTCCATCTGACGGGTGGGCCCCCTTTTCGAAACCCAAGATGTCACAAGATATTTTTCATAATGCAATTTTTCGATAGGTACTGGATTTTGACGGGTTTCAACGGCGAAAGGAACTTATAAAAGAACGAAAATTCCCTTCCCAAATTCCCAAAGAAATAAATAACTTTGACGTTTTCAAGTTCCCGTCTAATAAAAGGAACGCATTCCCACAAAAGTTCATGAAAAAAGGAAACGTTTTCCCCCCCCACTGTTGATTTCCATATAAAGAAACATATTAAACAAAAATAAAATATTATCTTCATAATCAATTGTAATTACCCAAATTTGAACCCGCCTAATTGACAAATGAAATCAAGAAAAGCAGCAGCAGCTCTTGAGTTTGCCAAAATATTTCTTACTGAACTTTTCTCCGGGGGACAGATAAAAAACCTTGTAACGTGGGGGCAAATTTTGGTGGTGCTAGATTTGATCGTACTTGCTATATGCCTAAAAAGGAAGTACACAAGACTTTAAAAGTTAAATATTTTATATTTTATGCATTTATTGTAGAAGGTATACAAAGGTTTTGTTGCCATACATTGAGACTTGAGATTTATGACATGGGCCATGAGTAAAAAAATGCTTATACATATACACCATACATACGTACATACGGACATACTAACATACATACATACATACATACCCTAATACATACATTACATAATACATACATAAACATTGTAACCTTTTGGTCTGATATGAGACAATTTTAAAGATATTTAAATATTAATTTGTTTTTCCCCCCCCTTTTAAATTGTATAAATTTTTTTGATAAATTAATTTCATTTAAATAAATTTTAGAACTATTTCGCAATAATATTTTATTTTATTGTTTATGACAATTATCAGCCACGCTAAAAAATAAAAAAAATAGTTTTGTGCTTCTACCGCGTCGTCATGGCCAGCGCGGGGATTACGATCGATGTCCGTGTACTCTGTGTGCAGGAATCAAAAAAAACATGTCACAGTCGTAATCTTATCTGTGAATTTGGAATTTTTCTCGTTCCGCGCTACATTTGGGCAAGTGCACCCGAACTCTGGGCATTTAGTGACTCACACAACTTGGGAGGGTGGAAACATTTCTTTCACAACATTTGCGCAAAAAATTGCACGTGCGTGCAAAATCTCCGACGAATGACAAGCCCGAGTGACTTTTGTGTGATTGCATCATCTTTTTAATGGTTGGGATCATAAAATACTGATTTTCATCC